>VWYP01014837.1:226944-351022 GCA_013400435.1 Pycnonotus jocosus
GCAGTGTGGGGCGGACACGGAGCCTACAGAGCCACAGAACACGGGCCCTACAGAGCTCTGTGTGCTGTGGGGTGGGACAGACACAGACCCTACAGAGCTGTGTGTGCTGTGGGGCGGACACGGACCCTACAGAGCTGGGTGTGCTGTGGGGCGGACACGGACCCTACAGAGCTCTGNGTGTGCTGTGGGCCCTGCTCTGTGTGGGACAGACAGGGACCCTACAGAGCTGTGTGTGCTGTGGGGCGGACACGGACCCTACAGATCTGTGTGCTGTGGGCCCTGGTCTGTGTGGGACAGACAGGGACCCTACAGAAGGGCTCTGAGCGCTGTGGGGTGGGAGCGCTGCGGGCATTGGTTTGTGGGGTACAGACATGCACCCCTACAGAACTGGCCTCCCTTTTCCCGTAGCTTTGCCTGAAAGCCCCCTCGTTTCACAGTTATAATAATTTGAAGGGAAGAGGATCATATTCTCCATTCCAAGGGAGATTCCCAGCTGTCTTTCAGACCAAGACAGTGTTAGGGGTCTGTTTGAACCTTCACAACAAGTCCAGGCTGAGCTGATCTGCTGAGAACTGAAGCAGACTGAAATGGAGAGAACTGGCACCCTCAAGCTCATCTTGCAGCCTGTTTCTTTCTTGCATCATTCTGATAAATTTACCTGGAAGCTGTTAGAAGAAATTTAATATTTTACATTGACATATGATGCAGAGGAGTGTGTTTAGGGATTTTTTTGATAGTAATGGTCACAAAAGCTTCCCTTTGCTTCTTGCAATAGCCAATGTCTTGTTCTCTAGATAGAGACCAATATAAAATACAGGCCTTGTCCAACTTTCTAGAGCAGATCAGAAATTTTTCATCAACAATCACTTACCACCAAAGTAAAATAATCAATTGTATTCATTTAAATCAACACATCTCAGAAAATACTAATATCACACAGTCTGTTCAATAGCTTTTCCATTTAAAAAAAAATTAAACACAGCATTTTGAGAAGTCTGAAATGCCTTGTTCAAAATGACTTTTCCAAACAAAATCATTTGGTTTGTATTTTAAAAATACTGGCAAGCTGCAAAGGCTGAAATAGAAATGAAATGTTTAATTTTGGAAGAACATATGCTTCATCAGAATTTTTAACATTCATTTTGGAGTCAAGAGAAAAACTGATGCCGCAGACTTTCCTGTCAAAAGGAAAACTCACTTCTTTGCTAGTCCTAATATTTATCACTTCTGCTCAGTGTTAACAAAATGCAGAAGTACTTCTCACTTGCGGTGTGAATGAGGGGAGCTGTTACAGAGCTGCCACGCTCCAGCCCAGAGGGGCTGCACTTGAGCCCCCTGTGAATCCCTCCCTCCACGGCAGGGCTGTGGCTCTGGAGGTGACAGCAGCCCCTGTCCCGACTGGCCCGAGCAGCAGCAATAGATCAGCATTGCTGTCACACTGCTGTCACTGCCTGGCCCTTGCTGGGCAGAGTGATGGATCCACTGGGCCCGAATGGATTGAATCCCAATCCCACAGGCGTCCTCCAGAGATGGGGGTGGGACACAGCTACCCATGTCTTGGGCACAGGAGTGCTGCTTTTGTTGGAAAGCACCTCTTTCCCAGAATATGTTTAAAGGTGATTAGCGATTGGCAGGTAAACAAGTGACTGACAGCTTGGTTAGCGTTGTAATTCAAATCTGGGGTCAGCACATCTCTGCTCTCCCTTAGCACAGACCAGGAAAAGGAAGGCCTGGATGGTGTGAAACTGCTCTGCAGTGACAGGACAAGAGCAGGCAGCAGGAGCACATCTCCTTCCCATCTCCCCTCCAAAACACAGTCCCTGGAACGAGCTGGCAAAACCAGCTCTGGCTGCTGTGCACCACAAGGCTCTTCAGCCTGGAAAAGCACTGAAGGGTGGTTAGTCCCTGCCTCCAGGAGCAGGAGGCACCCACCAGCCTCACACAGGAGGGGATGCCTCTGCCAGAGGAGAGAACAAAATCTGTGCCTGATGATGTACAAGCAGCTCCACCTTTCTCACCAGAGAAGAGATAATGAGTTTGCTGTTCATGTCCCAGTGAGCACCAGAGTTAAAGGGCTTTTTGGAAAAGGCATGTTGAGAGGGGAATGCTTAAAATGAAGCATGGATAAGAAATCCATCCCCATCTCTATCATGATCTTGTTGATGATGAAAACGCTAAGTTAATAGAATCATGGAATGGTTTAGGTTGGAAAGGACCTTACAGATCATCCATCCTGCCACGGGCAGGGACACCTTCCACTAGACCAGGTTGCTCCAAGCCCACTCCAACTTGACCTTGAAGCTGTTCTATGACAGAGGGGTGGGTTGGGTGCAATCCCCACCCTCTCTTTCAGGGGCTCCTGCCTTGAAGGAATGTGTTTGAGATGTGGGCCTTGCAGAAGGGGGCAGCTCCCTCCAGAAAAAAGAGGTGTGTACAGTCACCCAGCAGTCTAACTAGTCACCTCATGGTCTAATTAGTCACCTAATAGTCAGGTGTAGAGTTGACATAATCAGAGTTGACTCACAAGAGCTTTGCATGTACACTACTTTCCTCACACCCCAACAGGCTGCAGGGCAGGAAAGGACTGACAGTGTTTGTCTCCTGTGGTGTTTGCAATTTTCCCTTTTCCTACCATCTCAGAGAAGAGTCATGTTCCAATCCTTATACTACCATCTCCAAGCAGTGCCCACTGAGACCTGAGCATTTCTGTCTCTTGATTGTGCCTGTATCCCTCAGAAAGACAAAATGCCCCCAGCACGAAGTGGGCTCTGCAGCAGAGGCAGCAGCTTTGCTCCCAGCAGCTTGTGGCAGACACCAGCCCCTGAAATTCTGAGCCTGTCTGCAGGCACGAGCACTCACATGCCTCAGAGCAGTGGGGGTCCCCCAAACACCCATGCATTAGCCTGCTCTCAGGGGACAAACAGCTCCTGAGTCACTGCACAGCCTTCAAACACGAGCTATGTGCACTGGGTTATAAAAAGATGGGGAAAGAAGCCTTGAAAACATTAGGGTTTTTTCATCTTTTAGTGAGGTGGCATGGGAAAGGGTGGGGATCGTGTGTCTCAGTGGTGGAGCAATTCACGAGGCCCACAAGCTTCCCTGAAAGGAGGCAAGGCAGCCCTAGAGAGATCAATCGCAATTTTATCTACCCTTTTCAAGTTCTCATTTCTTTTTATCCCGTACTGCCAGATAAAAATCTCTGCCTCAAACATGGGTAAGGAGATAGAGCTTTATTATACCATTCCAAAAACATTAGACGCTGTAGGCTTTGCCCTTTTATGAGTTCACTTTGCTGGCACTTTCCTCTCTGCCCCCCCAAATCCCTTCCCTTTAATATTTTTTCTCTCCAAATCAGAACAACAGGCACAAAACTAATTATGTGATATTTCAGATCCATGTTGTGTTAATGGCACCCGATCGCGTGTGACATTTCCGACTTGTTAGACTATTATTCTCGCTTATTGTTATCTCTGCTGCTCTGAATACTGGCTCAGGGCTTTGTATCCCCCCCATGCACCAGGCTCTCATCCCCCCCTTCCCTCTCTTGTTCTCATTTATCAGCCTGTGAGGATCTGTGGAATATTAAACTGGGCCATGCTGGATTGCTCACTCTGCTCATTGTGGGCAATGGTGGAAGGGAAGGTAGGGATGGCAGAGCAGAGCAGGTAGGGAAAAGTAAATGCCAGAGGGAATTTGTGGGGAGAAGCCACCATAGCAAGAGTCAGCCCAGGGGAATCACTGACTTTTGGTGGAGTCGTGTCAGGCTGTGAGATTTCCATTCCTCAGGTGACCTTCCAGTGATGGCTGCCCATCTCACCAGCCTTGTATTCTCCAAGGGTGGACCGGAATCCAAGGAAGACCCTTCTGATGTGGCTTCATCTCCCACAGGCCTTGCTGGAGGAGACAAAATTGTTCCTTCTGCTTGGACCTGTGGGTGGGGCCTGAGGCAGCAGAGGCAGCAGACTGACTCTGGCCTTGAGCTGCCCCTCAGAGGGACAGCTGGTGGGGGTGTCCCACCTACAGCCTCTGCTGCTGACCATAAACCCAGAGAGGGCCTCCAACTCTGGCCATAGAGATGGAGGCTGAGGTCCAGAAGCACCAGTGAACATCAGCAGCTTTGCAGCTGCAGCATGAGGCAGAACAAATGGCAAGAGCTAATTGAGGGGTGCTGCTGCCACCACACGCCTACCAGGCAAATATCAGTGATGCCACCTCAGGGACTGGGCTTCTTGAGGGAATATCACTGCAGCTGCTGCCCCTTTAGGGCCAGGTCACGGTCCCAGGGGTTCATGCCATCATTACTCATCATTCTAGCTGCTCCTTCACCTGCCTGCAGAGCTCCCATATCCCAAGGGCTGCTGAAGGTATTGGCCTGAATGCTGCCATCCTTTTGTTTCACTTCCTGACTGATTGTGCTCCTGGGTGTCTTTAGTCACACAAACACAGCAGCTGATTTGTCTCCACACAGCTCTCAGTGAGATGGCGGCTGCCAAGTTCTTCCTGCTGATACAGGCAATGTGATCATGCAGCACTGAGACTACAGGGAAAAGACTGAGAGGGCCCTCTTGCCTCCACTCCTGCTTGCTGAGGCTTCCCAGTGTGCCACAAATGGCTCTTCCCTCCCCATGCCAATTCCCTCACTCCCTTCCATGCCCACCCTTGCTCCTGCACTCCAGACAAAGCCCACATACCAGGCTCCAACCAGCAGGTTCATGAAACTCCTTCTACCTGTGAAACTGTTCAGGAGAGATCTGTATTGGCAGCTAAGCCAGGGCCAGAGCCCAAGCTTCAGACACTGTCACGGCCATCCAAGCCAGGACTTGCTTCCCAGGGCTGCTTCAGGCAGGTCCCTGAGGATCCTGGACACAGTTCAGGGGGTGGCACAAGCCAGGGACTGTCACCAGTGAACTGCATGGGAGAGGCCAGGGTTCGGTTGTATCAGCACAAACCACACCGCATCACACCCTGGCAGGACCAGACTGGATCCTGGCTCGTTACATTTACTAGAATAGATACAGCCCTGGTACAGAGGAGCCTTAGAGAGGACTCTTTGCCAGGAATAATCTCCAGCTTCGTTCCTCTAGGGCTCAATCCAAGGAGAGTTTGCAATCATGTACTGCTCCCTCTGTGCCAAGGAGCTGGGAGGGGGTGCAATACCCAAACCTGAACATTTGAGCTAAATTGCTTTATGTAACTCTGAGTCTCTGTCTTGGTTTAAGCCCCATCCAACTCTAATGCCACCAGCATGGTTGGAAGTCAGCGGGACTTCTGAGCATGGGAACCCTTCTAAGGGCCATTAGTGAGGCCACAGACACAGGCAGGGCTCTGCAGACAGGACTTAGTTGTTCCTGTGGGTCTGTAGGTTGGCAGCTATTTAGCAGACACACATGGAGACCTGAAATAAACTTCAGCTGGGAATAGGCTGCTTCCAGTAGCATCTGCAGGGATCTGCTGCAGGAACAGCTTGGCCAGCACTGCTCATGGGAGCGGTGCTGTGCCACTGCGTTGTGCACTCAGGGCCCCAGGCAAGCAGCAATTTGTGGGATTTCTGTGCAACAATTCCTGTCCAGAGAGACTCTGACAGCCCTCCTGGTTCATAACTCACTGAAACTCTCACTCTGAGCAGCTCCAGCTTCATAACTGCATTCTCATGAGCTCTTTACCCCTGTCCTGAAAAGAAGGACTAGGAGACAAAAAAGTGGACAAGCTGGCTCACTGCATCCCCATTCCCTTCACAGTGGGGTCTGTTGCCCTCCTGCTGCAGCCCCTTGCACCCCCTGCCCAAACACCCATCTGTGCTCTCTGCCTGCTCCCAGACCCTCTGCACCATGCCCTGGTCTCCATGTCACTGCTCCTCCCTGGAACAGCTGCAGCACAATATGCTCCACAGCTTGTCAAGGGGGATGGGAAGAGGAGCAGCAAGATAAAAATAAATAAAATAAAATACGTTTCACTTAATCTTTTTATCGCTATACTTCTTTCAGTCATTTACAGAGATGATAATCGTCCAGACTCTGCAGGAAGCACTGATGGAAGCAAGCACAGAACCCTTGTGGCAGCACCCTACTCTCTCATCTGCTGTCACTTGGGTGAGGCAAGAAGACAAATCTTTACAGAGGGCAGCCCAAGAGTCAGTCCCCACAGGGCTGGCTGGCAGGTGAGCAGGATCAGGGTCAGCAGGACATGGAAAAGGGAAGAAGACAGGATGCAGAAAAGAATCAGAAGCAAAGCTATAGAAGGAGGGGAATTGCAAAAGAGGGAGGGTGCTAAAACAGCACCCTGGCGTGAAGGAACAGAGCGAGAGAGGGAAGAGATGATAGAGCACACATCACTTTAAAGCATGTCAGCAAAATGCTGCTTTCCTTGGAGATGGACCAAAGGTCAAGCCACTGCTCCATGCCAGGGTCTGGAAGCCCTGCCCAGGGCTCCTGCCTGCTCTGCTCAGGGTGTAGGAATGGATCCCAGTGCTCCCCAGGGATGGACCAGGCATCCTGATGGCCACCAGGGTCTGCTGCACTCAGCAAGGAAGTGGGAGAGAAGAATGTCCCTCTGGGCAAGGGCAAGAGGATCACAGCAGGTTCCTCCTGGGGAAAGTGGGCTTTGAGCTGGCTTAAAGCCACCCAGTCATGGCAGCAGGAGGAGCTCAGAATGTCACCTCTTAGCATGTGGTGACTCAAGTGCTCCCACATAAAATGGCAGCTGTCCCTTCCAGTAAACAGATGCCTTTGTGGCTTTAAAGGGCAGGGGATCAAGGTCATCTCTTCCCGAGGTTTAGCCTTCTCTTTCCCTTCAGATTTGCTAATATGGTACATCAGTCAGCTGGATCTTCAACACATCTCTTCCAGTCACATCGATTCACACATTGATTTGTTTAAGTGCAGCACCACATGCAATTCCATTCTGCATGTGTTCTTCCCACCCTGGGGAGCCCCTAGCAGACCCCAAAGGTGCCTGTCCTCATGAAGAGCCCCCAGCCAAGCCTGCAACCTGCAGCACCCAGGAGAAAGGACCCACTATCCAGGAAACATCAGGTGCCTCTGGGTGCGATTTTTAATTTCCTGCAATACTAAGATCTACAGTGCAATACCAGGAAAACAAGTTATTGTCTGCCTTGGCTTTATCCTGCCATAATTGTCACCACGGGAAGGCTTAGGGAGCTGTGTGTACAAGGGCTGCTCATGCTTTGAAGGAGGATCCCTGTATGCAGATCCCTGGCTCCTGCCCAGGCTTCCCAAGCATCAGCTGGGCCGTGGGGAAGCTGCCTCTGGCTTCTCTCCAAGGGAAAACCCTCCTGGGAGGGTCAGGCTGAGATTTCCCAGGCAATCCTTGCTGCACATGTGGGGTTCAGCCTCTTCACATCCTCCAGGGCCCTTCCATGAGCCCAGTCAACTGCAAGCCTGAGGGGCAGCGGCTCCTCCACAGGTCCTGAACAGATCTTTGTGCTTTGAGAGTGTTTTCTAAGCAAAAAATGCCGGTGGTTCCTTCTGCCTGTCCCCATGGAGAGAAGCAGTGCCCCAGGAGAGTGACAGGGGAAAACAGAGCTGCTTATTCCAACGTGCTCCTACATGGGAGCATTGTCAGTGCTAAGAACATTCCATGGAACCAAAGAACAGCTGAAAATAAAGCAAAAAACAAATCCCCAGAGAGCAGCATTCCTTCTCCTGACAGGGACATTCAGTTGATCACCAACCTCTGCCTCAGCCCCCAGGTCCCCTGGGCTCCTGATTTTGTTCCCTGGCTCAGTGAGGAGGCTACAGATGTGTTTGGGGAGGAAGTGACAGGGGAAGGCTGCTCTGGCTGGCTCTGTCCCCTGCCCTGGCTTTAGGTGCCACGCCAGGGGTGTGACACACAGCCATGCTGTGCCTCTCCCATGCATTTCCAGAGGACCCTCATAAAATCTGACCTTCATGCTATAAACCTGTGACTGATTGCTGAGTAAGTAATTCCTCCTGGGTGATTTAGCAGGGACTGTCCACAGAGCTGCAGTTTGTCTGGATTAGAAGAAGAATTCATCAGGCAGCAGCATGGCCCACCTGCCTGTCTGCTCTCATTTCCATCTCCACGGCCATTCCCTGCTTGCTGCCCCCAGCAGTCCCACCCTCTTTCTCCCCAAACAGCCTGAGCTGTGAGGAGGGGGAGAAGTCAAGCAGGGAAAGAGGTGCTGGGGCCGCCTCTGCTCTTTCCCTGTCATAAAGCTCTCAGGGCCAGCTCTGCAGTCAGGGGAATATTATCTCTCCATGCTGCTGTTAATCTCTTTATGGCATCATTTGACCCTTTCTAACATCCATTGATTTTTGAACTACCCTTTATGGCAACGCTTTAGATCCCTTTGGTCTAAATTACTAAATATCAGTGCCCAGGGCAAAACATGGGAACAAATAAAGCAATAGGGAAAAGTCCATTCAATAACTGTGACTTCAGTGGTGCTTTTTTGGGGCCCCTTTTCCCTCCTTCACTGCCTTTCAGCCTCCTCTGTGTGACACCCTGGGGATCCTCCTTCCCTCCCAGCAGCCCGTGGCACCTCACCCTGCCCCAGCTGTGCTCTAGGAACAGGCAGGGTGGTGCCTCCCTGGCACACCTGGCAGTAGATGCTGAGCCCACCTGGCTCCATCTCAGATGCTCCAGCTCTGTGCTTTCCCCAGGCACTGTCACTCTCAGCTTCTGCCTTTTGCCTCCTGTCTCCAAGCTCACACTGCCTGAAGTCACATCCAGAAGAAGCTCCTGGCCAAGCCTTGCTCAAGCAGCCTAATAGGGCAACTCAACAAGAGATGAAGGCTCCTGCTTTTAATTTGCTGGAGAAATGACTCCTTATTCCAGATTAATATGTTTTAATTTATTTCTGTTTTCCTGCGCTCAGCCCTGGTCCAGCAGTGACTGTCTCCTTGCCTCATACTTGCTACTTGTCCAAATGAAATACTGAGGTATATTGTCTACTATTATGGTAAAATACACAATATATCACACTGATGCATTCTGTGAGTATGACATAAAAATGACAAATGTGCTCTGGCCAAACACTAAAATGTATTCATCCTGCATTAGTGCAAAATTAATATTAATACGCTAGAAAATGGCTTGGGTGATGAGGGTTTTGTGTCATATTAGAGAGGACACTTCATTCCTTCCTCATTTTTTAGACAGCATCAGCCCTTAGTGCTGACAGGAGCCCCAGGATATCTACCACAGGCAAATTTTCACAGAACTCCAGCCAGACCACAGAGGATGAAATGCTTTCACAGACCTGAGTCCCACAGAACAGGTTTAGAAGGCCAGAGTGGTACCAAAGTTAAAATGGTCCCTGCCATCTCTGTGCTGCAGATGCTTCATGATTTATCCCTTGTATATTATCATCCCCTCCCTCACTATCTTCAATCACTGACAGTGTTTAAAACCACCATGAGGGAGGAGTGGGATCCATCTCCACGGGTGGTGGGATCAGTTCAGCACATTTGGATTCGGCTGGATTCACCTGCTGAGTGCAAGTCTGTGTCAGATTTTCATAATTACTGCCCTCCTCTATGAGGTGTGGTAGAATAGCTGGTGAGTGCAATGCTGAAGATAATATACTTTACAATTAGGCCATTTAATTATTCCATTGTGTGATTTCCATAACCACAGGCATATCTCTGCAAATTTATTGACCACGGACAACAAAATATACCAAGTGAAGAGGAAAAGCAGCAGTTTTAATGTATCAAACATAAAAATTTTTTTCCTCAACTCTCATCTGAAAGTCTCAAGCCCTGAAAGTGGCTCCAGCTAAGGTCTGCACACCGTGATTAATTGCCTTGCCAGTACCATATGCATACATACTATGTACATATTATATAAGCAAGACAAAGTGGGGAGAGGTGAGGGACATTTTCACCTTATCTAACCACATCTTAGGTAATGTTTTCTTACACAACAGCTGAGTTGCTGCATCTTTGCCAGATTTCCTGGAATCAACACTCCCCCCTTCCCATGCCAGGTTTTCCCAATGTCAGCAGCTGAGCACAGCTCACCACGGCTTCATTTGCTGCCAGAGGATGAGCAATTCCAGGCCAGGTCTACCACATCCATTTCTCTCCCTCTGGCCAGGACTTCAAGGGACGATGAAACAAATAAGTGCTTTATCATTATGGGTACAAAATTGCAAAGCCAGGACAGCTCCAGAAACGCAGACTTTCAACTCCCCAGGCCCCTTGTGCAGCCCCCTGTGCCCCCCTGCCCACAAACCCTCTCTCACAGCCACGAGATACTGAGCAAAACAGGCTCCAGAGCAGCCCCCAAGGAACAGTTTGTACGCTGCCTTTCATCTCAGCTCACAGGCCTTTCTACAGCACCATCAATACAGGATGGAGGAGGAATCGTTAGATGCGGCACTTCCATCAATATCTCTGAGAGGAACAGGTGACATGAAAAAAGGTGAACCTGAGACCTCTTCAGGCTGGAGACAAAGAAATTACAAGGATCTTTCCTTTTCGATAGGTTAGCATTTTGGTTTATATCTATATCTATACCTAATTTATATACCTAGAAATGGAGCATCCATTTTTCCTTTGTAAATGGGAACTGGAGGCTGAAAGCTACAACCTTTGCCTAGAAGACTAAATGGCCTTTGGAACAGGCTGATAAGTGATAAAAACAACCTGCAAAAGCATGTATCCTTGCATCATTTAAGATGACCTTTTAGAAGGGAGATACAGGGAAAGGGGAAGAAAATGAACAGAGAAAAGGAAAAAAATGCTGGGGGAAACAAAATTTTAAAACCGAACATCCGCTGTTGGCATTTGAAGCAGCTGCTACTAGAACAAGAAAATAAAAATAAAAATAAAATGAGATTCGACATTTTATTTCCCCCATCAAACAATATATCCCAGCTAATGGCAGTAGAATAAAAATTTACCCAATGCAGCCTGCGAGAGAGGCAAAAGAGGAAGAGGAGAGAACAAGGTAGAGGGAGGGGAGAAAGGTTATTATAAATGTGTCAAGCTTGTTTATGGCCCTTTATCAGCAAGTGCAGTGGAAAGAGAGAGGCACCGTTAGCGCATTTTAAAAGTGTTTGGCAGCTTTGTTTGGGAATGTAAATAATCTTTATAGTCAGGAGCATTTATGTTTCATGGAACGGGCAGGCACGTGCCACCTGTGCTGACAGATTTTTGAAGGACCTTCTGACAGCCCTGCTGGGCTCTGTGACATGGGTGCTTCATCTGAAGGTCTGAAAGCACGTATGAAGGAAAAGGCTGCACTGGGAATGTCAAGGGATTGAGGGGAGGACTTGAAAATCATGGAAAACCCGTCCTTCAAGGTCAGATGCTGGGCTGGTTCAGCTCATCCCAGAGCCAGAGCAGTTAGGTTCCACCTCTGGTGATGTTGCTACAAATCTGCAGGACAGCAGCTCTGATGCTCTGTGCAGAAGATCACAGCTCTGCCCAAATTGCAGCCTCCTGGGAGCATGGGGAGGGTCAGTCCAGCAGAGGATCTGGTCACCTCTTCTCCTGCTTCTCCCAGTTTCTACTACAATTATTGTAACTGATAGGCAAATCGCTGCCATTTATTTACATGTAAAATACATTATCAGGAATACTCACGCCCTGAAGGGAGCTGGCATCTCATTTTTCATGGGCAGCACGGGGAGGGAGAGCCCAGAAGAACAGCAGTGGCAGAGATAAACCAGGAGACTGCCATGAACACGGAGACAAAGGAGGACACCGTGGTGCCTCTCCCCGCTGCTGCAAGGGAGATTCACGCTCTGCAGATTAATTCTGAAGCAGTGTTTAACACATCTCCCTTTGGGGATGAAGGATTTGCCCTGCGTTTCAATGAGACATTCAAAATCACACTCATCACTCTCAGAAATGGCTCTTAGTTAAATTGTCACCTCTCAAGCAGGAGCTGCTCAGCCTGGGAGGAGAATGAGGCTGCGGGGCCATGGCAGGGCTGGGCTGGCAGCAGTTGGGAGCAGCAGCACAGGGCCTTGAAACACAAAGCTGAGCAGCTTTGAGTCAAGGACTTGAAGTACAGGCAGCTCATGGGATGGCCATGGGGCTGGCAGGGAGCTGGGGGATGAAGGGCTAGGTGTGTGGCTGCCAGTGGAGCAGAGGAAAAGGGAAACACCTGGAAAGGGGTAATGGCAGAGGGCAAGGTTTTCCTTCTTGTGTGGAAAATGCAGACTGGTCAAGCTAAGCCTTCTCTTTCTCTGATCTCATCTTTTATGCCTTCACCTTTCCTGTTTCTTTCCTGCCCTTCCTGATAGATAAGAAGTCGAAATTCAGAGGGAATATGCAGCTGTGCTGCTCTTGTGCATCCTAGACTCCCATAGTCAGCAGAGGAAAAGTGGAACAGACCTGAAGGATCAGCAGATGAGTGATACCTGTCCTGGGGTGACTTTATATCTTTGTATATATCTGACTTTGTATCCCCAACTGTCTGTTCTGTTTATGTTGGATGTTATGTTCTGTACCTTTAGGACTGGTTCCAAGAGCAAAGGGGGAGAAAGAGAAGCCCCAAGTTTGTTTTCAGAAACTGCTCTCACTCCTCCACATTCTGCTCCTGGAGTGTGTTGTCTGCAGCACGGACAGACAGCGGGACAGAGAACTCCTTTCCTTTTAGTTAGTTTTTAGCTAGCTGAGGCAGAGAAGTTCCCTGGATTGTTTTTTCCCTTTTTCTTGGAACTGTTTAAACCTGTCCTGGATGGAATACCCAGAGACACCGAGAGCTCACACCTGCAGCTCACTGGGGCCTGGACCTCGGCATTTTCCAGCACCAGAGGGACTGATAAGAGACACTGGGAGAGCTGAGCCACAACCTACAGCAAGGACTTTATCAATTTTGCCATCTCTCTTCAGAACAGTGAGAGGTTTTATTGTTTCATATTGTCCAGTTTTTGTGCTTGTGGACACTTTGTTTGTTAAATAGTTTTTTCCACTTTTCTCCAACGAGGTCTTTTCCCAAACCAGTTGGGGAAGGGGCTGCTAGAATTTGCTATTCTGGAGGCACCCCATTGGGAAGTTATCTCCCAAATTTGCCCTAAACCAGGACAAATACACTTATTGGCACCCAACATGGGGCTGTTGAAAGTGGAAAAAACTTGTACTGATTGCATTTTGGTTGTACCATGCTGCTGCTTGAATTCATAGTGTCTCCTGGGGTGGAGTCACTTCATTCAAGCCACAATAGTCCACAGTCAATCTCCATTCTCCATCAGACTTGCACACAGGCCAGATGGGGCTGTTGAAGGGTGAGTGGGTTTTGCTGAGCACCCCTTGGCTCTCCAGCTCACGGATCATCTTGTGGATGGGAATCACGGCATCTCGAGTTGGTCTTGTCTGAGCACTTTCCACTTCTCTTGCTGGTAGCAACAGCTGTTGGTTGAGGCTTACTGTCAAAGACCCAAATCTACCATGTATGTACCTTAGTGGCCTGCTCCAGTGTCCAGCACACACAAAAAGGGTGAGAAGAACAGCCTTGGGAACATCTCCATCAGCACAGAAGGGCAGAGCAGATGCAGTGACAGCACTGGCTGTCTTGCTGTAAATCCCCTTTGAGCTGCAGGGGTAGATCCAGTTCCCAAGGCTGGGGTTCCCCATTCCAGTACACCTGGCTGTGGGACAGTAACCAGAGCGATTCCTCTCCCACACGTCTCTAGAACTGCCAACTGATGAGTGACAACTTTAACTGCTACTGACCTGAGGACATCTGAGCAAAAGTCCAAAAGCCCTTTTTTACCCCTTTATTGATCTTGAGAGCATTCACATCTGCTTTATGAAAGGGTGTAACTGCATTAAATTGAAGATTTTGAAGGTGTGAATCCACTGTAAGAGAAAAAGGTAGATTTTTAGGAACTCAGCACACCAGCACTTTCCAGGAGTCCCTGAAATACTGGCAAACCTGTGTTCCCCTCCTGATAAGAAGCCAGCAAATTTCACTTTCTCATGTGCAGCCAGGTACCTAGAAATGGTCGTATGAAGGAATTTAAATGTAGATGTGTGATATTTACTGCAAAGCACGACCTGTACGCAGACAGGGGAAGGAATGCCTGAGCAGGAGGAGTAAATGACTATCGCAGGCAGAAAACCCACTGCAATTCATGCATCACACAAATGGTTGTGTATATTAAAGCAATGAGGACAAAGGGTATTGATTTAGCACAAGTATCAGGAGTCCCAGGTGCTAAAACCTGAAGAAATACAAACTGTGCTGGGCAGAATAACAACAAAACGAAATGATAAAAGGATATGAGTGTTTGAAAAGACGCTTTGGACGGGCTATAAATTCTAATAATCCATATTTCTCGAAAGCAGCAGCTATTGACTCAAAAACAAAAGAGCAGGCATTGTAATGTAACAAATGTCAGACGGGATAGCAGCAGGAATTCAATTTGCTCTGGCCATATATCAACTTGAAACTTAATGTAATGGCACATAGTTAAAGCTGCACCCTCACTTAATGGCTATTACCAGTCCTGGGTGGGTTTTCCAGCAAGCATAAAGCAGTGAGTAATTGGCCCCGCTCTGCCTGCATCACTGCTAATGAAAAAAAACTTGTTCAAGCCTGGCGGGATAAGGGGAAAGCAGGGAACCCTGGCAGGAGCAGGCAGTGCCACAGCTGCCAAAAGCCTGCCCTGCCAGGATCCCTTGAAAGAGTTTTAGGAGAGACCTCCTGGACTGCAGCTGACCAGCATCTCTCTTGTAGAAGGGTGAGATCCTCACGGCAGCAGCCTGACATCCTTGTTAGCTTCCCAAATGAACAGCATTTGGCCTGCTGGAAGAAGAGCAGGAGAGACCCTGGCAGTGCTCCCTCCCCTGGCCCTAAGCATGGAGTATTTAGGTCTGCTCGGGCAGGGGCTCTGCAGTCGGCCAATTAGAGCCACTGTAATTACTCCTGTTCCTGACTGACTGAGTGCAAACAGTGCAGTTAAAGGACTGATTTCCCGTCCCACAGTTACTGTGGCTGCTGCAGAGAAGCAGCAGAAGTGTCAGCATCACTGAGAATATGCTCTGACCATATGCTGGAGGCAAGAGACACTGAATGGAGGGGGAAGCAGTGGGGAAGAGGGAGGCAGGATGGATGTGGGACGCAAACCTTTGTAGCAAGGAACTGAAGAATGGTTTGAGTTGGAAGGGACCTTAAAGATCATCCAATTCCAACCCCCTGCCATGGTCAGGGACACTTTTCACTAGATCAGGGTGCTCAGAACTTCATCCAGCCTAGCCTTGAAGGTTTCATGGGATGGGGCATCCACAATTTCTCTGGGGAGCCCATTTCAGTGCCTCACTACTGTCACAGGGATGAATTTTTTTGGTAATATCTAATCTAAATCTACTCTCTTTTAGTTTTAATCCATTCCCCCTTGTCCTATCACTCTAGGTTCTTCTAACAAAGTCCTTCTCTGAGTTCCTTGAAGCTCCTTCAGGTACTGGAAGGCTGCAGTTAGGCCACCCCTGCACCTTCTCCAGGCTGAACAATCCCATTTTTCCCAGCTTTTTCACATAGGAGAGGTGCTCCATCCCTCTGATCATGTGGAGGCCTCTTCTGGAGTCACTCCAACAAGTCAATATCCTTCCTGTGCTGGGAACCCCAATGTGAAGCATCCAAAGCAATTGGGATGGCAAAGGTGTAAAACTGTCCTAATCACTCCAGTGTAGGTAGGCAGGGCCATTCCCAACAGGCACATTAGACTTTTAACCAAGAGTAAAGCTTGCAAAATGTTAACTTCCCAGGGATATGCCACTCCAAATTTCAGGACGCAATTTTGGAACAATCAAAACTAAATCAGCCCCTGGGAGAAACTCTCAGGTTTGTCACTGAGCCTCACACATGGCAGAAAGGAACTCTGGAAGGTCAGTGCTGTGTGAAGCTCCCTGCAGCACAAACACAACCAATTTTATTCCGTGTCATTAAATATGGAATTGCGGCCCTTGGCTTTGCTCTTTCAATGCTTCTCAGGAGGCTATTTAAATACCTTCCACAGCCTTTTATTAAAGCAATAAAGTTACCCAGAGCTTGTGACTCAGCTCTGCCTCCTCACTTACCACGAACCAGACCTAGACCTTGCCAAGGTGCCCAAGGGTGGCACGGGTTACCCCAAGCAAAGGTTGGCAAGCAGTGCTTTGAGTGGCACAACTGGTTTTCCTCGTGCTGTAGTACCATGAGGCGTTGGTGGGGTTTCAGCAGAGGAGCTGCTGAGCTGTGGGAAGCCCAGCACAGGCTCCCTGGGAGCCCAGCTGCTCTCCCCAGGAACAGGAGAGGTTCCCAGCTTCTGTCCCTGGGTGAGGACACAGCCCAAACATCACATCCCTGTTAGAACCCTGGAGGCTGAAAATGTCAGGCTTTCTGTACTGAGGGGCATTGACAGTGCCTCAGGCAGGCACTGCATTTGACTTGAGACCATGGCACAGGCTTCTAAAACTGAGTGATGGCACTGGGGTTGTGGGTGTGTAGTTTGAATAGAAGTGTGTGATCTCACAGGGTGAAAAACTTAGATTTGGGATTTTAGTATATAGTAATGTATGGGGCAAGGTGGAGGACTTTGGGCATTGTCTGAGTCCTTCTTCTTCACCTTCTTCCTTCTTCTTCATGGGTTTGGGGGGTTTTCTGTAATTTGTTGATGGAACCCACATTGCAGACTTCAAGCAGTCAGTTATTGAGTTTAAAGTAAAGATAATTTAGGTGGTGTTTCATCACTGGACAGATTGTCCTTGAAAAGGCCTTGTAGAGATAGAGAGGTGCTCCATTTTACCTTCATTTTCTAACTTGCTAGTTAGAGCTTCTGGCTGGGGAGTCTGTAAATAGAGAAGAAATAATAAACATCCAAGTCCAAACACAGTCTGCAGCTCCTGTGTATTAATCCTGACCTTGGCAGAGAAAAAGCACCCAGAACTGTCACACACCCCAACAGAGAACAAGGTCAAGCAAGATCCCAGCTCTCAGTTTACCCTTGCCCTTGGTGTTCAGTGCACACAGGAAGTCAGGAGCAGATTTTGGGGTTGACCAGACAGCTGATGAGTGCAAATGGAACACTGAAAGCTGAGTGTGCTCAGGGAAACCAAAGCTTCTGAGTGAGAAGCTGGAAGGGATGTTGTACAAATCCACAGTCCAGATTAAATCTCATCTTTAGGCCCCAAGTTCCAGTAACACTATCTGCTTTAATGCCCACAGGCCTTGCTTTCCTCTGTAATCTGAGCCATCAGTCTCCCGTGACTGCCAACAGCAGGAATGAATCTCTTCTGAAGCTGACAAAACTCACTCTGAACTGATTTTCTCTTGAGCTCTGTTTATCTGAGAGTGAGACTGAAGAAAGCAGCTCTGAAGCAATCACAGCCCATATTTACCCCCCCAGATCTGTACTGATGCAGCAGCAGCCACCAAGAGTGGCCAAGGCCAGTCCTGGCAAGTGCAGCACCCGCCAGAAGCATTCCTGATCATTTTCTGTCCCCCAGGCCCCTTCTCCCCTGGAAGCCAAGGCTGTGTGGACACATCTTGGCTGATTCCCAAGGGACCCGGGGCAGGCTGCCTGGCAGAGAGGGGACCCCAGCCTGACTCACAACAAAACAGTTGGAAATATTCTGGGTGTCTGTTTACAGCCCCATAAAGATTTTATGCAGTGCATTTAGCCTCATGTCTCTGCATTCATCGTGTTAAATGCTGAACGTTTCACTTTAATACCACACTGGCTACAAGCAGGAATACTTAACGTCAGTAAATAAGAAGTAATCACATTTTCCCAGTGAATGGATCAAAAATGGCCACTGGGAGAGTTAACCTTCTGAAGTCGAAAGCCAGGAGCTCTTGCTGGAGTTTCCAGCAAAATGTAGACCCTGTGGGGCATCTCCAGGAAAGGAAAATAATTAGAAAAATAATGGCATAAATAATAAAGCTTATGCATCTTTTAATTGAGGAGCTGGTCTGTAGATTGGGCACAGCACAGTCATGCCCAAAAGCCAATATTATACATTCAAATGCAGGCAATGGAGGGAAAGAGGGGCAGAAGCAGACGGACTCTGCATTTGTGAGCAAAATCTACCGGAAAAGCACATTAGAGCTCCTTGGAAACTGGAGCATTCCATGGAGGAACACACACACACACACCACACACACACACACACAACAAGGGCTTCTCAAGTGAGCCCAGATTATCACACCACACTCTCAGGCACAGCTCCTGCAGATCTCTAACCAGCCCTGTCTGGGCTTTGGGCACACTTCTATGTACCTGGGAACCTGAGGCTGCAGCACCTGCTAAATTCCCCTGGATGCCATCACTCCTCCCTTGAGGTGGGCACGTGGCCAGCTCACAGCACCACACTGCAGCCTTGGGCTTACCTGGCCACTGTGAGGAAGGGCTCCATGTCTCATGAGATAACAGCTTCAGTAGGGCAGTAGATTAGCAATATATTAATTACATTTGAGCTATCTCAATTGAAATGATGCTTAACAAGTCGTCCCGATGAAGGTGGTCAAAATCTATCTGAATGTTTCGTGGTATTACCTTAACTCACCTTGCCATGCTGACAGGCTGCTCGGAGCAGCTGTGCCTGCCCCATTCCTGAGAGTATCCAAGGCCAAGAGTGACAGGGCTTGGAGCACCCTGGTCTAGAGGAAGTGGGATTGGACTGGATGATCTTTAAAGTCCTTCCCATCCAAACCATTCTATGATAGGCTCACATTAGGTGCCTATATTATATGATTTTCTAAACACACCTCTCCCCTCCTCCACTCCCTGCCTCTGAGGTTCTCTCTGTTTCTATCTTCTTGCCCCTCCCTTGTTTCTCTCCAACACTGTGTCATTATTCTACCAACCAGAAGACCACTTTAACTCATTTGCATCCCAATTTAACCACACTCTCAATCTGTCACTCAGCTGTCAGGAGTAATGTTGAAAACAACACTTCAACACCTTTCACACCACATCACTCCTCAATAAGCTCTCCTAAGTCTGAGCTATTGGCTTCTGTTGGTACCTGGTTGCATCACTGTGCTCTGAATCCAGTCCTTGGCTGTAGAAAAGACCCCCGTAAAGAGGTCTGGTCTCCAGGTGGCTCTTTCAGGGGCATAGGTGGTGCTGATTCCAGTAAGCCTGGTGCACATTACCACAGAACTTCTTGTCCAGCAGGTGAGAGGGGTGGGGTAGGCAGAGACAATGCCCAGGAGAAGACAGGACATGTCTCTATCCAAAACATCCTTCCCAGCTTGTTGGATTCCAAAACCATAAATATATTTATATAAAGCTTCTTCAACGGTCCAGCTATCAACTCCACTGAAATGGTCTTGAAAACTTCAGTGTGCAGCTCTGGAATCATAGCCTGAGATAGCTGATCCACTGCTGTGTTCTACAGCTTTCCCAGTCACAGAGAGGCTGGGAATTAGGTTGTGGGGATAGAAGGTAGGAAGCTCATTTGCTTTCTCCATCTCAGTCTTTTTTTCTCTCTTGATGAGCTGTCTACATGAAAACATCAACTTTGAAGCTGACAGCCAGACACCAGAGCCGTCCCACAACTGGTGGGCCACCACAGAACATGACAAGATTTCCAATCTCCTTCAGCAGTCAGAGAACTTCCAGAAGACCCTTTATGGGAACACCTCAAGTCTACAGGATGATCCACGAGGTCTCTCACTGCTGCTTGCACAACATTCCCCAGAATACCCTGCATGTCTCCCTTTGAAGTTGTGACCTGATTACCATAAGCAACGTGCTGCAGATGTACCTCTGCAAGCCCAGAAGCACCAGGGGAAATGAATATATTAGTATTTATCATATTAATGCAGATCAAGCTGGGTATTTGTTCTGACATTTCAATAATAGCTTTTTCTATATTTTTTTAAGCAGCAGCTTGTATTTTCTTCTCCTTTAAATAATTCATTGTTACATTAAACTTATTTTAAATTGGGGTCCTTTTTTATCAAACTAAAACCTTATTTGGATAGCCAAAGGGGAAAAGAGGTATAAATGAAAACTCCCTCTTCTCTCTCCTCCATTCTTTCACTCCTTCTTTTTTTCTCTCTTGTTAAAATCTCTTAATCAAAGTGACAATCTGTCTTTCCCGGGAAGGAAGCTGGCGCCTTTGAACAGTGCTGCTCCGAGAGCTCTGTGCTTTGATGTGGGATTTAACTTCTGCCTTTAGCAATCTCCAGAGCCTGTGCATCCTGCACTGTGCCAGCGTGTGCCCATGGTGTGTTTTCATGTGTCCTTGTGCCTGGGCACAGCCTGACCCACCCGTGTGGTCAACAGAAATAAATAAAATGCAAGGGGAAAGAGCAAATGGCACCACCACGCAGCAGAGTGATGTGAGCCATGAGGAGTTACTGCTGAGCACAGCTCAGAGGGGCCTCATTCTTTGCCTTCCCCCACAGTGACACCATCAAGCATTCATCTGTTACTGTCAGTGCACACAGAGCAGCCTGTGACAGGGCTGGCACCCTGCACGGGCTCAGCTGTGTCCTGGGAGCCCTGGTCCTGCAGTCATGGTCCCTGGGCTGTGGCTGCACCTTCTGGGTGATGGGACACTCTGGGGCTGTGGTGCTGTCGTGGTCCTTGCTGGCCTTTCCCTCCCTTCCCTTGGCTGTGCTCCAGGCTGTGCTGTTCTGCTTTGGAAATTGTTTCCCTCATCCTTTCTCTAGGCCCAGTTGACCCCAGTAATGGCTCTGGGGGACAGTGAGGTCTTCACCTTGTGTCTTCTTTGAGGACACAGCACAATCAGCAGATTTGACCTCAGGAAACACAAACCCAAGCTTGGGCCAGTGGATCTCCTCAAGAGCCTGGGCCCACCTTGTTTCCATGGGTCACTGCTGTCCTGGTGCCCTGGTCACACATTCCATTGTGGGATGAATGTCACAGAAGGCAAAAGCAGAGCAGAATTGCTGACATCTTCCCATGGCACAGGAGGAAAGCTCCCTCTCTATCACATAAGGAAGCATCATCACTTGCTGATATGATTTTACAGCAGCTCCTCATCACATAATTCCCAAAGAACTCTGCTCTACTCCTGGCAAGTGCCTTCTGGGATTCCACCCAATCCTTCAGGGATCACCTTTCCCATCAGTGTTGGTACCTTTGCCATCCTTAAGAGAAATTCTTTGAGTCAATCAGGTTTTGTGTACATTGAAGATTTTACACGTGCTTCTACCTGTCATCCCCAGTGGTTTTCTGTAGCAGCAGGCCAAGTGCACAAATGCTTTACAAAATACTGAACAACACAAACCTCAGAACTACAAATCTCCAAAGCAGCTTCAAGTCAGAGAAAACAAAACCTTGACAACAACAGAACCCAGCACTGCCTCAAGTTTCTTGTACCAAAAGGCAATCTTTAGGGCAAAACTGGTATCAGTTCATAATGCCAGCTATCAAGAGTCTGAGGGATTTTTGGAAGTTTAATGTTTCAAGTTTTCCCCACTTTTCTCCTCCTTTAAAAGCTTATACACACACATAACCTTTTTCTGCTTTAAGAACAAACACACATAAAAACACAGACACAGGAACACATCCATTTTTTCAGGATCTTTTCTTTCTTTTATATATGTCCCATTCCTCACCTCTTCTAAGTAATAGTGGAATTCTATCACACATTCCTATAAGCTGTGAGATAGCATGGCAGGAAATAAAAGTGATCTTCTCCCTAATTGTCTGCTCTGGGAACCTTTGCTGAGATACTGCAAATTCCTGCATGGCTGGGAAGAGCTCACACCTTGCCCAGGGTGACCTAAGAGGGAGATGCCAGAGTAGATCTATCCAATTTCCAGTGTCTGCATTGCAAACAATGGATTATAATCAAAAAATAATGATAGTTGCAGAGTAGGAGGACACAATTCCCCAGACTCCATCTAAGCAATTGCTTCTCCTTTTTGGTTTTTGACTGAGACTCTCTGGCCAATCTGATCTCTGCTGCAGGCCTGCTTTTCTCATCTCCATGGTACTCTTAGGTTCATCTCCCTCTGTTTTGATGATCTGTGTTCTCCTTGGCTTGGATCCTTTCAGTGCCCTCCCAAGGGCATTATATCCCATATATTGCTTCCAGAACCTTTTGTTTTCCCACTCCAGATCCCCTTCACTGACTATTTCTGTACATCTTTGATCAGCCAAAACCAAGGGATATATCCTTTCCATGGAGGAGTGAGGGCACACAGCAGCTGACACTTAAAAACCAAGGGATTCTAGAGAGGCCAGTGATGGCCTGCCTACATCCAGGGATTGGGGTAAAGGACACAAGACAGGCTTGAGCTGGAGACCAAGGTCAGGCTGCTTGGGGAAGGAAACATAGAAGAGACAAAAGCAAAAAGATAGTGACAGGGAATGGGAGGAACACGAAAAAGATGTTTTATAGTGGACTGGGAAGCTTGGAGACCTCCAGGGAGGTTTCCCAGGCATTGGTTGTAACTAGAACACACAGAGGAGATTTCCACCCCCAACTTTTGTAATGTTTGATGTGAGAGATAAAGTCTGACAGAGGGACAGCTCTGAGCTAAAACTTCACCATTTCCCTGTCTGACCTGACCAGCATTGTGTGGCCAGCTCAGTCCATCCCAATACACTTCCCCTCTGAGCCCCTGCCTTAGGGAGGTCCAGAGCATCCACAGCCCCCTGAGAAGCAGCACTCCTACTCAGACATCATACCCAGATCTCTGGGAGATGGGGCACAAGAGGAGGCCAAGGCCATTCCCCTGGTGCTGTCTCGGGTATGGATGACGCAGCTCTGCAGCACACAGTGCACATGTGCTGCCCAAGAAAACAGCCAGGAACAGCAGCTCCCTGCAGATCCCTGTGCCATTTCTAGCAGGCAAGCAAAGCAAAAGGGCGGGAGGAGCATTTCCAGGCACAGAACACCCGTGCAGAGAGCCCTGCCCGCCCAAGGGCACCTCTGCTCCGGCTGGGTGCTGCTCCCTAAAGCCGAGCCTGCCGGTGCACTCCCTGTGCTGCACTCGCCCGCTTTCACACACGGCATGTCCCTCCTGGGATTTGCCACCAGCTTAATTGAGTGCACGCTGGAGAAGGTCCCCTACCCTCATGCATACCCAATCAGTCCTCCTGATTATGCAAATTAAATACAGCAACATCATCACCACCAATACACACAACCACCACCTCCCCCCCCTTCTACCCCGCCCCATTCCAGCACAAAAAAGGGAGGGGGTGAAGAAGAGTAACAAACCCTTCATTCATAACCAGAAACATTAATTATATGTAATGATGGGCAGTCAACTCCCTGAAGCATTTGCATAATTACTAATGCTAATGGATTCCGAGTGCCTCTCTCCTCATGGAGGAAATTTAATTGGAAAATGCATAAAAGCATGAGGAGAGAGGAGGGTGCTCTGAGCGGTCTGAAGTGGCACACGCAAGGCACAGGAGCTCTCTGCAGATGGAGGAGGAAACCTGGTCACTCCCTCCTGGCTCCTGTGGCCAAGCTGCCCCTTCTTCCCTTGCCCACTCCAGCATCACTCCCATTCTGGGGAGCAGGCACAGGAGGGATTGAGGGGTGGTATTAGCATCCAGATCAGTGACCTCGATCCCAAGAGGATTATAAAAATAAGATTTAATGAACTGAGGAAATTCTCACCTAGGTGCCTCAAAGACAGCAAGTACTAATAATGCATGCCACATGCTTGGCAGAAGGATTCCTTGGGTGCTCTGGCCCCACAATCTCCTGTAGCTGTGTCTTTCCCTATTCCCCTACACTGCTGGTGCCTGCTGAGCTTCCCTGAGGCAGAGCTTGCTGCTCTCTCCCCACTGCTGCCAGTTGTGCTGCCAGAAGCCTCGGCTCCCTTGCCAAGCAAAAGCAACCTCACAGCAACTGCAGCGCAACAGCCAGAGCCAGAACCTCTCCATGCCCTCAGGGAATGTCTTTTCCTCCTTTCTGGCTACCTAGTAATGAAAAAGGGCTGTCAAATCTGGGACTGGGCTGCCTCTTGTGGGCTTCTCAGTCCTCAGACTCACTCCCACAGTTCTCCAGGCCAGTGCATCTCTATGGCCAGGATTCAGGAAGGGGTGAGCAAGAGTTCATGCAGCCAAATGTTTGTTTTTCCACCTTTTCCTTGCATTTCTCTGGAGTTTGGCACTGGGTCTAGGTCAGTCCTGCAGACGGTGCATGGGAGGTCAGCTGTGCACCCACTGCCCTTGCCCTCCTCAAGGGGCTGAGCTCCTGAATGGAGTTAAGTTTTGCATTGCACTGTGAGCAGCTGGTGAGGCAGCAGATGGCTGGGAATCTGTAAAAGTTTAAAACATTTTCAAAAGTGCCGCTGTCACAGCCCCAGGTATTGTTCACTCATTCCCAGTTCCACCAGACTCCGAGTGCATATCAAGCAGGGTACATGCCCTTGGAATCATTATCAGAGAAAATTGTGCAAAGCAGTGACAGAGCCACTGGAATGTCCCCAGTTATGACAATAACAAAGCTCTGCAGAGGGACAATCAACCCTTCCTCCTGCCCCTCTGCCATCCTTCAGCAGTGGCGTAGCACCCCGAGGGACCGGACAGCAGTCATTGCTTTATTGCACTATAAAGCACTGTGCACACCTTTGGCAGTGCATAAATAACAGCAATAATGTGGTCCCTTGAGCAAAGCAGCATTTCATCAGCAAGGAAATCGTCCTCTCTCTCCCTCTGAACATTCCAGCGGGTGCCACCGGCAGGCCCCGCTCTGGCAGGGGTTTGCACAGCTGCTTGCCATGGCAGGAGAGGGCTTGGCAAGGTCTCATCTTCCTCTTGTCAAAAAATTCTGGTTAACTTTTAATGCTTGTGAGGACCAGAGCCAGGCAAAAAGGCAACTTTGGCATTGAATCTCTCTCCTTCCTACTCCTGACTTGCCTCAGCAGCCTCTCCAAACCTGGGTCCAAACTTTAACACCACCAGTAACTCAGAAAATCCGACTGGCACCTCCACACTCCAGAACCAGCGCCTTAGGCAAGCCTGAGATGGAAAAATGTTTCAACTATCATTGTCCTCTTTTGTCAGCTCACCAGGGACCTCACTGGACATCTGCCAAATTCAGCAGAAGCTACAGGTTTCCAGCACCTCCACAGAACAAATGAACAAAACCCCTCAAGGAGTCCAACTTATGACATGGGCAGCTGAAGGACTGAGGCACACAGAGACAATATTTCATACTCAGGCATGTTTCAGTGAGCAGTTCTTTCTCAGAATGTTGTTTTAGCTTTATGTGATTCAATGATAATTCTGAAATTCAAATTCTGAATTTTACTGGTATAAGTGTTCACTCTAGACCCCCAAACCTGAGGGGGTTAAACTATTTTCCTTAGGAGAGATCCAAAGACTAACCTCTCAGCCTACATTTCCCTTTACTTTGTGGGGTTTGTTTTGGTTTTTTGCCTTTTTCTTTTTTTTTAATAATGGCACGTTTGGATATATAGATATTTTGCCTGGATTACAGAACACTTTGAAATCTGGTGCACATTTCATCCATTTTCCCAACACAGTAGAAAAGGACAGAAACCACGGGGTACATTTTCCCTCCCTCCAGCTAATCTCAATGCAAAGAGTAGCCCAGCATCACTTCTTTTAGAAAAAAAATCTCTTTTTTATTCATTTATCAGTAGAGAAAGGAGAAGATTGAAACAAAGAAAAAAACTGCAAAAACCCCACTAAGCAGTGTAACTGCTGATTAAACCTTGTCTCTGTCGAGACTTCAACCTGAACATATCTCAAATTTCAGCAGAGTTAATCTACGCATATCCATGGAGAGAAAAACAAAGCTTTTTCTCGTTGTGTGAAGCCTGCACCAGAGCCCAGAAATGAGAACCATGAAGGTGGTTTGGCTCAGTGCTACCTGAGAGCTCTGCTCTTGGCTTTGTAACCCCGCTAAAGGCGAGGAAGAGCAATTCTGCACGAGTCTGCTAAGACAACATGAAAAGCAAACAACCGCCACAGCAAGTGTTATTTCATTTTCTTGCACAGATTTCACGCTGTCATGTGCAAAATGGGTTTGAGAGCCCTCAAACTTTTGAAATGAAGGCAGTCCCAGACCCCTGTGACAATATTTGCCCAGTCTCAGCTGCCTCTGCGTGGAGGGAAGCTCCATCCCTGTGCTGGGAATTCCTGCCTGTTCCTGGTGCAGCAGGAGAGCTGCCAGCAGCACAGCAGAAATAATGAGCCCTCTTGGAGCTCAGGATGAGAAAGGGACAGGAGGTTTTGGGGACAAAAGGGAGGCAGATTTCCTCAAAAGCCAGCACAGGCCCTCCCTCCAATCCTGCAGCGAGGTTAGAGCTGGCAAATGGAGAAAATCAATGAGTACAAGTTGAAGGACTGGAAGTGACTGAGAAAGGTACTTCAAATGCTCACTCCCCCAGAGACTGTGTGCAGTGACTCAGGCTGCCTTGCAAAGCCTGCTTCATTTCCCCAGACTTCCTTGTTGTTTGAGATCAAGGCTTGGGTAAGTGATCTCAAACAGCAGCAGTTCATATTTGTACAATATCCTCAAGATTAATGGGCCCGAAAAGTCTTCACAGATTTCATACAGAAATCACCTCAACTATCACGGCGAGATTTTTAAAAGCTAAATTCACCCAGATGATCACATTTCCTGAGCCTGTTGATCTCTAAATATTATTTTTCCTCACTATATTTACCATGGTCTGAATCCAAAGTCCCACTGTCTGGAGGGTTCCTGGCCCATGAACCAGAATGACTCAGAACAAAAAAAAGAGAGATCTATAATAAAAAATTAATCAGAGAATTATTTACTTCCCTTTATCTTGCTCAGGTAACAACCTCAATGGCACTGCCAGCACACTACAGAAGTAACTCAGGACAGATCTCCTGAAGATTTGGTGTTTCCTAAACTGAGGTGAGAAATTATTTTGCATGATCATTGAAGGTCCCTGTAATTGTCACAAGACTCATGACAGGTTTTGCAGAAGTTGCTATGTTGCTTGTGGTGGACTCAGATGAGAGACAGTCCACAAACAAAACCTTGTAAAGGGTAGCACAGAACATTTCTGAAATGGATTATTGCCTGCAAATACAGAGTAACAAAGTAGCTTCTGTGAAACCACAAAGGCACACAACAGCACTATTTAGTTGTTTGCAGAGATCTCTTGAATCGGTAGCAAATTAAATAATGTTGTTTCTACAAGATTAACTCAAAGCTAAAATGCTGCATCTTCATAAGGCAAAATCTTTGTTTATTGACAAAAATATATTAACTTCTTTTTCAGTACAGGAAATAAAGACATCCTAGAAAAGGACAATTTTATTTGCTGTCTCTATGCTCCAACCTTTGGAAATATAAAAGTATTTTCAATAATCATTTATAACACCAAAGCTGAACAGGAAGCAACCCATTGCCTTCATGATGACTTTGAAAGCAGTGCTGAAACTTCATTTGGAATTTTTTTAAAAGTTAAAGATTTACTGTAATGCAATTATTTCAATATTGGTAAAGTGTCTCCACTTGTAACTGGTAACGTTCATTTGTACATGGGGTTGTAACTCCCAGGGCCAGTGGAATACAGGAATATATCATACAGAAAGTATCCCATGGATATATCATCCTTTGATCAAGGAGGCTGCATTTGCAAAGTTTTAAATCTTTTTAAACTCATCTCCCAGACTGATTCAGCTTTCCCACAGGGCCTTTGCATATACTACATTTGAAAAGGAGTTTTTTAAAATGTTCTTAAGCTGCTGGAAGTGACTTTGGTGCAGGGGAAGAGGATCAGATTGTTCAGCAGCAATTTTTAAGCTCTTTCAAGCTGTCCAACACAGGAAGGCACTTCCAGTACTCCCCACTAAGGGTCTTTTCATAGTGTGCTAAAAGCTTTTTAATGATAGAGTTTTTAAAATTAAAACAATGGCAAAACACATTAAAGCCAAGTTACAAAAGGGAGTTAAAGAGAAATTATTTGACCATAATGGCAACTTTAATCTCAGAGCACATTGTATCCCAAAGAAAGCAAAGGAATTGCATTCAGCTTTATGCATTAACTCTCAAATATCTGCCTTCACATTTCAATTCAATTGATTCTAGTGCCCTAATCCAATTCAGCCACTGATAAAAACTGTTTACTTCTCAGAAAATCATGAGCATTACTACTCCAAGGCCAAAATTTCACCAAAAGCTCCATGGAGCTGTACCCTGACCACAGGCTGAGAGCAAGCTGAAAACACCAGCACAGGCTTCAGAAATCCTACACTCACAGCTGGCCAAAGCTCCTGAAACTCTGGGTCTGCAGCTCCAGCAGTGTGCCTCATGTCCTTCCCTTTGCAGCAACAGAAATAACACTTTCCTTGAGAAATGAGCTAGGGCAGATTGCAGAAATAGTAACTCTGCTAAGGCACAGCTTCAAATTAAAGTCAATTTCAATTATACATGTAAAGAGTTTTGTGAAATCATTTCAAAAAACAAAGTTACATTGAAATGCAATGGGACTGCTAATAAGTATTTTATTTTAGATAAAAATTGACACTTAGGAAAATTGAATTTGGTACTTGCAGACACAGGAAAAGCAGACTAGAAACGTTAAGGAAAATAGTTCTTTAAAATGTCATTTAAAACAATTAGCTAAGCAAGGTAGTTGTGCTAATTCTGTGATATTAGGGCCCCAACTGTGTCTGGTTTCCAATCAATGACAGCCAGAACTATTGTACAGCATTTCCTCAGCCAGCAGAGCAGAGGATCTCTCCACTGCCCAGGCTTTCAGCTCAGAGAGGCCATTTCCACACCCTCAGATACTGCAGAGACACAGCCCAGGCATCTTTCCTGCCCTGGCGAAAGGGAATTAGCATGAAGAGCACCTTTCCTCCATTCTGGCAGAAGGACAGTTGTTTTTCCAGGTGGATTTTACTTCCAGCACTCTTCATGGGTGGTTCCTATTGCACGTGAACCTGTGCACCTCAGAGAGTTTTTAAAACATGTATTTTATCATAACATTTCAACATGTTGCAGCAACACTTTAAACATTAGCTTTGATGCAAAAATTGAGGTTCTTAGCTGCTTCTGAACATCAAGGCCCACACAACAAAGCACATCAGCCACAAGACTCTGCTCTTCATCAACCTAAATCAGAGCAATCCCCATCCTTTCTATTTCACAGGCACTGCTCAGGTTTGTGCAACAGTCAAAACAAGAGAGCTGAAGCAGGAGCATTAAGGACCTCTGGCACCTTGTTGAGGGCTCTGTTCTTGAGCTGCTCAGAGCTCTGCAATCCAGGTGAGCTGCACCTTGCAGCTGCTGTTTGCTCGCTGTGCCTTTATTCCAGCACTGCTCACAGAGATCTGTGCTCGGAGCAGGAGGTCACATGCAAATCCAGCCCACAGCCCAGACCTGCAGCCAGGCTCGCACACACAGGCAGCATCCTCACAATTCCTTAACACAATTCCTTCCTTAACAAAGAGCCTGGCTTAGATGCTTAAATAAACCCTGGGAATTCGTATGCCAGGCGTGATTCCAGCACAGGCGCCCTGTGTGACCTTGGGCAGGTCATTTAAGCTCTCAGTAAAAAGCAGACTGATAACACTTCTATCTGCCCTGCCTGTTTAGACCTTCAGCTCCTCAGCCACAGACTGCCCCTTACATGCACTGAGCCTGGATCAGTTGGGGCCTTTTAGGATAATTATCTGCCTTACAGCAGTGAACAGCACCAGTGCACACAGCAGTGCCTTGGACAGGGATGCACCACCCCACAAACAAGGCAAAGGGAAACAAGAACAAAGCAGGAAGTTGTGGATGAGCAGAACAGGGGTATTATCCAATGCAAACATATTTTTGAGCTCTGTGATGGAACTGGAAGGCAGGTTTTGGGCTGTAACGAAGGAAATCATGTTATTACCCACTTGCACAGCCTGACAGCACAGCCCCATGCAGAATGCATGAAAGCTTTCCCTTTCTATTATGCTTAGGGGCTGTGATGGAAACTCATTTTTTCTTCTTTTCATAAATAAACCCATAAATGACTAGCAGTCTGGAAAGGCAAAATCTTGCAGGGGGGAGCTGCTCTCATGTTTTATCAATGAGGAAGCAGAGCACTGGGCATCATGATTTGTCTGTTTGCCTGTTTTCATTATCTTTTTAATGTTAACATTAAAGCCTTCTGGAGACTGTATTTAAAAATCTGGTGTCGAATGACTATTTGAATAGAGATGAACTGCACCTTTGAGAATAGCAGGTAATAGCAAGGCTTTGCTTCTGCCTGTGAGCTGAGAAATGTGTTGTGATGTCAGTGCTGGGTGTTGCTGAAAAATTCTTTCCTGTTCTAGGTTCTCCTTGGCCTTTGCTGAACAGCAGCCAAAGGAGAGCTGGGGGTCAGAGGGTCCCAAACTGCAGCACTTTGTGGTAGGAATGACCCAAGATGCAGCTGCTCTGACTCCCTCCAGGCTGGGAGTGCTGCCCCAACACTCACAAGATGCTTCCAGGTTACAATCCCAGTCCCTCCACTGGGAGCTCGAGTGCTCAGGGATGCTCTGAATAAAAGGGAGGCACAGAGGTAAAAACAGCTCTACTTTTATACCTGCTTCTTATGCACTACAAAGTAGAGCCTGAAATCCTTAGGCCAGCTTTTGTTTTGTTGATTTTTTAACTTTATTGGGTTGTCTTCATTCCTGCTCAGGGTTTTTTTATTAGACATTCAGGTCTTGTCAATTCTGTTTCTCTGGAAGATTTTGTGGATGGATAGAGAACAAATAGGTTTAGGATATCAGAGGAACCAATAAATTGCAAGAGCCCTAAAAAAATCACAAACAGATTTTTATCTAAAATGAGGCAGTTGCTTAAAGGGTACCACAAAGATACATTTTACTAACATAACAAATGTTCAGGCCAGCTTTTGCTTAGCAGGAGGTGCAGACTGCTTAGGAAATTTGCTTCACAGCCCACCCAAAAATGCTGAGGCAAGTGCAAAACCCATACACACGTGCTTATGTGCACATACACACGGGGATTTTCAACAAGGAGTAAGCAACTTTCCTGTGAATTCCTCTGCTCCTCTTACTGCTTTCTGACAGACCCTCCCTGCTTTCACCAGTGCATTCTGTGCAAGAGCAGCTGATAATTATCCTCTATTGGGCATCAAAGCCAGAAATGAGGGTGAGATCATTTATGCCACATTTCCATTTTTGATACACACATATATGTTGCTTATGGCACAATCCAGGCCTTCTGTCACTGCTCTGCTACAGGAATACTGGCAATGGGGAGCAATTATCTGCTTGTGCCCTTCTGTCCCTCCTGATGGAGATGGAAAAAACCATGGAAAAGAGTGAAAAAGATTTACCAAACTTCTGAAGCAATCCTGCCACCTCTGAGCCTCCTGGAGCAGTTATTCCCCCATGTGCAGTGTACAGGGGAAGGAAACTATCGGATTCCAGAGTCAAAAACCTGATAAACTCTAAGGAAAAACAAAACCTCAGAGCCCAGAGAGTGGACCATTAGCTAACTGTGAGTGACAAGATGACTTCATTCCTGTGTTTCTGCCTTGCCTTCTATACCAAGGTCCATCTGCAGAGCCAATTCCTATCCAGGAGCAAGGGTGCAAGCTGGACTCCCACCTGACTCCACAGAGGAGCCAGTTCATTCTGAGGGAGCCAGGTTCCTTATGGAATCTGTGATTAAAGATGCTGTACCCCAACTGCACTCAGGCAGGTGCTCATCTGCCCAGAGAACTCATTAAGTTGATAGTAAAATTGAAAGGGAAATCATTGGGATCTAAAGTGCAGGCCTAGAGATGAGCACAGTCCCCAGCGTGCTCCTGAATCAGGGCCAGGGTAAGCAAAGAGCAGAGAAAAGGGAATTATTTCAGCTTTTTTCCCTTCTGGATGCTCCATATGCTCCAGCCAGCTGTTCTGGGTTTGTTCATGCTCATTACAGTGGGTTTGTGTGACAGACTCTACCTCCCTTCAGAGTGACTCAATCAAACAGGGTCTCCAATGGTTTGTGTGAGGCTTTAATGCAGGGTTTGTCTCCCCAGAGCTCCACAGCCCCATCCTGCCTAAAACCAATGGTTCTAACGAGTCCCACCTTGCTGGGTGTGCTTAGAGGGAGCTCTGGTGACTGTTCTGTCTGTTCAGCCAGAGTTTCCTCCCTCCCTCACTGCACACCTGCCTCTTAGACACATTTTGGCTACCAGAGCATCACTAAAACAACAAGCAAACTTGTTTGGGGCAAGTCAGATTTATAGCTGAGAAGCTGTTCTGAGGAACAAATTCACAGGCTTGGAGCTGTCATGGCCCCAGAGCCTGACCTGCTCCTCAATGTCACAGAAGCATTCCCAGGTGATTCCCACTGCCTCCAGCACTGCAGCCATGTCACTGTCCCCTGTGAGTCCCCAGGAGGAGCAGAGGCACCAATAACCCACCATAAGCTTTGCACAGCACAGCCAGATCCTGAGCTCTGGGCTGAGGAGGACCTTAGACATCCAACAGCACATCCCAGGATCAGCCCCCTCATTTATTCCCAAGGAGAAGGGCCCTCTGCTAGGAAAAACCTTTGGGGTTTAGAATGTTGTCATTTCTTCCCAAAACTGCCATGCCACATGCCCACAGTGGGTCTGAAACATGATGACAGAAGAATTTGGCTGTTTTCCTACTACTGTCCCAAACAATCATATCTCCAAAACACTTGCAGCTTTCTCTGTGCCTTTCCCTTCTTATTATTTCACCCATTCAAATACCAGAAATCCTTCCCCATCATTTTTTTTTTCCAGTAGATTTCCTTTTCAGTGGCTCAGAATGGGTCCTCCCATCGTTCCCCATGTTGTCTCTCAGCTTTAATCAAAGTCACTTCCTTATTTCCCATCTGATTACCCAAGTGCTGCCTGGCCCTCAGCCACCCTCAGAGCTGGCATCAGCAGGTGCAGCTCTGACAAAGTGACATCAATCCATGTGCACCCTGAATTGGAGTTGTCTTCCTGATGGAGACCTCTTGATCCCAAGCACTTCTGAAAGCAGTCTCATGGCTTGCACATGTGACTGAAGCACAGGACAGGAGGCAGCTCTTTCCTCTGTAGCCTACCCAAGGATCACCAAATGAAGAGTCGTTCTGCACACCTTCTCCCCCTCTCTGAAATGTAAATGCACTCTTTTCAGCTCGGGTATTGGGTCAGAGGGATTGAGGAGCCTGCTGAGGGCTCCTGTGCTATCAGCAGAGCCTTCATTCACATTTCTCACAACCAAATCACTCTCTGTACTCTCCCTTGTTATCCCATTACCAGGTTCTCCCATTTGAGCCCCTCCCCAGCTAAAAGGCTGCGAAGCTCCCTTCAGCCTGCAGCAAAGGTGTCAACCACACAATGCAAATCTGCCTTCTCTGCACCAGCATTGCTGCAGCACTGCTGTGGGGATGGTCAGACACAGCCTGGCCCTCACACCTACAGCTCCTACCTGGCACAAGGCAGCTGTGGCTGCCCTGCTGCAGTGACTGTAACCTGGTGAGAAAAGGAAATGAACTGATTCTCCTTTCCAGCCCAGTTCCCAGCTGACTGAAGAAATGTCTGTCTGCAGATTCACCTTCTGGGAACTGCCAGAGGCCCAGAGCCCACGTAGATACAAACCAGAGCCTGGTTTTCAGAAGATATATTTGTGCCAGAAGCCTTGAAAGTATTTCTAAGCTACAAGCAACACTCTGCTGACTCACACTCACACAGAAAGCCATTCAGTTTTCAGAAGCATCAATGGTATCTGCCCAGGGATCTTCAGCTCTTTGAGTTATTAGGTTTGCTTTACTAGACAAGCCAACACAAAATCTTGTGTTTTGGACACCGACAGGATTTGAGCAGTGGAACTCCTTCTTTCAGGGGGCTGGATGCTGTAAATTCTTGTAAGCTGAAAGAGCAGCTGAACAAATTCAAGGGAGAAAACCCCATCCAGAGCTACTGATTGTAGGAAATGACATTTGGCTAAGAATGTCAAATCTCTGGAGATGGAGAGAATACATTAAGAGGTGTCAGTACACACTTATCCTGTTCCTACATTCATCCTCAGGCACCAGCTATTTACCACTGCAGGAGAAGGAACACTTGGCTGGATGGATGCTCTTATTTAGGCTAAGGCAAGCAAAGCACCATTGAATACACCTGTATGTGGGTCCTGACAGCCTGGTCAGGGAGAAAATTTTAGGCATCAGGCAGCTGCAGAGCCTGTGGGAATCCAAGTCAGATAGACTTTCCCAGGGATTGCTTTGGAGGAGCTGGAAGAAGACATCCTAAACAATTTCTAATCTTTGCACCTGCTGCTTTTGCAACTTGTTTACTTGCAAAAACGTTTACAAAGAGGTGTTGGTCTGAATGGCCAATCACATCCAATTGTACTGAAACAGTATATAAAAAGAGTGTGTCTTTTAATAAACTCTAAACAAGAAGTTTGGAGTCTTGTATCCTTATTCCAGCCATCCCAAATATAATAGCGATACCTGTACACCTGAACTACCTGCACAAACCTTCCCAAGGCTGCCACCATCACCACATTGCACCAGGAGCTACAACAAAGAGCCACAGTGTCATGATGAATGATTTGCCTCTTGATACACTTCAGAGAGAGCTCCTGTCTAAGGTCAGAGACTGCATTTGCCTCTGTTACCTTCAGCACCCAAGGGAGTGCCAGAGAATAGCCAACCCAAGCTCATTTCACAGCCAGCAAACTGGAGAGCATGGCCAGAAGGCAAGTGGGCTCAGATGAGGGGATTTCTCTCTCTCCCTGAGAGCAGTGACTGTGATACAGCAGCCACACACAGAGCTGCACTCATAGTTTATCTGCACTCCTCAGCTTGGATGGGATGAATCCCAGCTTCAACAATACCCACAGAGAACAGAACCTGCACCTCATTGCCCTGTGTGATGAAGTAATGCACTGCTGGAGGCTCAGTCTTCCATGAAGATCATTTTTGAGGAATTACAGGACAGCATCTCTGTGAACACCCTGGGAAGGGCTGTTCTCAAACACTCCTGTGTCTTGGGCCACTGCTGGCAAGTTCCTGATCAGAATAACCCCTGCAACTGGCCAAAGGAAAAGCAAACAAGAGCAGAGTCCCACTGTGATTCTGAGAAGAAGGATGTGCAAAGAAGCTCCCAAGGTCATGGCTGAGAAACCACATCCACAGCTGCACCAGCAGCTGTCAGGCTGTGCTGAGATGCCTTTGCTCAGGAGGCTGTGGGACATCAAGGACATCACTGAGCACAGGGACTGTGTGTGGACAGCACATTTCAGGCTCCTGTGACCTGGGCACAGAGAATAAAGCCCACCTGCTCATCCTCTAAGTGCAGAGATGTGCACCAGCCCTTCAGATGCAATTCAGCCTCATGCTGGAAAAACAAAGGGAGGTGCTAAAGGCCAGGGCTTCTCCTTTTTTCCTTGACAGCTCTGAAACACCAAATATACCACAGCATCTGGCTAAAGCAGCCTGGTGCATGCTGTCGCTGCCTTGCCAGGGACACTGACTGACAGATTAGATCAGACACACAGATAATGGGCTGGGACATCTTGAAGCCCCATCTCAAGCTGATTCCTGTTTGCAGCATTAATCTCCAGTGACAGAGGGCCCCTCAACATGCAGAAACCAGCTGTGCAGCACTGTAAGTAGGACATCATGTCATACATGCTAAGGGGAGCATGAGGAAGTTCAGAGGTGCCTTGGTGCATGCTAGAGCAGAACATCCCAATGAGAAACTCTGCCAGTGCTAAGAGGAAAGGCTGAAATGGCTGTTGGGAACAGTGGAGTAGAACAGAGCAGACACAGGATACAGATGGGAGGGTTGAAGTCTCCCTAAAGACAGGCTGCATGTAACCCACCACTAAGCCTCCTATCAGTAGATGTACAAAGCACTTTGCTGTCACTGGGAGATCTCAGATATATCTAAAATGAATGCCAAAGAGCAGCCACAAAATTAAGCCTTGCTCAGGGAGGGTCGTGTCCCTCAGGGCCCGCGTTGGCTGTGCAGTGATCCATCAGCCCCGTCGCTCACGGGCCGGCTGCAGCCACAGCCTCTCCCTCTGCCCCACCTTCCAGGTGACCTCTGCCTGATCTCCACTTCAGATGCTCCATCTCCAGCCCCTGTGTCCTCCCCTGGTGCCACATCCACCCTCAGCTTCTGCCACAGAGCTATGAATCATGATAGAATAATAAGCTCGTTTATGAGCTGCACACAAGCCCCAAGGACCAAAGAGCGGAATAAATCGCTACAAAGCCCTCTAAGCCGATTTATTCATTCAACAGTTCCTTGCTTTGACTCCAGCCTCCTCCAACCAGTGTCCAAACATTGTGGTAGTACAACAGGAAAAACAGCAAACCTTCTTTCAAGAGGTTCATTACTTTTGTCTTTTCGAGATCAAGAGATGAACTGCCTCGCAGAGGATTTGAAGCCCGGCCTGCCAGCTGAGTGCATCGCTGCTCTGGCTGACTCCCAGGCTTGCAGTGAGGCCTGCAGCCCTGGGGAACGTGGAAATGAACTTCTAGCACAGGCTTGGAGCACACAGCCTGGCCAGGGAAAGATACTGCCTCAATTCCAGGCCCCTCTTGTCCTCAGGACAGTGGATGAGGATTTAATTGTGGGCCTCTCTTGGGGCAGAAAGTCTTCCAAAGTTGCACACAGCTGTTTGCTGACTGGTGGCACAATATAGTGTCAATAAAGGGACTCTGCCCTTCTTTCACACCCAGGATCACAGCACTCAGCAGATACCAGTCCCCCCAGGCAGAGCTGCATCAATGTGATAGCTGAGAATCACTCACCATGAGTTGAAACAGGAAACAGAGACAAGGCAGGCTCAACACACTGATCCAAGTTTGTTTTTCTAGGCAGGTACAGAGCTGAGACAGAAACCTTCAGATTCCTCCTCCCTGTCCCACATTATCCTAGCTCCCCTTGCACCTTTGTCCCAAACCTTCATGCCAATACCTCAAATCAATTTGTCATTTTTTGCCAGGCCTGTCTGTCCTTCAGGCTTACCCATTCCTGGGCTTTCTTACCCCTGGATGCTGGTAGGAAAGTTGTACTTCTGTAGCTTTTTCAGCTTTGTAACAGCTCAGGTACTGAGAATAAAGAGCACGTGGTCACACAGGATTTTCCCTTTGATCAACCACTCACAGAAATCCAGGTAAGTATCCAAGCCTGGAGCTGCTGCTTCTCAACCTCACCACAGAGAGTGGGATCTGCCATGACACACATGGCCCAGCAACTGGAGATCCCAGACCTGTTTCTCTCTCTGCCCTTGAATTACCTGAATGGCTCAGGTAAAAAGGTGTTCTCACCTGTAAGAAATGCCTGCAATTGCTCTGTAAACTCCACCCCCCCCCCCCCCTTTTTTTTTTTGGAGGGTGAGAAAAACTGTGCAATGACTCAATAACTCAGCCCAGTGGAACATTCATCTGGGATACTGAAAAGGGTCAGGGGCCCATGGCAGACTGCACTGCTGCCCCCTAAGCCTATCTGTGACTGCCAGGTGCTACATAAATGCAGAATATTGCTCTCTTACAGATGATTTAGACAAGAACTATGAAGGGAGAAGCAGCAGGGCACAGCTATAAGAGAAGTAAGCACAAGATGGCATCTATTAGCAAGCATCCAATTTAGTGACTGCCCATAAACCAGCAGTATGAATGAGACATTAATGGAGCTCTCACAGGCCTTTGCTATTACTTTTTCACATGAGCATCACAGCAAAAAGGAAGTCTTGAGAGTAAGTTGAGTCCTTTGATTCATTACTCCCTCTAAAGTCCTAAAAGCCCCATAGCGAGACAGAAAGCACCAAAACAAACTGCAAGCAGCTTTTCCCTGATCCAGAGGAGTTTTACCCTTTGGGAGGTAGCTGGCCATTTTTACTGATGTCCTCCCTGCCAAATCCACAAGATTTTCTCAAATCCCTCTGCAGAACAGTTGGCTTTCTAACTGTGTTGCCTTCATGCTGAGAGCATCCTTAATTTTTCTCCATGGGAATGAGAGGAGCCAAGGGAAAGGAATCCAGTCCTTGTTCAGATGAATCCCACTTTGCTTTCAAAAAAGCCCAGGAATCTCTCAGTTGGCATTTTTGTCCATGACTAAACACTGGTGGAAGGTGTAATGTGTGGCTTAAAGTAGCAGCTCACTATCAATACAAACAACTGCCAGGCTCACATTGCCTCTGCTTTGCAGGAGGAATCTGGGCTTTGAAAGGCTTTTACAACTTCCTTTCTTCTACATAATTAAAAAGTGATTAGTTTTGCAATGCAGGATAGAATCCCATTTCACATCCTGTGGGCAGCAAGAAGCTAAAGCTGGGGGGAGAGAGGCACATTTTGCAACTAGAGGATAAATGGCCTTTGAAAAATTGTGGAGGAGGAACAGAACTTGCAAGGAAAGGAGAGGCTGGAAGTGAGAGGAGGGGCTATTCAAGTCCTGAGGGGTGCAAATTTTGGCAAAGTACTTGCTTCAAGATCAGGGTTGAGGTCCATTTAGCAGAGCAGCGGGGGAGAATCAAAACCAAATTAGCAAAGACAATCAATTCTTCCCTGTGCTCTTGTTGTGAGCTCAGCTCAGCACCCACTGCAGCCTTTGGAAATCTTCCAAATGACTGCCCTGACCCTCAAAGCCTGCCAGCGAGGCCTGGGCTAGGAATCACCAGCAGGAGCTGTCCAGGGCTCAGCCAAGCCTGGAGTCTCTGAAGGAATCCCAGATGCACAGGAACCTCTCCAGCTCTGTGGGGAAGGGGCCCAAGCCTTGTGCTGGAGTGCAGGTGAAGCTGCTGATCAGACAGGAAACTGAAAAGAGCAGCCTGACCTCAGTGACTGCATGGCTGTCACTGCTTTGAGGAAGGACAATGCCACATCTCTCTAGCAAAGATGGAGAGCAACACTTCAGGGAGTGGCAGTGGGAGCTGTCATGGCACAACACGAGGGAGGCACAGCTCACAGCTCCTGTGCTGCCCCCCAGCCAGGCACACACCATCCCAGCAATGCCTGAGCTGCCCACAGAACAGGCAGAGCCCACTTGTGCTGCTGGGAGAGCTCCTGCAGCAGTGCCACTACTTGCATGGGAAACAGCCAATTTAAATTTGGCCATTGCCTGTTTTCAAGAGCAGCAGCCTCAGAGTGATCACACTGTACATACAAAAATTTTTCTTTTTTTTTTCTTTTTTTTTTTTTTTAACTTTTAAAGCAGCTCTGGCACTGATTTCAAAGGCATATAGGCAGTGTAGTGCTTTCAAGAATCCCTTGGATTCAAGAATCAAGAAGCTGACTGTTTTGGGACACTTACTAAGAGCCCACAAAGTACTTTTGAAAGAGGGACTTGGCCCCTTGAAGGCATTTTGTTACTGTGGATCCTATAGCTGGATGGCTTCAAACTGGTTCCATAACACAGAGATTGATCCAACACCTCATGGTATTTAGTGCAGACATTTTTTTCCTCATTTTCACAGGCAAAATAACCACTTAAATTTGACTTTGCATCAATAAATTGCCCGAGATAATAGGATAGATGAAAAGAAGAGCTGACTAGCAGGAAAACATAATAAAAAGGTGCTTGACTGTGTGAGTCAGTTCTGGCCTGTGTGTCAGCGGCACAATTAGTCCTCCCCTTGCAGGCCACATGGTTTTGTGTTGTATTTGACAGACAAATCAATCCTCCTCTTCTTCTAAGGGCTGTCTAATGAATAAATCAACAAGGTCACCCATGCTGCTGCTTTGCCCTTTCCCTGCCAGGCGGCTGGAGCTGGACCTGCTGCCTGGCTCCATCTGCTGTGCTTCCAAACAGCATCCAAGGGTCCTGGGGAGCAAGAGGAGCAGTTAAAACACACAACTGGGCAGCAAAAGCCCCTGGGTTTACTCCTGACTGCTGTGTTGTCTTGGACAAGTCACACCAACCCTTGGGCCAAACAATGAATTCACTCAGCAGGCCTTGTCAGGTGAGCCAGCAGGGGGAAGAGGGGGAAAGCAAGGGACAAGGACCAAAGGACTTGATGCCACTGGTTGGCCTGGGAGCTGCCACACAGCAGGACACCTGCAACCCAGCCCACCTCAGCCCAGACCCCTCTGCCTGGCACAGCCCCTGGCACAACAAGCCCAGGGCTGTGCTGGAGAGCCCTCAGTGGTTACAGCACGCTCTGTACACAAATTGTGATGATCTGGTCTTGTGCATGCTAAGGGGCCCCGAGCTCTCGATGCAGTAATAACAATGGCAGTAATTTACTCAGCACCAAGTATGTACCAAGTGTTTGCAAAACACACTGGCAGATGAGGCTGCTGTCCCAAAGCATTCACTGTGAATGGAAAGCAGGGAGAGATGGGAAAACACACACAAGGGGATGGGTGAGAATGGCAGTGCACCTGAGAGCAGCAAGTGAAGCTTCTGGCAGACCTGCTACAAGCCCAGCCCTACCCAGCTGTGCTTGCTTTTTTTGTTTTACCCAAGGATGTTCCCATGATAAATTTGCTTCAGAACTCCATACAGGACCAGCATCCCCTCCACTGCTCCTCCAAGTATTTCCCATATCTCCTCTAGCTCCATCACTCATACATCTCACCATTTAGCACCCCTGAAATTCCAGCAGAACAACATCCAGGACCAAAATGTTTTTGAGGGCCCACAGAAAGTGCTTCCCTCAGCCTGAGCCAAAGCTGGGGGTAAGAGGTGAACATGATTTCTGTGGCAGCCAAAGGAATGGTTGGGAAAAGGGATGCAAAGGAAGAGGCAGCTGAGAAGGCAGAGGTGAGTGCTGAAGGGGTGACACAAAGCTCACCAGGCCTGAAGCCAAGCGAGGAGAGTGTAACACTCCTGACCTTGTGGAAAGGATTCCTTGAGAGAAGAGCACATGTCCCCTGCCAAGATGTGGGCAGCACTCAGTCACACACAGGAGAAGCATGTTTGAGCTGGGAAATGGCCAAGGGCTCCATGTGACAAGGCTCCCACCCTTCAAGGGAGGCATTTTTTCATTCATACCCCCTCTTTCATTGCCCCTGGCACTGCCAGTCCCTTCCCCAGTACCACTCTGCCCAACAGTGGCTGTCCTCCTTCCCAACCTGCTTCTACCCTCCCTTCTCCCTGCCGAGCTGACAGGCTGCTTCCAGCACCCAGGGAGCTTTTCCCCTTTCCTAGGCAGTGAAGTCCCTGGAGAAGGGCCCTGCCTTCCCTCTGCCAGCTCTGAGAGCCTGTGATGGGAGCCAGTGGCTGCTCCATCCCTAGTTCTCACCCACACATCCATATGATTTGTGGATGTGCTGGCACACAAACACTTAGGAGAGCTGTAGGAAACTCGTGCAGGGATAACCCAGCAGCCTGGCACAGCAGGAGAGACCTGAATACAAACAGCTGTGAGGGAAAAAACAGAAAGCAGAACAGAAGGGAGAGCAGAGGCAGAAGGAAGAGACAGCGTGGATTTGCAGGAGGAACAGAGGAGTCAAGCAGTGCACCTCAGTGCAGGGCAAAGGATCCAGCAGGAGAAAAGCAAGAGCCTGATGAAATCCTTGAGGAAATGATCTGTAAATCAGCCCCTTTTCCTTGATATTAAAATGAGAATGAGTTACCTACCACTAACTTTGTCTCCTGGAATGGGCCAGGAAACCCTGGTCCTGAGAGACCATTGTGGCCTGGAGGAGTGTTGGTGTCTTCACCATACCCACTGCCCACCAGGAAAAGCATCAGAACAAACTCTCTGCCTTAGCTGGGCCAGCCAGAGCAGATCTCTGATATTCTCCCTGAGGCATTCATTGAAAGTTCTATTTAGATACAAAGCAAGAAGAGGAATGCCTTCTTTGTCATGCAGCACACTGAAAACACTTCAGCTTGAGCCCAAGAGCTCTCTGAACAGCTGACTGCCCTCACTGGCTGTTAGCCACAACATCAAGGAAAGGCTCTGCCAGCTGCTGAAGAGAGAATGCCCATGCAGTAATGAAAGATGACTAACTGTTAGGCCATTGGTACAGATATTAATTACAAATACAGCTCTCTAGAATGCAGGCATTCTAGTAATCATGTAAACAACAAGTTCAACTGCCTCCTTCCATCAAATTGATGGAATAAGAAGGCAGTCCTCTGGGCTAGTATGAATCACCAAAATGCAGCCACCCCCAGGGTGGGATGCAACTGTGTGCAGTGACAGCACCTAATCTATAAAGGCAGAAACAAGCATGAATGTACCAGCCACAACAGGAGAGAGGAGTGAAACAAGGCAGAGAGCACCAAAATTCCTCCCTGCCACTAACTTTCCTAAAACTAGAGGAGAGAAACCAGGAGCAGGGCTCTTGTTATTAACCCTGCCTTTGGCCTTGATGCACAGTGACCCTCGTTAGTGACTGTGAGGGCTAAAGGCACCTCAGAGGCTCTCACTCCATCTTGAAGACATCCCCATTCCCAGCCATTTGCACCCTCCTGGTGGTGTGAGTGTGGCAGGGGTTGAGGATGTTGTAAGGACAGAGCAAAGCACCAGGAAGATGAAGAGCCTGTCGGACTTGGCACGAGGCCTTGCTCCACACACCACAACTTGTAGCATCTCTCCCCACACACATCCCTCCCACACTCCAGGAAACAGGAGCACCGTGGGAGGAGAGATGTCTGCCTGCTACTGCCTTGGCTTGGCCTCCCTTCACTGCTGCCCTCCTCACCCAGCATGGCAGAGTCACCTGTGTGTTGACTTCAGGAGGCCAAGGTGCACAAAAGCTGCTGCCTTCTCTCCTGTGGGTCTGTTTAAGCATGGAACACCTCCACCTCCCATCTCCCCTTCACTGTCTTTTACAGCAGCCTGGGTGTGCAGGTACTCAGCAGATGCTGAGCTGTAAATCCAGCTCCAAGACAATAAATTCAGCTTGCTGAAAACACACATTCATTGCCAGTGAGCACAGGAACCCAGGGTTTTGCAGACAGCGAGGCTATTAAATGCTGCTGTCAGAACAGGTTTATTTGACTGCATCAGCTTTTGTAGATATAAGCAAAATGGAATTTAGTCCTGCTTGAGATCACCCCCAGCACTGCAGCCTGGCAGCACAGGCAGTGCCCACTGTCTGCCAGCTCAGAGGTGCCTGCTCAGGGCAGAACACACAGCACAGGTATGGAGCCATCAACAGGAGAGTAAAACCAGGCCCCAGGTCCGTGAGTGAGACTAAACTTTACAGCTTTTTTTGTCCATATCTAACTTGAGAGACAGAACTACTCCAAGTTTAAGCTCTCAAAGAAGTGTCAGCAAGCAGCAAGGTCCTGCTCTTCCACAAATGCAGACAAGCCTGGAAGCAGAGGTGTGGACAACAACCTCCTAACAGGATACAGTCCCACAGCACTCGAGTCAGGCATTTAAAAATAGGCCTATTAATAAATCAACAGGCAAAAGGTAACAAACCTGGTCTGAGGTCAGTCCAGGAAATCCAAACAACCCTCAGTTCAGGAAAGGGCTGGAAACAGACACAGTGAAACTCAGGAAAGGGCTGAGGCCCGGGCCTTAAACGGTGCTCCAGGGCTGGTGGGTAGAGAGGGGGATGGAGGGCCCAGGTGAGGTGATCAGGGCAATTAAAGCCTGTTAGAGCACACTGCCCTGACAGGGAAACACTGTGTTCTAGGGCACAGCTCTGCTGCCCTGTTCCTCTGGAAGAGTTTTCTATTAAACTTGTTCTTTCCTTCCAGAGCTGCTGTCAAAGAACATTGAGCTGAAGATGATGAGGAAGCTGCAAGAGATGGCAGACTCTGAAGGAGGAAGGGAAGATGAGAGAGGGGAAGAAAGGGGAAACTAAGAGACAGAGAAGGCAGAGAACAAATTATAATCACTGGACAGAAGCAGGAAACCCTTGCTGCTCACAAGGAACCCAGTCACTCCGTGTCCTTTCCTCCAGGCCCCACTGAGATCCCCAGCCAGCATTGCCCTGCCACAAAAGCAGCCTCCCTCTCCAGTGCAGACAGGACAGGCTGTGACACCTCTATCACCCACTGATCCCATTCCCCCCTTCAGCACTGGCATTAAGAGAAGGGACAACTTTCAGCAGACAGCACAGTGGGAACATCTATCTCAGGACTACAGAGGCAACATCTCCTCTGCTGAGAATTCCAGGAAGAAATTTTGCTGCAGGACATTTAGAGAGGTGACCCAGATCCCACAGGGATGCTGAGCAGATGCTCTATTACAGTGACCAGCTCTTGCTGCAGATAGCTGAAGTTTATTCCCATCAACTTCCAGGGGAATTTGAAGGAGATTTTCTTGTTTCACACAGCTTACTTCACTAAACTAGAAATAAATTGGCCCTTGTTCTCCTGGAGCATTCAAAACAAAGCCAAATTCCCCATGTGCCCAATGACCATCGCTTCACCTGCTGATCCCCATGCTGAGTGAAATTAGGGTTTTCTCTGGAAAAAGGATTTACCTTGCAGAAGCAGCCCAGGATCAGTTTCTATCCCAGTGGAAGCCCTACAAAGCCACATCACTGCTTAGTTACAGAGTTATGCAGCCCCATGGGATGCACTGCCAGGTCCTCCCAAGCTGTAACAGCCAAGAAGTTAGATCAGATCTGAGGGTAAGAGGACAATGTCAGAGAGCAGCATGAACCACTGGACTGAAATGAGTGCCAGGCGAATCAGACCTTGCATGTGGAGCCATCACCATTTTTAGGGTCTCTACAAAGCAATGGAGCTACAGGCAATAGAGCTGGGCCCACAGGTGGGGGGCACAAGGAAGAAAACAGGGTCAGAGCAAACACTAAGCAACATAAACAACCCTTTTGACTTCAGCCAGGTGCCCACTAGGCAGCTACCTGGCTAAACAGGGCACATCCAGCAAAATTCCTCATTCCTGCTTTTATGAGATTTCCAAAGTTGCTGGGGGGAGAATTTCTAAATTCCTCTTTAAATTAATATGAATCAAGTATTAAAAAACCCCATGGTAACTTGGCAAATCTCTGCTTTAATATAGAGTTTCTCTGTAATTAATATCTGATTGTGGAGCTCTGGGATGTACTGCAAGGAGGTCACTGGAGCGTCTCTGGCATTTTCCTGAAGGCCTCAATTCAGGCTGAACAATAAAGAAATCGCATGGGACAAGCACAGCAGTTTTGTGGTTTCAAAAGGACACAGTTCCCCTCCATATCAGTTTACACAAGGAGGGTTCAGCCAATGCTCCTCATGCCCCTGGGAGCCCAGGAATTACTTTTGAATCGTATTAGCAGGCCCACTGTCAGAAGCCTGGAACTCATTTTGCAGCATTCAACACCTCACTTAGGAAAGCTCACAAGGTGTACCAGTCAAAGACTTGAAGGCTGTGGAGGAAAGACAGCCTCAGTGCCTGCTCCTGCTGCAGCAGCTCTATTATTAGCACAGGCCAAGAGCCCAGCCACTCCTCTCCAGCAGAACTGGCTTCATTTCTGTGTCTCCAGGCACAGTTAGCACGGGATTGAAATGCCCCCACTGACCTGTCCCAGCAGCACTGCCAGGGCACAGTGACCCCAGTGTCTGCACCCGGGGCTTCTCCCCACAGCAGAGCAGCACCCTGAGCTGACCTCAGCAACCAGCAGCACTGCCAGCCCAAGGCTCCTGCAGAGAGCAAGGGCCCCTCAAAACTGCTCAACCCTCAAAAACCCCACCCCAAAAGTGCCACACAGAGGGATATTCCCAAGGCATGAGCCCATCTCGTGGGAAGTGGTGTGAGCACAGAACACTAAGCAAGGCACAGTCAGGTGTGTTGTGTAACTGCAGGCTACACTCACCCCAAACAATGGTTGCCTTAAATCAACAGAAAATAAGATGCTGAGAAGCAGACAGCAAAACAATGAGAAGTGGATGAGGAGAGACCAGGAAGGAGTACTTTGAGCTTCTAAATAAATCTGACAGGGAATATTCGTCTTAAATCAGGGTTGCCACAAGCTGGTTGGAAATCTGCCTGCCCAATTTTCCTGTCATCTTGCCAGTTGCTGGGGAGACAGATGAATTTGCCAAGAGTGGAGTTTTTTAATATCCAAGACCAGGATTTGCTGCACAAGCCCAGACACACTGTACATGCCCAACTGCACTGACAACCTTGCTTCTGCTTATCTTAAACTGCTCTCCCAACAGAAGCACACAGGTGTTACATCAATTCCCAAAACAGGCCCACACTTAAATTTAAGTGGAGTCAGGAGACCTGTGCAACTAAAGCATGGACACAGTGCATGCTGCACTCCCTCTGACCCAGGATTCAGCATAAAATCACTCACTGTCACCACAGACAGCTCTCAGCCCCAGTCTGGACACATTTTTGTTGTGGGTGTGAGCAGAGATGAGATGCCATCTATTGCTTCCTCTCCACAGTCCAAATCACTCCCGTCTTGGTCGCCTTCCAAAGCCTTTTCATAGTTTCCTTTCAAGAGACACATTGGCTCACAATTGGCCACAAAGCTCCCACAGCATCTCAGCACAGAGAACTGTGTAAAACCCCTGAATACACAGTACAGCAACAGAGAGGAAACACAAAAGACTCAAGATTGCAGGTGCAATTTCCAGGATGGACACTTTTAGCACAGACAGCCTGACCCAGCCTAGGTACCTCCCAGGCCAAGCTCAGAGAATTTTTAACACATATCAATTAAATTTTGGCAATCGTGCATAACCTTGTGAAACTAAGGCAGTGGGTGCTTTAAGCCAAGAGAATGGGGCTACCAGCACTTAGAGCTGACCTCAGACAGCTAATCTGGGAAGAAAATTATTTTAACTGGTCAGAAATGTATCTTTTTCAGGGAGGAATGAGATTTTTCCAAGGCATTCCACTGCAGCTTTATTTAGCCATTAGGAAGCCAACATTACAAGCCAGCTTCAGTAGGAACAAATCCAGATAACCTTAACATATCCAGAAATCCAAGTCCTCCCCCAAAAACATGCACAGCTCACAGAAAACAAGGGTTAAGAAGAAAACAGCAATTTTCTGCTTGGCATTCACATAGTTGGATTCTAGCCTGGAAATAAAGGAATATAGAAAAACACTTGTAAAAATACAAACACGATGTGTTCAAATCATGCTTCCATTGACTTTGAACAGTGTTATGCCTGGAGTGAAATGGCTCTGTTGGGCTTAAGCTTGTCCTTAGAAATGCATTCTGAGTTCTCAGCAATGCCATGGGAACCACACGGGCATCTCCAAGGGAAGAATTTGGCCAACTCCATTTAACTATTTAAAATTCCAGGGTTATTTGCAGAATACAGGCCGGAGTCCCATAAAAGCAAAACAATTTGAAGAGAAAGATATTCCAGAATGACTGTGAAATGGCAAACTGCACCCTCTTCTCTCATCAACACGCATCCGTTTACAGAGCGATCAGCGCGGGTATTGATTCAGGCAAGGAAGAGGCAATATTTACCTAAGCACCTGCACTTAGGATGTGTCAGACCCACCAAACAGCCTGCAAGCCCAGCAGTCATTTACCATGGGAGAGGAGTCTCTATCATTTCAGCCTTCAAAGAGCCATGAAGCAGCAGACAGTGTACTCCAAAGTGTGCATTTTGGCAGGGTGGGAATGAGCCATTCTGTGCTACTGCCAGAGCCTTCTGGTTTGGGTCACGTGGAGCTGCTAAAATCCATTCTCACATGTTCTTCTCCCTCTTGTCACGGTAGTCATCTCTTTAAAAATCCCTGTGCCTGGAACTTGAGCAGGAATTTCTCTCCCAACTTTCTCACAAGCAATAAAAAGCAAGCATACAGCTCAGCAGAGAAAGCACAAGAGCCATCTATGCCTCGTTTCTCTCACAGCCCCCACCTGCTGAAGCCAGCCTGGGTGTTGTGAACGGCAGAGGAGGACGAGCTCCTGTTTAAGCTCTTCCTGGAAAGCCCCCAGACCTCCACTCGTGCTACTCAGTTCAATCTACCCCTGCTAACTAAATCCCCCTGTTCCCACATCCCAACCTTACAACCAGTTGTTTAACAGCTAACTCCGGGCATAAAAGAATTGGAGATGTAAGGAATGCTGCTGGGGCTCTCAGCAGAGAAATCTGCAATATCAGGGATCAGTTTAAAGGGCCTGAACCACCTCCCACAGCAGATATTGATATGTCCAGAGCATGTTTTCCTGGGCTGCCTTTAATAGCATTTTCCAGAGTAACATCACTGCTCTCCTGTGTGCTCATCAGCCCCAGCATTCTGCACTCTCTGCAAATGTAAGGAGGTGTGCTGGACCTCAAACACCATTAACCCAGAACAGGGCTCTCTTTGGAAATGGGGACCTATTTGTTTGGAAATGCTTTTGTGGTGAATCTCCTCACCACAGAGAAAGCAAATCTAAACCCCGAAGGGTTCTCAGCGCAAGGCAAGCAGGGTCCAAAAAGCACACACTGCCCAATGATGATTATTAGGACATTTTATGTGCCACTAGGTAATGTTTGGAGGTGGATACCAGAAAATGCACACAGGGGATCCACTGCCAGCACCTCCAATCTCTGTGTTGGCAAGGGAGGACAGCCAGGAAAGAAGATAGCAAATGCAGATTTAAAATGTTCTCCTATTAGTTCCTTTCTGTCTGTAGTTGGAGCAGAAAGAACCTCATCCTGAGAGACAAGCAGCATGTTTTCCTGCTCTGCTTACACAGAACCCTTTGGATTCAGTCCCACCTCAGTTTTGTCACCATATCAGGGCTCACACAGACACCTTACAGAATATCCCCAATTCAGCACTCTCCTGTGACAGGGCTGGCTCCACACCACAAGCACACCCCAGCAGAACAGGACAGAACCAGGCCACAGCTTGCACTCCTTGACAGGCAAAGAGAACATTTCAAGGGCCCCCAAAAGAGTCTTAGACTTCATCCCCCTCTCTCAGCACAAGCCCAAGCCCTTTTCAGGGAAAAGACTGGGAGTTTCTTTCCTGCCAGCCCTCAGCTGAAATGACCAGGCTCCATCAGCCAGGGGGACAGCTGGGTCACATAAAGTGCCACAGAACTGGCCCCCTGACAATAAAGACAGAATTATCTCAGTGCCATTTGGTAGGAGGGATGTGTGGAGTCCCAGCAGGGCTCTGGCACAGCAGAGTGCCTGTGGCTCCAGGCACAGGCTGCAGCAGAGCCATTCCCACCAGGACAGGCTGCAGTGCAGCCATTCCCACAGGACAGGCTGCAGCAGAGCCATCCCCACCAGGACAGGCTGCAGTGGAGCCCTTCTCACCAGGACAGGCTGCAGCAGAGCCATCCCCACCAGGACAGGCTGCAGCAGAGCCATTCCCACCGGGACAGGCTGCAGCGGAGCCATTCCCACCAGGACAGGCTGCAGTGGAGCCATTCCCACCGGGACAGGCTGCAGCAGAGCCATTCCCACCGGGACAGGCTGCAGCGGAGCCATTCCCACCAGGACAGGCTGCAGTGGAGCCATCCCCACCAGGACAGGCTGCAGTGGAGCTGGCAGCACCCTGGGCAGGTATAGGAGACACTTCTCCAACACACACTTGAACAACTGTTTCACAATCTCATGTGTTCCCAGGGCTGCAGAGTTTTGAATCATCTCTGATAAACCTCTTCAGCTGCTTGTGAGTTACACAATGATGAAATGCACACTTTGAGGGGAAAAAAACCCCAGCAAGTCTCAAAAGCCTTCCAGCCAGAAAGCGTTGCTGGTGCTTGAGACCTGACACATGACACCTCAATGAGGAGCCTCTGCTTTCCTAAATTGGAAAAAAAGTTGGGCTTTGATTTAACCAAGTTATGAGTGTATGAAAATTTCATACTTAGCATGCAATGTAGTAGAAGCCTTTGTGCAGTCTTAACTCCACATTAGCATATTCTAAGTAATTTAATTAAGTGTTGCAAATTGTTTTTCTGTTAATTATTTTGGTATTGGACATTATTATTTTCCCTTTTGGAAGGCAGAATCTATTTCATGAGGGTTAATAATCCTGCTAACTCTCTTTCCCTTAACTGTTCATTGCTGCTGATAAGGTTCCATGTGCTTTTGTCAGACTGTAGGCTTCTAGCTCATTTATAATTGGATACATCCTGTACTGAGTATCTCTAGAAGTGCTGATATGATATCCCAGATGGTAATATTCCTCTTTTCTCTGTGTGTAATTTCACAAAAAGGCCCACTGACAGCTAGTGTTTAAAGGAAATTCGTGTAAGCAGACATGGTAGGTGATCTGATCTGCTTTATATTAGGGATGGGTAAATCCATTCGGATGAGAAAGAAGCAAAGAAGAGTGAATCAGAGCCAGGGAGCAGCATCTGGGAGTCCTGGGCTTTATTCCCAGCACTGCCACTGATCTGTTACAGAACCATTAAAACGCTCCACCTCAGACTTCCTCATCTAAAATGGGCTTATTATTGACTGTACCTTCCTGGTAGGTGTCTAGTGGGGATTAACTAATATTTGGAAACACTTTGAGAACCTCTGAGGGAAGGTACAATATAAATGCAAAGCAGTTGCACTGCTGCTCTATTAACTGTTGACAGCCTGCTCTGAACCAGCAATGAATGCAAAGAATGAAGGTGAGGAACAGTCCCAATCAAAAAGTCATCCAGAGGGGAGTCCCCACAACTTTTCCAAGGAATGTGTTTCCCATCTGCCTTGCTATCAGTACATGAAATCAAACCTCTTCATGCCAAAAGAGGCTGCTCAGCAAACCATAAAGAGCTGAAGGCATTATCAGGACTAAACACACATTAAATTCTTCTCCCATAACTTATTCAAACATTTCACATCTGCAAAGCTGAGCTGGGAGTCTCAGAAGAAGGATCTCACTCCCTGTCCCATGGTACTCTCATCTACATCTTCTCACAAAAACTTATTTGTGACCTTTTAGCTGGTTTCATTCCTGCAACCTGAGCCCATTCTAAACCTCTGCAGGAAAAAAAGAACAAAAACCCAGTGAGGACAATAGTTGTCAACCTTCAGACAGCAACTGGTCCCTTCCTTCTGCAAAATCATCCATGTACCATATACAAGAGCCACAAAGCATAGGACAGTAAGGCAATCATTTTTCTAAAGGCCCATAGTTTGGCCCTGCCCTGAGAAAGAATAACAGACTTTGGACTAGGAAAACAAATGTATTTTTACCTCAAAGCATCACATAAACGTTAACCTCATCAGCCTGATCTCTAGGATGTGATATTATTCTTTCCATTCTGTAAAACAATCTAAAAGATTGAGGAGTACCTCGCTCTGAAATCCAGGCAGCCTGCAATGGTATTGCCCCTCCTCAGCCTCCTCTCCTCTCCTCTCTCTTCACCCAAAGATGTTTATCTTTCTCTTAAACTCACACACGTCCCAAAGTAAATTAGAAGGCCAGGGCACCAGGCAGGGCCAAAGGCTAGCACATGAATTTACTGTGCTGTCTTCAGCCTCCCAGAAGCCTTTCCTGAGTCCTAATAAAGATATCTGAAACAAGATGCTAATGCTGGATTATCCAGGTAATCTCCCAGAGTTACTTCCCTGGTTTGCCTGGTTATAAATAATGAATTAGGCCTATACTTATTATTTCTCCTGCCCTTTGGGGTCGCTGTGAGGCTGGGGAAGGAATACAAATTTAAGAATATTAGATCCATTTATTAATATCAATTGCTGCCAATCCTGCATGAGAGATGTCCCTTGCCCTGTGCGTGTAACTGATACTCTGAAGCGGCTGGGATGTTAATGGCATGGATCTAATAGCTGTGAACTGGCCCAGCCTTACTCACCATGCCCAGAAATTGAATTTTAAAAAGGCAGATGGGTGCTTCATAAGTGGAAACAGAATCATGTGCCAGTTTTCATTTCTTTTCCATTCCTGAGCACTAGTGAAATAAAGTCTCTCCACTGGCTTTGTCCACATAAGCCTGTCCGTAACAATTTAGTCCCCATCTTCAGAGTCCCTGTTATTCCCACACTGGATTTCTAAAGCACCACCTTAACCCCTTCTCTGCTGTCTTCCTCTGCAGCACTCATTCAGCTAAACACAGCCACAACAATCACAGAGGTTTCCAGGGATCTTTAGGCTGAGAGAACAAGATCTGTCCCACAGCCCCTTGGCTTTCTCCCTCTTGCTTTATTCCATCTGCTCTTTGCCATAAAGATAATTAATTCCAGTCATAACTATGAGTATGCCTGCAGCACTCACTGTGCTGGAAGTCCCAAGCTGAGCCTTACTCAAGGGATGGGGATTCATTTCAGCTACAGTCTGAATGCTGGTAGACTCCTTAGTGCAGACAGCTTTTACCACCAGGCTCCTCAGCCTGCCCAGGGGTCTTTTGTCCAACAGCTACAACAACGTGCTCACAGGTGTCAGGATATTCCAAAGAACGCAGACAAAATGATGCCTCTTGCCTTCTATGCACCAATGTGAACATAGGTGGCCACATGAGCACTCCCAGTAGGCTTCAACCATGCAGTTCATTTAATTACCTTAATGACTCTTATAATAACTTTAAAGGCCCATCAGTAATGGGATCAGTCACCAGCCATCAGCTGAAGGGAGTAGAAGCCATGGAAGCAAGAGTGTTAAGTTTCTATAACTTGAATATACAGATGTTTTTGAGAACCCAGAAGTGCTCCAAGCTGGGCTGGGCAGGACAGGGTGGGATCACTGCTGACCAGGCTGCATGAGCTCTGCTGCCAGGCAGTAATTGAGGCTTCAGCAAGGCCCTCAGCAGCCTCCACCTCTTCAGCAACAGGCTCAAAGACCAGCCCAGGAGCCATCCTTCCTGCGCTTAAGGCACAGAGATCACTTCTGTGCTGAGGATCCTGGGACAGAATTCGAGTCTTCATTTGAGTCTGCAGGGTTTGTTTCTGTCAACTCTTGAACTGCAGACACATGCTCAGTAAAGCCAGGCCAGGTGCAGTCACTGTCCCAAGAAGTACAGGGAGGGCATCCTTGTCCACTTGTACATCCTTGTACACTGTCCCTGGGTGTACAGGGAGGGCATCCCTGTGAATACCAATTTCCTCTGCAAGCCTCACCTGCATCTCCATCCTGCAACACCCAAGCCTTGCCCAGTGAATGCAGCAGCACACTCCACCACATTCTCTCTTCAGACTCCAGATTGTGGTCATGTTGCAAAAATAATTGGAAATCTCAGCCAAAATACATGAGGAAAACAGATTTTGCAGTGCAGAGTTTCTCTAGGTTTCAAAATACTTCTGAAATCTTTGTAGAGTAAGAAATGTGCTGTTTTCTTCCTCTTCCACTTTGATGTCATTTCATCTACACCTTTGAAACATGGATCTCCTTTCTTAAGTATAAACACAACTCCTGAAATGCTCTTATGTTAAAATGCACCTTTTCAATATCAGCCAGATCTTTGAAACAAACCAGAGAGTGTTTGAATCGCTGCACTGAAGATTGTTAGCATAGCTAAAGGGAATAGGCCTGAGTGACAACGCCCAAGCAATGGGCAGTTGTTACTGGAGATGATTCCCTGGAGCACATTTCGTGGCCCTCAGCATTTGCAGATGTTTCTCATTTGCTCATGGACCTTCTGGAAGCCAATGGCAGATATCAGTGAATTCCTCTCCTACAGAATGCAAGTGCTGTCTCATGAGGAAAGACCAGGCTGCCACAGCCTTGGATTAGGACCTGACATTCCTTTTTCTCCCTTGAAGCACAGACCATTTGTTCCCCTTCTCTCTCACGTGGCATACCTGTGTCCCTTGGGGAATGGTGCTAATTGAATGGGAAGTGAGGCTGTGAGAGAGCAGAAAAGGCAGATGGCTACAGCTGAGGGATAAATCAGATGCAGTTCTAAATTCTGCTGCCAAATGAAAGCCCATCCCTTGGAGACTGGGGGATTTCAGCACTGGCCTCAGTGGGAAGGTCAGAACAGTGGATATTCTCTCTTTCCCAGGCCTAGGTGATGAGCACAGAGGAGCTGTCTGATCACCACACCTGAGGTATAACCCCCTAGGACTGTCTGGAGACCTGCTCACCACCCAACCTGGAGGTTTCCTTGTGATGTTGATGGATATGGGATTTCATCCCCCTGATTTTGCCATGGAATTGCTATCTTGCAGCCTTCAGAATCCCACAGCAAACTTGGGAAGGAGTAGAGAGAAGTGTGGGAGACATGGAGGGCAGAACACTGTGCTGGTCATATCTTGTAGCCCAGAAGAAAGAGAAGTCTCCAGAGCAGTTCTACATTTCACTGACAGCCAATACAAACATTTTAAAGCTGGCGTTAATCAGCCAGAGCTGGAAAAGAGTGAGAACACACAGAAATTGCTGCTGCTTCTGGTGAATTTTGTATGAAATGGGGTGATCTCAGAGGCCTCTGAACGATGTATTTGAAGAGCCAATCCCAGACTCCAGAAATCGAGTAGCAAGCAGCTAGATGCCCATCCACTTGAGAAAACAGGAGCAGTCTGAGGCTTGCCATGTTTCTGAGGCAACTAAAACAAAACAGGCAAAGGGAGAGAGATATTGAGAGAGAGGGGGGAGGAATTTCCTCATTGCACATTAGAAATACTACACCAGGTTCAGTTTTAAACCCACACACCACAGTGTTTGCCAATTCTTTGTGGATCACTTGATATCATCCCACCAGCCACAGCATCTGGCATCAGCCTCTGTAGAGCAGCCTGTAGCAATACCAGGCTTCCTTCCACCTTTCCACAGTCTCAGAGGCAAGTATGTGAAAGATCCCTGTCCAATCCTAGTGGGATGGGCAAAGTGGCAGCTGATTATGCCCCTAATATCACTCACCTGGAGACAGCTGTCATGCAGAGGAAAACCCTGACTTCAGCACTTTCACAAAAGACATTTAACTGCATCTTGTTTGGTCAAACTCCTCCTGGAGTAACTACACTCAGCTCACAGCCATCCTTGTCACCTCAAACTGGCTGCAAGAGCTGCTGGCATGGTCTGAGAGCAAGGCAGGCCCATAGCACTGCCAGCTCCCACCTCCCTGTGCCAGCTGAACCCAGTGGGATGATGGGGAGGATTTTCTCCCTTCTCTGCCCTTCAGCCATATCATTCATCCCCTGCCCAGAAGTGGCAATAGTGCAAATTTCCAGGCAATGCCAGAGCTTATCAGTGGCTGCATGAGGCTGATGGAGTGATCCTTGCAATGTAAGGTCTCTGTTCACTTTTGTAATACTGTGCCACACACTCCTCTCCCGACCAGAGGTCAGGTTTTAAACAAGGACACAGGAAAAGCAAGTTTAGATGCAGAGGATAAGACTGAGGCAGTAGAGATTAGAGCAGCCAGAGGAAAGCTGAAAGCCACACTGTGGCATCCCATTGCCTTCTATCTGACAGACCTGGCTTTTAAACACCACTCCTGTGTGTCGCTCTGCAGTGACTGCTCCATGAATTTATTTACCAAGGCAATCCAAGAACAAAACGAAGACAAAAAAATTCCAGGAAGTTCCTCAGATTACAAGTCTGCACAATTAGAAGCTTGATATTTCTGGCACTGTAAGACAGAGGCACATTAATAAATAATACTTTGCTCTTTTACAGCACTTTTCCTCTAATGATCTCCAAGCAATTTACAAGTTTTTGCTAGCTGAGCTTCACCAAACCCCTGCAAGGCAAGGAATAGATAAATTGAGTCCCTTTGCTCCCAGCCAAAGTTAAGATCTCTGGGAGGGAAACAATGTAATACACCAAAGCAGCACTGCCAAATGCATACAAATACAAAAGTTAGCCAAGTGCAGCATTTTTAACTGTTCAGCAATACCTAAAATACCAGCTCAAGCTGAGGGCTCACCATGCTGGGCACTACCTGAGACAGTAATGATATTCCTTGAGCCAAGGACATGAGACATGCAAAGCACAAAAGGAGGTGGGGTCAGGACAGAGAGGAAACCACCTGAGAAATGTGTTGTGTGCATTGCAGTGCTCTGATCCACACACAGCATGCCCACAGGCTGTTGGGGCTGGCACTCTGCTGCAGGAAGAATATTTTCTGAACACCTGAGCTATCGGGGTCTGGGCTTCCCTCAGGAAGGATCTTTGGCATGCAGGGCCCAGACACAACAGAGGCACAGGGCAGCAGATGGCAGCAGGGCTGGGTGGCAGCCAGCTGGCCAGGTTACATGGAGCTCTTTGGGCAGCTGACCAAGGCCTCCAGATCACAGGAATTTCACCCAGGTGAGCACTGCAGAGCTGGGCACATTCACATCTAACCAGAGCAGCCTGGAGCAGGAGTGGATGGAGGCTTCAGTCCCTGTATCACTCTGGAGTCCTTCCTTCCACTCTTTTATCCTTGTAAAGTGTGAGATTATCTCATGCACTCTGAAAAAGAGAAATCCTCCCTCCTGGGAGCAGAAAAAGCTGCTGGGTTAGGACAGGGAGACCCCAAAGGCTGGAGTGCCTTCAGGCCATAATTCTGTGACTGATCCCTGGGGCCTCACACTAACACCATTATGTCCCTTGGCTCCTGGGAGCTGAAGAAACCTTCTCTGGCTGTTTTGCCCTTAAAGCTCAAGAGATTGACCTTTGCTTATTCTTTCCCAAGCTTGTTAGAGCCAGGTCCTGAGTGTGCTGACTAATGATGGCAAGGTTTAGTGCAGACAGGCTGTGCTGCAGTCAGAACAAAGCCTGATGCTTGTCCCACATGAGGAGGTGTGCAAAAGCAGAGAGCTCCTTGGGATTTTTTGCACAGGATGGCTTCTCCAAGCCCAAAACTGCAGGGCAAGCACAGCAGAGGGGCACTGCACAACTGGGTGGGCAGTTGCTGCTCACTTTCTGGCCTGCTGCCAAAGCCAGCTGATTTACCACCCTGTCAAGAAGAAAAATTAGATGCCCTGCTTAGAGGTTTATATTTATTGGAATAGAAAAAAAAACTCAACAAAGAACCTACTCGGTGACTGCTAGAAATATGTGTAAACCAGTTAAACACACTTTATAAAACCTTACAACAATAATACACTTTTACTGAAACAATCACAGGAGCAATTTCACCTGTACTTACTGTCCAGTCATCTGAGCACAAACAGCTCTGAGATTTATGTGCAAGTGGAAACATAATTTCTATTATCTTCGACATTAAACTTGGCAATGGAAAATCCCATGCCTGGAGTGCAAAATCAATTTCAATAACCAGAATAGCAAGAAGTCAAAGGCAGGACTTGGAAAGGACATGAGTTTCTCAAATAGCCAGCCAGCTTTCTTTATAATGGGAATGCCACTGGGATAGGATGGGATGGGCAATTGGACTTTCTGGCTAGATTTTCTCTCTCAGCATGAAATATTGCTGTAGTTACATGAGGCAGGTTCTGGACCACAGTAGTGGCTCTCAAACTTTGTTTTTCCTGTCAAAGCCCACACTTGGGGTGTACAAGACAGAAGAGCAATGACTGAACTGCAGGATTTGAGACTGCTTTTCACTGTACCCAGGCCTGCAATACAGCCTGTCCAAACCACTGGCTCTGAGGCAGGGCCAGGTGTGTCAGAACAAGATGTGCTAATTCCCTGCAGGAGGTGATCTGCCCCTCATCCCAATCCTCACTGCAGCAAAAGTGTTGTGTGGGAGGTTTCCTGGATAACAGGTGAGGGATACAGGTGGAGTTGGTCCTGCCTTTGAGAGGGCAGATGAATTAGGTAACCTGCCAAGATCCATGCCAGGCTGCATCGCTGCAGTCACAAGACATTGCCCTAACCCTGGCACACAAACTTTGTATCTCTTCCCACTGTTGAGGTTTGAGGATGACAGAGGGGAGTTGCTGTAAGTATAACAACTCTGAATATTCCTTGTGGCAGCAATGTACCAGCCCCCCTGTAGGCTCACCCCAAATTGCCATATCCTGCTTTGGAAGCAAAATGCAGGCAGCTTGCTGAGCCTTGAAGGTCCAGACACCTGGGTCCAGGGTTTGCACCAGCTCAGATGTGATGGTAGGAGTTCCAGAGATTCCTGAAGTCATCATGCCATTCCTAGAAGTACCAGCTGCAGGTGGGGAAAGCTGCAAGTGTGGGCTTAGAAGTGGTGCCTTCACACACTCACCTTTGTGCATCTTCTTTTAGCACTTCTTCACTGGGGACCGCTTTCCAGAAAGCCAGAGTGACAGTAGTGCTGAACCTCAGATCCTCAGTGCACCCTTGTGCAGACAACACTTCAGCTGCCCTTCCCTCACTTCCTGTGCTTTCCAGGGAGTCCTGGCAGATTTTAATCCATTACTCCACCCTCTGGGAACCAAGACAGGTTTGTACTAGGACACCTTTGTCCTGCAAAGGCAAATATTTTGCCCACACAGTACAAACAGTGTAGGTTCCCCTCTGCAGTAAATTCAAGATTCAAGCACAGAACCAGCATTTCAAGTTTACCAGAAAAGACATAGCACATACAGACACAAAAACCTTCTAAAAGAAGCAGTAAGAAAATTAAATGCGATCTTCAGTGCAAGAATATTCACAAGTCACAAAGAGCTGAGCCGCTGCCATGAACTACAATCAAGAAATGAACCCAAGGCATGAACCCCTCTCCCAGCTCCCCTCACTCATGTCTGTATGATAATGAACAGCCAGCGCTGCAGAAAAGGAGAGAGACTCATGAGTGATCCTCCCTAATAGATTCGTCTTTTATCATGTTTTCATGACCTTTGTAAAAGGCAATTTAAATTCTAATTGTCCTGTGAGCACCACAGGAATCAATTAGTGACAAGAGATGTTAATTGTGCAGACTGGGAGGAGGCATTGCTGGGCTGCTCAGCTCCAACACGGGGTTAGGAGCCCAGGGGAATGCTGGGATGGTTGGGGCTTTAATCACTCCTCCCTTTCTAATGGTTTCCATGTTGTGCTGCAGTTGTCAAGGTCCATTAGTCTTCTGGAGCACTGAAGGAAGCAGTGGCATCCCCTCCACTCCTGCACTCTCCAAGCACATGCACAAAGGATCAGAAGGAACTGCCACTGAGAAAGCGAATCCTGAAAGCTCACTCTCTTTTTGTTCTTGCTTCCTCTCCCTGCAGACCCTGCATAGAAATCAGGTTTTGGGCACTGGCAATTACAAAGCAAATGCTTAATGTTGGTGGGCTGTAAGGGAGGTGAGCCTGGTCCTGTGACCTAAAGATGCAGCTTGAGCTGTGTGTGCAAAGGAAACCCTCCTGGTTTTGTACTAGGGCACAGTGCTTCTCCATGAAGCCCCTGGCACTGCTCACAGTGACCCCTGAAATGCCAGACAAAGGGCAGGGTGGATGCCCAGTATTTAGACTACACAGGCATGGACAGGGAAAATTTGCCTGAGCCAGAATGAGAACATGCAGCTCAACAGTGTCCAGCCCATCCTGGCACAGGAACCTGTCAGAAAAGAGGACCTGGCACAAGTAATCAGGTGCACCCTGAGATCCAGCATTTGCTGCCTGCTTCTCCTCAGGGGAAAGCAGTGCTGCCCTCACCTGTACCCCCCTGGCTGCCACAGTTGCCCCGTGGCTCAGGAGTCCTCTGCATCTCCAAGACATGTAGCATGACTTCATGCCAGGAAAGCTTGTGCTGTGCCAAGTCATGCACAGTCTGGGATGGTTAAACACCCCAGAAATAATAACCCAGCCACTATTTTCTCTTAAACACCATCTCAGGCCACTATCAGCACCCAAGTCCCTCTACATTACCCACGTGGCCAACCAGCAACCTTGGGAGCTGCCTTGGGCAGGTGCTGTGCCTTAATTACCTCTGTTCTGCCTGGAACAGAGTAAATGCTCTTTCTTTCTCAGCAAATGCTGTTCTTGGGAGTGCTCTCCCCATGCACACAGATTGATTTGGGTTTTGTTATATTTTATTTTTAAATGTGTCACATTCTCTAGCGTCTGGAATAGGTGTTGGGAACCATTTTCTAAGGAGAACTAAACACAATGGGAATGTCCTGTAGGACACTCCATCACATATCCTAGTGACATTATTGTCATTTTTTAAACTCAGCTTTAGGCACTCCACCCAGAAGAAAGGAGAAGAGAGAAGATCTCAGAGTCTGTGAAAGTCTCAGTTCTGCTCCTTGGTGGTGGCATCAGAACCTTCCTCTAATTTATGAGCATGAGGCTAAGCACAGCTTTAGCTATCTGTAATTTGGAAGAAATAGTTAACCTGCTTACAGGGATCCTACATTTTTATTGCAAGTCCCACATGCAGGAAGTTTTCTGAGGGCAGCAAGTCTCGAGCACACTGGGAGGATACTGGATGGAGGATGGCCTAGGTCAGGAAGGTTTCTTAGGGACTAAGCAAGCCAGAGGGAGCATGTGGTGTGGAGAGGTTTGATGTGCAAGCCAGAGGGGCAGAAAGGAGCCTGGAATTAGTGTCACACTGAAATTTCTGAGACATATCCTCTGCAGGGGACTTCACACCAGCACAGTGGACTCCTGTGGCGCAAATGGGAAGAAAAGCTGGCAGGTGTGAAGTGCAATCCCCACATGAGGTTCCTCCCATCCCTTGCCAGAAAGTCCTTTCCAGCTGCCACATCCATTTGCCTGAGCAGTGGAACAAAGCTGGTTTCACTTCCAACAGCACAGAATTAGCAGTTTCTCTACTCACCCTCTGCCCAGCACATCTACAGAGCCTTTGCTGAATTTCCATTAAAAATAATAATGCATTTTGTTCTGCTTCACAAGGCCCATTGGTCACCTGCCTGTATCTCTTTCAGACTCCACTAGTTCCTCCTTTCTTTCACCAGCATAATCATTTTATGCTCTCATCTTTTCCTTCCATTATTTGGGTGACTGTGGACACGTTTTTATTGCCGAGATTTACAAAACAACTCAGTCAACCCTTACAGAGCAGAGCTGTTCCTGCTCTAGAGGAGGGAAGCAGTGGCTGTGTGAGTTGATCCCCAGAGCACAAACAAAGCTCCTGAGGTGCAGCTGATCAGTCTCACCCTGGGGCCTCCTGAGCCCCCATGGCAGAGCCCAGGGCTGGCAGGCACAGAGCTACACAGGCTCCTGGCACAGATGGGGGGGTTTGTTCTGGTGCATCGCTTCCTCTGCAGGGTTTGACACCCTCACACCAAATTAGCAAACAGTGAACCCAATCTTTTCAAAGCAAACAGGAAACAGGAGCCTTCCGAAGGGCCACGGCAGAACTAAGTAAAACAGGCTCATCCATCACAAGGTTCCCTGAGGCACCACTTGCCCGTGCCTGGGGACCAGCTGAGCGGTGAAACTCCCTCTGGAGGCTGCTAATGCCTTCCTCTGCTCTCTGCAAAGGATGACAGAGGCAGGCTCGCTCCTTCCTTTCCCACTTTCTTCATTCCCCAGCATCTGCATTGCGTGCTCACACAGCCTGCACTATCCCTGAGCGTTCAGGGAGGGCGGGAGAGCTCCAGCCGAAGGCGCGGCCCCAGCACAGGCTGCACTCACAGCCAGGCACTCAGCACGACAGGGAAGCCTCCTGTGTGAGCCGCTCCTGCACAGGAGCTGATGTAAAGAGCTGCCAGAGGAAACCTTTCTCTTGGCACAGCAACTTCTGAGACTTCCATAAATCCAAGGAATTAGTCTGCGTAACATCTAATCTGCTAATAACATGGATATTGTATATTATATGTGCACATGGCATAGATATTAAATACAGAGGTGTTAATACAAAAACCGATGAAGTGTATCACACACACCTAATTAGCAGTCGTTACTCCAGACACAGCCGGTTTTGCATATGCCTTTATCTTCAGCATTCACTGACTGTGCCTTAGGGGTCCCAATTTTCCTAATCCTAATCCTAAATGTAATCTTTAACCTTCCTTTTAACCCTCCAAAATTGCTGCCCTGAATGCCTCCTGTGATGCTGTTACTTATTCACAGTTAAAGGCAGCATTATTTCAGCAGCCCATCTACCTCTTGCTCTCCTGATTCTCTCTATTCACAGGCAGCTTTGCTTCTTTCCTTTTTCTGTTCACCTGGAATAGCCTGTAATGGCTCCCCCACGGATTCTCACTACCCACCTGTCTCAGTCCAGGCAGGACAGCTGGAATCAGGAGCCTTGCTGAGAGCAGGCACTGGTGGTTTTCATGAGCTGAACTGTGCCCAAGGCAGGTGCTAAACCTTCACCAACTTTTGTTGGTTTTTTTTCTCTCTGCTCCTGCAAGACTGGTCCTATACAAAAGGAGAGAGGCACAACCATGAGTACCTTGAAAACCACACCAGATCCCACACCTCAGCAATCAAACATTTCTTCAACATTTCTTTCCAGAAAGGAAAGAAAGGGAGGGAAAAACAAGTAGCAGTTATGAGAGTTTACAGAGAGTGGGCATCAAGACAGAAATTTCATTTGCCAAGTAGGAATCCAAACTGATTGGTTTCTAGTAGCATGAAGTGAATGTGGACACTAATTTGACTTTAAAGCCACTATTATTTTTCAAAGCCATTTTCCCCAGCTGCCAGAAAATACAGCCATATCCAAAAGCTACAAGAAAACATATCAAGTTTCACCAGGTGAATTGCAGCCAAGTTCCCATGATGGCACCTGGCATTGACCACATCAGAAAAAAGTCAAGCCACTGAGTCCAGCAGCAGAAATGCTACTTTGTTTATTTTACTTATTTTATCTTTGTAGCACCAGCCATGTCTGTAGCAAGTCCATACAGCCCTGAGGCTACATGTATAACTCAGCCTCATGCTGGGAAAAAAAAGAAAAAAAAAAAAAAAAATTGGCTCTTTCAGCACCAGCTCAGACCATTTGTGTCTGGGCAGGGACTGATGATGGAGCCTGGCACAAAGTCTTTGGCTCTAATATACTAGTTCCTGTGTCTGGCCATCAGGATGCTTTGGTGGAGCTGTGTCTGCCTTGCTGGGAAACATGAATATCTCTTCCAGAGCTCTGCTAGAAACTGCTGCCCTTTTGTGTTCACTACATTCTCATGCAGAACAGAAAGCCATCATGGTCCCTCTATGCTGGGAGCTCTTATCTTTTCCCAATCATGGAATTGTGTCTGTTGGAAAAGACTCCTACAATCATCACATCCATCCATTTACCTAGCACAGCCAAGGCCACTGCTAACCTTTGTCCCCAAGGTGCCACATCCACACAGCTTTTAAATCCTTCCAGGGATGGTGACTCCACCACTTCCCTGGACAGCTGTGCCAGGGCTTGACAACCCTTTTGGTGAAAAAATTTCCCTAATATCCAATCTAAACCTCCTTTAGTGCATCCTGAAGCTGTTTCCTCTTGTCTTGTTGCTTGTCACCTGGGAGAAGAGACCAACCCCCAGCTGGCTACAGCCTCCTCTCAGTTCTATCTGATATTGCAGGGATAGTGTAGGAACTGTTCACTTGCTTTTCCCTGCTTCCTGAAACTGAGTCTTTGCAAGGAAAACATGACATTGTGGCCAGCAAACAGTACCTGTTCACCATGAGACTTGTCTCAACTCTGTCTTACACAAGCTGATGGTCTCTGGTCAGTGTCTAAAGCAGCCTTTCCAAAGCTGAGAACACCCAACCTTTTTCTGAAATCCAAACTGCAAGGAAATGAAAGCCCAGGGAGTTGACATGACCACAAACAGCAGCTGGCTTTAAAGGTTCTTTTACTTATATTTGCACAAATATAAGAGCAGAGGAGCTTTCTGTGTTGCTGGTGGTGGTACATCCCTGATAATGTTCCTAAAACTGGTATGCTTTTATCACTTTGAGAGTCCCACATTTTTCCAGGCACTCCTGAGCTGGGGAGGAGTGCTGGGGCACAAAATCCTGGCTGCAGCAGCTTCTTGGGGAGGCACTGGGGTCTCTGTCCCAGGGCAGGGAACAGAGCAGACATCTCTGTGAGCGAGCCTGCAGCCCCTGACACTGCACTGCCACGGGGCAGAAATGTGTTAGAGCAGCCAGGGCTGCAATTACAGTGTCCTTTGTCCACGTGCGGTGGGCAAATGTACTGAGGCAGATCGAGAACATGGCAAAATGGGACGTGAGTCGAAGCTAATGGGAGGAAACAAGATTGTTTTAACAGCGGCAGCCACTGGGTGGTAGAGTCTGCTACCGAGAGAGGTGGCCAAGGAGGTGCTGCTGCCAGGGGCCACCGGGGCCCATGGAGAGTGGGAACTACGAACTCAGGGATGCCCTAAAAACCCTGGGGTCAGCTACAGCCCCAATGGTCCAGCCAGCCCCGCTCCCACAGGTCACATCAAATCAAAGCAGAAAGAGCATGTCCTTGGTCAAAAGGAGGGCACAAAATTACACTGAACCCCCCAATTAAACCAAGGCAAGATGGATAACACAAAAATCTGCTCCAAGATCAATATTTCTATTCATTTACAAGCATAACAAGGTTAGAGAGGTGAGCAGAGTAAATAATTAACTCATTTACAGGATTTTGCTGGTTTTTTTCAAACAGAGTCATGTTATTCTCCTGGGTGATTAGCTATGCAGTTGACATTAATCACAACTGCAGCAATTATTTGAAGTATTTGATTAATCAATCCAGAGGAAAAGGAGAGCTAGGCCAAGCTACCCTTGCTGCACAGCCCTGCTGGTCAATCAGTCAATACACAGGTGCTGGCTTTCAGAAAGGTGACATGTTTCCTGCAGGGTATAACGAGTCCTCTGCCTGGCTGGATACAGCAGGAAGATGGATAGAACACACCAGAGAGGGAGGATGCAGACCATGATGCTTTCCAGCTGAATTAAAGAGTATTTATTAATGCTAGACTTACTGAATTGGGAATCTCAACTTGTGGCCCTCCAGCTACTGAAACACAAATACAATCAAATGCTTGCCCAGCCCTGATGATACATGTGAAAAAATCCCATTACAGAGCAGTGTGTGCCAGCCAACACTGGCAGGGGGGCTGAAACTCCTGACTCTTTCCTTCTCATCTATAATCTGAGAAGTGATTTCAATTAAGGAAGAACAAGAAACACAGAAGGTGGTCTGAGCATTATTATTAAAAGATCAGGTTGGAAAAGATCAGGTGTATATTTTCTTTTTCTTGCTATTTTTCCTTCTAATAATCACTCCTGGAATTTCTGTTTACAGCTTCTACTCCTGGTAGCAGTGATTTTCAAACTGAACTGGAAGAAACTCCAGCCTTGGAAAACCACTGAAATCAAGTTTTAGCACCTTTTTGACAATTCTTACACCTACCGACAGACAGCTGGTAATGTGCTATATTATAATACATTCTCATCTGGTTTTGCTCTGGATTAGGCTGCTGCTTTCAAAAATGCAAATGTTAACTCCCAGAACAAACTTTGCTTGATGATGTTAAGCTTATGTGTAAACTGAAATGCAGCAGACTTTCATTACAAGAGCTCAACCATTTTAAAAGATGAAAATTACAAGATGGGGCACATTTTTAAAACAAATATTAGAACATTCAACCTGTATTTTATTGATTATGCTTCCCCATCTAACACTTCTACTGCTGCATATAAATTAAACTAGTGTTTCTTTAACATAAAAACTGTAAAGGATCAAAAATCTTTTGGACTGCTACAAGTCTTGCAGGGAATTTGCCTCACGATCGTGGCAATGCTAGGCTCTGCTGCGTGGCTGCAGATTGCACTCTCTTCTGGGCACAACCCAGGTGGAAAATAAGCTCTCCTGTGTGCAAACAGGACACCACACTCCCAAAACTCCTGCAGATAGATCCTTGCTGCACAAAGCCAGGAGGTTCCCACTCCAGTAGAGGACACACTGCAGGAAGAGAGGCAGGGTCCAGGATAAGGCACTACATACATGCTTTTGGTAAGATTAACCACTCCAAGTTTTTTGTCTGCTCCTCAAGCAGCATATTTCTTACATCTGGCATGCAAAATACTGTAATAGTGAAGAACATCCCATTTTGATTTAAATGAATGCATTTATTTCCAAAAGGGAGACCGTAAGTTAAACAAACACATTTCTCTCTTTGCACATGAAAGCGTTGTTTTGTCACAGATGTACAGTATAATACATTTATTTTCTCAATTGTTTTGTATTTGTAAGGCACTGCCAGTTATTTGGATGGGTTTGTAAGGATGAAGCAAATTGCTCTGTGGGGCTCTATTCAGGGAACATAATATTCCCACAAAAGCACCATAATTCTGCATGCAGCAACACAAACTGCCTCGACACTGCAGCAGCTGGCAGGGTGGGTAGAGTTAGCATTATCAAAACCAGCACGACAACTCCACTCCAAAAGCCCCTTCTATGCATAAATTAATGATGAATGTACATTGATTAGCCCCCACCCAGACTCCAAGGAACCCTGCCTTCCTGCAGTGTAATTTAGAACCTCACCACATTGCTCTGTCCATTCCTGAGGCCTGGGGAGCACTTCAGCAGGTCCTTGGATCACACTGGCCTTGCCCAAAGCTCACAGGTGTGCCCTGGGGCAGATCAGGGCCTGTGCCACAGCCCTGAGCCACAGGGAACAGCCAACAGCACATAATGGCATCAGAGCGTGCCAGGAGGGGCATTTTGGGAGGTCTGCCACACAGAAAGCTGACAGGAAGAACATCCTGCCAGGGATCACATCTATGTTCCAGAAGTTGGATATAAATTCAGCTGCACCTATCCTTCTGACTGAGTGCCTCCCTTCTCCAGGCGTGCAGAATGGCAAAACAAGCTGTCACAGAAACACTTTATGAGACTATTGTTTTTCATCACAACTACAACAAGCTGCAAATGTGCATAGGCCCAGTGGACATTGCTGCCCCCAAACTCTCAGGCTTCTCCAGCTATTTGCCAGCTTCCTCCACAGCTCTAACCAGTTCCCACTTGGCACACTCTGCCTTCCTGAAATTTGACCACAGAGGCTTTCCTGTGCATCTCCAAGTCCTTCTGGTTACACAAAAATGGGTTTTAAAAACCAAGAAAATATGTGTTCTGAATACAGGCTGACTAACCCACATTACTTAACTTAGGTTAAAGCAGAACTAAGACAAAGTTGACCTGGAGGCTTAAGTAAAATATAATGTGGGAATTCACATTTAAAGTCAACTTGTCTGGTTTGATATTGAATCTGAGTTCAAAGCTTTTAGCATGCATAGGTAAATAGGTTTGTACTGAGTATATAAGACAATAGTAATGATATATGGGCAGAGTGAATACCCAGCTCCAGTAGGGAAGCCTCCTGTTCTACTGCTACCTCTCTCAAATATCCCTGCATTTTCCTGTGTCAGGTGACTTGACCTTTAACCAAAGGCACTTCTGACTGGTTTCTGTGGGTCATCTGTGGGGCTGCTGAAGCCAGGCTTCTCCTTGCATTCTAAGGTCTCCTCTCAGCCTAGGAATGTGGTTTTGGGTGCTGCCTCTGTTACCATACACGAGCTCAGCTTGAGAGAACCCAGTGCAGCCTACTTTGTATGAGCAGGTGCACTGAAATTGAGTTAGAGAGGAAAATCTGTGTCAGCAGGAAAATGAAGAAAGGAGCAGTGCAGGGGGCCTTAAAGAAACAACCATCCCTTGCTTTATATTAATTGTCTCCTTCAAACATGAGAGCTGGAAGTTTCATGAGGAGGTCCAATGGTGATTGAGACATTAACTTCAAGGTCCATTCTCTGCTGGAATCCTTTATCCAGAAGTTGTCTGGGATCCCATGGTTCTTCTAAGCCAATCTTTCCATCAGCTCTTTGTATACAGCATCATTAGCAGCTTGTAACAGCTCATGACCTCAGAAAATTTACTACAGTGACAGATAATAATAAAAATACAGAAGGGAATTTGGGCAGAAAAGAAATCTCAGCTTTCTAGCTTTTTTTGCAGGATAGTGTTGGTTTTGATCAGTCAGCTCTAATGTGGAAGCCAGGAAAGAGCTGATTCAGCAAACACACTAAGCGGTGATTTCACACAGCAACCTAATGATGACAATGATGATGTTGTGGTAACTTGTGCACAGCTACTGAGCATCACTGGGAGAGAAGGAAGAGCCCTGCTGTATTGCTGTGATTCCTAATAGACCAGTAGAACTCCTGTTGTTGGAGTCCTCAGGGAGGTCTTGAACCATTGCTGGAGCTTGGAGGTGGCAGAAAAAGGCAGTGTCAGCTGAGTTCTCTGAGCTCTCTGCAAAGGTGAGTCAGTCCATTATCCCTGGTTTGCACATCTCTGTGATTAGTCCAAAGTGACTTACCCCAAATGAGCACTCCTCAAGATGTCCAGCCCAGCTTTTCCAATTCCCAGCCCATCACTCATCAAGCCACAACAACAGATCTCTGGGAGACTACAGACCCTGACCCCTGAAGTGGCAGTGACTAAACCCCATAAGGAGCATGAGAGCTGAGATGATTTTCCTGCTGCTGGTTGTTACCTAAGAAGATTCTAGAGAACACTGTTCTCACAAAAAGGAGAGGAAGGCAGTGCTACTGCAGAGCCAGGACATATCCATTGCATGGGTGGGCTGGTCCCTCTGCCAGCCACAGCAAAGAGAATAATTACACAGAAATAACTCTGATAGGAGCAAGCAGATTATCTCTGCATTTGCTGGCAAGCTGGATAAGGGTATCGCAGAATCATAGAAGGGTTTGGGAGGGACCTCAAACACCAACTCGTTCCAAACCCCTGCCAAGGGCAAGGACAGCTTCCATAGAGCAGGACAGTCCATGGCCTCCAGCACTGCCAGGGATGGGGCACCCACAGCTTCACGGGGTCTGTAAGAGCCCAGTGCCAGAGTCTCACCACCCCCACAGGGAAGAATCATATCAGTTAATGGCATTCACCAAATTCAACTACACTGGGCTGGTGGGGAGCAAGGGAGGAGAGGCAGCCACTGTGGCTGGATGGAAGCACAAGGACAGGTCAAACAGATTTACAAGGAGTTTGAAGTAGGAACTTCTCAGCATAAGGCAGCAGATGCAACAAAATACACTAATATCACACAGCAATCAATACAGATCGAAAATTGTGTCAGCTTTACAAAGCACCTCCCTAGTTCCAAGAGGATCATTAAGAAAAAGAAAAAAAAGGTGCAACTATTCACTGCAGTTAACAGAGCTGAAACAGTGTTTTATGTCTAGAGCTGAAGTCATCGCATGAGTTCATGTCTGAAATGAGCAAATGGAAAAGAACACATGGAAAAGATGGCTCGGCTCGGGGCTCAGCCGCTTCCCCGGTGCCCAGCAGAGGTCCCCCGCGCTCAAGCCCACCGCGGGGAGGTGTCTCCTGGCACGGTGCTTGTCGTCCCAGGCCATCCCTTCCCCGCTCGTGCTGCCCAAGCATCCCACAGCTCCCCGGACACCTCACAGCTCCTCACCAGGCTGAAACCCAGTGGCTAATGACACATCTCTGGGGCTTTGTGCATGTAATCCCACCCCAACCATTCCCGGACAGGCAGAACTGCCGGAGCCACAGCAATGAATCCCTGATTTGTCTGCATGGTCACAATATCTGGACATGCCTGAGACGTGTTCACGTGGGCCAAACACATCTCGGCTTCTCAGAGGCTGCAAGCACTGGTGTGATATCAGATTTCCTGGGATGGATTTGAGCCTTACAAATCCACACAGGAGAATGCCAGTGGTTACAAAGCATGGACTGTAAGTTACTGGTAGGTAATTATGGAGGGATGTGTCTGTGTGGCTCAGCTCCAACATCAACAGAGGGAAGAGCTCTGCCTATTGAGTCACCAGCAGCATTTCCTTCCAGCCCTTGGGTTTCCTGACAGGTCCCCTCTAAGTTACTGCCCAGACCCACAGTGGCTAAGCTCATAAAAGCTGCTGAGCTCACACCCCAGGGAACAGGGCTCCAGGCCCCCACAGCCAGGAGAGCTTTCCTGGCCACCACCGTGCTTCAAGGGCATGGTGCCTCACCAGCCTCTTTATTACAACTGAACACCAACAACAGCCCAGTCCCAGCCACTACAGAAGCTTCAGAGGTGCCCTGCTATCACCAAACAAGGGCTGCAGGATTCATAACATAGTTTTAGTGTCCCATTCCTTTGGTTATCCGTGAGTCTCAAACTGTCCACAGCCCAAATGTCCCCGTGTAGAAATGAATTCAGCATTTCCTCTGCAGGAAAGTAATTTGGCTAATGAGAGATTGTTAAATGAGAGGAAGATGTTTCTTAATCGGAGACCAGATCCCATCAAAGATGGCAGAAGTATGCCAGACCTTCACATTAGCACAAGGGCAATGAATACTCAGCATTTTTATTTTACCTTCATAGTGTGTAAGGTTACCTGAATTCTTCTACACTTGGTTATTTTCTGCTATCTGCCATAGACTTTTCATTCACTTTCTAGTTTGTCCTACTGCTTCCTTCTGGTTTTCTTATTTTTCTATTCCTTTCCCAGTTCCACATTTTGGGTTCTGTTTCTTCTATTGTCCCCATCCCTTCCAACAGAGCCGAACAGTGAACATGTGCTTGATCCATGTAATTCCCCACTATAATTTTCACTGAACAGATTTGTTAGCCCCATAAAATAGTCACTGAAAAGTTTCCAACAATAAGAAGGATCTAGGACTCTAAAAACCTCATCTCATTGGATCAGGTGCCAGACCACACGAACAAGCTAAAGTGACTGGTTTGATGGAGACCAGAGGATGTCTGCCAGGGTTCTGCAGTGAAGCATCTGCTCTCCTGCCTGTGGCTTTCCTGTGCTACTGCAGCAGGACCTTCACATCTCCACCAGGGCAGAGTCATTCCCCAGGCCTGCAGGACATCTGAAGACATTTCTGAAGACCAGATAAGAGGAAGCTGAAAAAATTCAGCTTCAGAACTGCATGTATCTCTGAAACAATAAATGTTTTGAGTGATCAGCATTTCTAGGCAGTGAAACAAATGAGTGTTTCCATTCCCAGGGGAAGTGGGAAGCAAGCAAACTCCATTCCTCTGTTCTGTAGCGTACAGGAAATGCAAGTGATTGATGGCAGCAGTAGGGAAATGCACATTCAGCTTATATTTCTGATGTAAATGACTTGCCACCTCACCCCTCTGTTTCCTGTTCCTTCACATAGCCCCCACATTCCGGCTGGTAGTCGTAGCATGTGGGAATCAGGGAGGAAAAAGGAAACAGGACTTGTCAGACTGCTTCCCTCCAGCCCAGTTGAAATGAGAAAGATAACATGCAAAATCACAGGGCAAACAGCTGTTCAGGCCTGAGCTCTTTCTGCCCACAGACCCAGGCGGGTGACACAGGGATGGACTAAGGAATCCTGCAGCATTGTTGCCAGACCCCGTCTGTGCCAAGTGCAGAAGGCCTCTGCTTACAGAACATCTCCTTGCATTACTAAGGGTCAAAGCAGAATGCAAAGAGGTTTTTTAGGATACTGCACACCATCTGTGGGATCTGCCCAGCTCACAGGGATGCTGAGACACAGTGAAGGCCAGGGCAGGAGGAGGAATGGCGAGGAATGGGATCATCCGCTGTGGGAGGCGTGTCCCTGCCCTTTCCCAGGCAGCTCACTGAGAGGTGCTTATTTTTACAAAGCAGGCTCAGGGATCTTAAAGAACCAATGCTGTTGTGGTGCCCTAAACCAATGAGTATGTGACCTACTCGTTCCCACTCTGTCCCTTGACCTTTTCCCATAGCATTCTCCAAAAGCATCACATGAAAAATAGCCCTTCTCAGCTCTCCAGAGGCTTTGGAGACAGCATCAAAGCTCTGCATTTATAAACAATTCCAGCTAGGCCAAAATGCCATTCCAGCATCGGGGTCCCAGGATTTCTAAGCCTGTCACAAGGAACTGAAAGGAGGGGAGAGGCAGCATGTGTTGCCAAGGGAAAGGAGAACAAGGGCCAGGCAGCTGGAGCGTGAGCTGAGCTCCAGGAAAGCCCTGTGGGCTGAGGCAGGATTTGCACACACACCTGAGGCTACACAGGATCCTTTTGTCTCCTTGCTTATTACAAATAGCTCTTAGCATAGGCTGAAGGATCATTTACCTCATTGATCCTTCAACCTAATCTTCTTTTCCCCCTTCTCTCACCTAACTCATCCACTACCACTCCAGCATCCATTCTGGAGAGGAATTTACAGCCCAGGTGAAGACAGAGAACTCAACAGACTGCAGGGGGACAGTCCTTGAGCATCAAGACTAGTTATTTGTTAACTCTTCAGGCTTTCAATAGCAGGTGTCCTACAAATCCCTACAGGAATCCTTGTCAGCTCCCTCTGGTTTCTCACACCATCCTTGGCACACTCCTACCTTTTCCTGAGGACACTTCAGCTGTTCCCAGTTTTTGTGTTTCCTGATAGCTTCAGATCTAACTTCCCTTGGCAATCCTTGCTCACACTCCTTGAACACCTTCTAAAAAGCAAATGCCACAGAAGATGCTCCATAACTGAGACTTTTTCTCAACCATCATCCTATTCCTGTGACTTCCATTTTGCCTGTATTTGTTCCTCCACAGAATATTAAGAGCTGCAAGGGACCCACCAAAATCCTCAAGTCAAACTCTTCAGTGAATGGCACATACAGGGTGCAAACCCACAACCCTGGTATATTAGCACCATGCTCTAACCAACTGTACTGATGATCCCAGAGGTTTTGTCCTCCTGGCAATCCACAGCAAAGGTTGTTTGAGGACTAATTACAGCTGATTGTCCCTTGTTTCAGTGCACTACTTTTTGCTATGAAAAGGAAGATAAAAAAGAGGGTTTTGTAACCATCTACCAGCACATCAGCACCTTGCCCAACTGTGCTTGGAGTTTCACCAGCCCAGTCTGGAGCACACACTCCCCTCCCCAGCAGAACTCAGCAGCCAAGGAAAACCATTTCTGTGTCTGGATACGTGGACTGGCGCTGGTGGCAGCCAAGCAGGTTTGTGTTTGGGTAGCTCTTACGTGGCAATAGGGACGCTGCCCTCTTGCAGGGCAATAATTTCAGTCCCAACAAGGAAACTGGATAATTACAGAGAAAAACAGCAGGCACTTCAATCCTTCCTACTGTGTCAGGTCTTCTAAAATGTCATTGAAAATAAATGGTGGGATAATGAATGCTTTGACTCACTTTCAAAGCACCTAGCAGGACAGACAGGAGGAAGCAACAAGGTTAGGAGGGCTCCATCATCCTTCCTGGTTCCTGGGGACTGACCCTGGAGGGTGGGAGATCTGGGACAGGATGGTGTGATCATAGGATGGCATAAAAATAGCAGTACAGTCATGTGAGTTCTATTGCTGTAGATGTCTCCAGTTTAAGAGCAAACTACCTGAGTTTATTCTGGTTGATCTTGTTCATTCTGTATTTTAGTTGTGGTCCTTCTTCACCATTTTCCCTTTTATATAGCATCAGAAAAGCATTAACTCATGACTTTGTTTCATTCCACTGACATAACTGCTTAAATATCCTTCCTGATGTTTTGGCATATATCACTTGGACAGACATTTAGAAATTTAAACCGTGGAAGCTGTAGGACATTTGAAAAAAAATTAGAAAATATGTGGAAAATTCTGTTATTTTAACAATATGAAGACTCAACATTTGTCTAAGTCTGCCAGCAAATGCAGGGAAATATGTGCTTACCTGGCACAAATATTAAACCGAGCACACGGATTTTTAGAGCCATACACTTACTACACACCCTACACACATACTGTAACCCCCACATTCACAAAAACACATTTACAGCACATAAGGCAGGCACAGATCATTTTCAGTGCAAAGCACCTTTTTCTATAGGCAACAGGAGCATTTGTACCAAGGGAGCACACATAGACTGAGCGTGCAGACAAAACATCCATTCATTCCATGTAACAAAGATTTATGTCTGCCAAATGAAGAATTGCACCTGTGTATCCATTTAGAATAAATTTGACATTAGCAAATGCACACTTGCTGTGAAAGGAAATAATACATCTGATGCACTCAAAAAACCACCCTTAATTGTTCAGCCCAGAAAACAGGAAGACAGAACAATCAAATGAAATGCCACACGCACAGGCACTGTATGTGCACAGAATGTACACTGGAGAAAGCACAGCACCATAAACAAACACAGTATTCCCAGAAGACTTCTCCATAACTTATCTTGTGCTCAAATGCACACAGGCAGATCCTTAACCATACACTCACCTGCACAAACATGTATCAGAAGAACAAAAGCCCATTACACATAATAAGGAGTCAAAAATGCCCACTTTAGAAATGAGGAGCCCACTACACAAACACCCAGCTCATGCATATAAGTGTTATATATGTGCTCCACAGAAAATAATTCCCAAGTCTCAAGTGCAGGCTGCAGTTAACAAACCTAATGCACTGGGGGCTGCATTTCACCCTGCAGTTCAGAGCACAGCACACAGACCAGTGGGGCCGAGATCACAGCTGGCCCCACATGGGTTCAATGCCTACAGTTCATGTGCAGAATTTAATCTTCTCCCAGAGTAAGCACCTGCACTGCTGCTGTAATTCCCCAGAGCCATCTTAGAACTATATAAACTACTGTGTCTAGACTGCCCTGTTGCAGCCAAAATCCATTTATAGATTCATTGGCAATTCTCCCTTTTTTGCCCCTGTCTTGGGGACCCAACAATTCGTTTTATGGAGGGCAAACTACTGCAACCCTTATAAGGGCTTAATCTCAATTAGCCCTGTACCCTCTCACCTTACTACCTCTACAGCTGCAGTGGAGGGCAGCCACTGGGTTCCACTGCAGCACCAGTCACAACCTGAGCAACAAAGCAACTGCTGGAGCTGGAGGATAAAGGCATTTTACTCCATTTTATTGTGCAGATAAGACCTCTGATAATTTCACAGTCAGACTATCGAGTAGCTAAACAGAAACAAATGCACCTAATCAAACGCATCAGTGGGCAATGCCAGAGCAGGCAGCCAGCCGTGACTCCAGCATGAATCAAAAGCAGAACACTCTGCTGCCTGCCCCAGGCCTTCCCCTTCAGAGAGCTTTCCTTACAGACACACACTCCTGCTCCACAGTTTCTGTCCACTACAGGCTGAATGGGAAATCCCAGTGACCCACTGGCAGACAGATTCTGGCTTGCAGCTCCAACACCAGACTCAGCTTCAGCTGCTCCACATTCCAAACCTACTCCAGCTATGGACACACAAAGAAATCCTGTGGCAGGTGACTCATTTCATCTATTGCACATCATTTAAAAGTACCCGACCTAACCCCATCAGAAAGGCTTGGAAACAGCGAGGCACATTCACAGCATGTTTGCTTCTGCTTCCAGAAATGCACATTTCTCTCTGCTGTGATGAAATCTAGACTTGCTTAGATACAGCTGTCCCTGTTAAGTGAAACAAAATGCCTTCCACATCTCTCCTTTGGCCCTTTGTCAGGGAAATGGGAATCAGCGCTGCTCCCTTAGCTCGGCCAGAAGTTGCAGTGTCTCTAAATGCTATAAAGTTGCACAGTACCCCACATGGGGATGGATCTCGTCCTGCCATGGCAGGCCAGCCTGATGGCACAGCCACAGAGAGACAGACACAACCTGGGGTCTGCCTTGGCCCTCTCAAACAACTCTGACCAAGCAAAGGTTGTGGAAACCCAGAACAATGAGGAGTATCTTTTTCTCCAGGTGCTCTATGCGGTAAGCAGAACAAACCAAAAGAAAAACAAAACAAATCAGGAGAGACTAATGAATAAAAATAACAGACTCTCTGCTTTTCTCCTTGTAATTTCCCCACCCCAGACAGCTGTAATGTGGAAAGTATTGAAATTTAAATCACACCTCAGCCTAACCTCAGCTGACAGGCTGCCAATGCAATAATCTCAGCCTGGCTATCTTCTCTCAGGGAGAACGACAAACCAACTAAAGCAAAGTGATAAATTTTCAATTTTATTTTAAAATATACCAGATGGGAGATTTTATTGGAGTCATAAATATGTCAAAAGCAATGTTGGCATATGATTGGAGATTGCCCCCACCAAGGGAGCAGCTCTCCTTGTTTAGAAGTGCCATCAGATTCTTAATAAGAGGCTCCAGTTACACTGCAGCAAAATAGTCCCTGTATTAAGCCAATTGAATGTCTATTTGCCACCAGACGTCTTTTTTCTCTTCTCTGCCAGCTCCAGCTTCTTAAACAGGAGCAATGAGGGTGCTGGGGTCAGAACTAAGCATCACCAGTTGGAGTTCTCATTTTGTTGTTGGAAAATGGTTTGAAAAGTATTTGATTTCTCACCAGTACTTGAAAACAGAATTTCATGTCAGTCAATGAAGCTTCCTTTGATTTCCTAGAATCCCAACCAGCAGGTGTCAACCAAGTTCAGCCTCAGATTTAAAGCAAATCGAATTCAAGCCCTTAATCCTAGCCATGGGTCAACCTCAAATTACGGAAATAGCACTTGGCCCTAGTCCCAAAATTTCATGAGAGCTAAAACCAGTTCTAAATCCCACCAGCCACTTCCAGAAATATGAGCTGCCTTTTGTAGCCTCAGCACCTCTCCTCCTTCTGCCACTGGTGCTGTGACAGATCACAGTAGTCCAACAGGAAGAAGTCTGATATTTATGCCTTTTCATCATTTCAAAGGTTTTACAGACTGGCTCTACCAGCTACGTCTTTGAGCATGATTCCCACCTTCCAGCTGACTCAGGAAATCCTCATATTCTTATACCAAAAAATTCAAATCAATCAACTCTACCACCACTGATTCCCATCACCACAGAATCTGGCTCACTGGAACTTTGATGCTGAAAGCTTAATGCAAAGCAAATGAAAAGTAACAATAATCTGTTATTTTATGGGGTTTTTATATAAATGCTTTGCGGATTTAATCTTTTAGCCACAAAACTGTAAAAATGGGATAGAGAATTAGTAAGAGAGCCAATACATAAAATATTACAAAATAATATCCTGCAGTTATAGCCAATCTAACAGTAACAGCACCAGAGAGGGCAAGGCGAGAAGGAAACAAGTAAAAAGTGGCATAACTTTGCATAGGTCAGAGATGTGTGGTCTTTTTAGACATTTCTTATTCCTCACAGTCAAAGGAGTGCTAGATGGTCTTTCAGTATCCTCTCTAACAGCTTAATCATTTGCTGTGGAAGGCTTTTAAAAAGCTTTGTGAACATAAAACACCATCAGGTGCATTTATCACAAAATATCATCCTCCTACCCACAGCCTCCAGTCCTGGACATGCCATTCATTGGTCTTGAAGCAGCAGATGCATCAAGACAAGCTGAAGCTTTTAGCAGCTTTTTAATCTGAAGGAGCAGATTGAAATAGAAGAATCATACCCACCAGTCTTAGGCTTAAAATATTTTGACTTAATGTACTACACAGTGAAGCTGGCATTCCTCTGGCTTCTGCAGTGTTTTCGATGGGGACTTGTACAATTCATCATTGATTGGCACAAGGTCAGGGAAATCTGGCAAAGTACAAAACAGCTGGGAAAGAATTCAGCTCGCATTGTAACGCTTTTGACAAAACAGAAACCCATGCTGGGACATGAAAGAGGAGGGCTTGGGTCTACTCTTCCACCCTCAGGAGGACTCCCTGAGAAAGCAGAATTGGCCAGTCCAGCCACATTTGAAACTATCATTTCCCAAAATTCTGTCTAACAAGCACTGATAATGATGGAAGAGCACGGACAAAGCTGAATTCAGGAACACTGCTGCCTTCACAGGTGAAAAGGTCTGCAAGGCCATTTCCATTACAGAACCTATGGAACTATTTGGGGCACTAATGCCTCTCAGGGTGCTCTAATGGGCTGATGCACAATAGCACAGCCAAGCTGTAAGTCCTCCAGGACAGAGATTGCAGCTGACTGTATGTCTGTGCCATATTTAGCACAATTGAGCTTCAGCTCTAACAGCAGCCTCGAAGTGTTACCGTGCTTCAACAATGGGCAGTGATAACTTACATAATAAAAATAACATAATGCATCAGGAGTATCTGTGGCATAATTACAAGGTTTATTCAGAGCACTTAATCAAATTGTTCAGCAACTTAGCATAAACACGGGCAGAGAGGCAGATACTCCTAGATTAAGGAGCAAATTATGATTAGTGCAGGTATAATTGCCTTGGAATCCCCACACTTTGTCAGGCCAAGGACTGACTAACAGCATGTTCAGGCAAGCACATATTTCTCCTTGTGGAAGATAAGCCCCAAATACTTGTTTAAGAGCAGTGTGAAAATGCAGGGATTTGTGAGTACTGCACCTCTGAGCGCAGGAGGAGCCAACCTCAGGCAGCTTGATGAGGTTCAGACTTAAGATGTCTTTAGGGCATTCTCTAGTTAAGATGGTGCACTAGTAAAGTCTATTTATTTGAATAAACTTTACTATTTAATAAATCACTTCACAAAGGAGTGAACTCATTTAGGTATTGACTGGTTAACCTACCTGGCAAATAAGTAATATCCAGGCAAGCAGGAATGTTACTTCACCAGGTTCCTCAGTTCCCAGTGCTTCCAGTAACGGGCAAACCTGCTGTCTCATTAGAAAGCTGTCCTATTAAATCATTGCAGCACACACAAGATTTTACTGTACTCTCACATTTGGCAGCCACACAACATCAGTCCATAGAGAGGACCCTAATATAATCTCAAAACCATAAAATGCTGTCATCCAACATCACAAGATCCCACCTAGCACAGGACACCCTCCTTTCCAACAGACTAACTGAACACCCCCTCCAGTGCTGTCAGATGTCACACAAACTCACTTGTGCTCCTGCTATGTGTCTGTCCACCTTCAGGAAAAATCCAAGCATCAATTCACATGTAGAGCTGGAGGCCTGAGAACACACAGCCACCTTTCAGTGAAGCAGCAGCAGCACTAGGAATGACCCACAGGAGTGGAAATCAGCAAAAAACCCATTTGCAACCAGGTCAGCTCCCATCATCCTGCCAGGACCCCTCTTTTTTGTTTCCCTGATCCTCTTCCCATCCTAGCAGCACACCAGGACCTGGACACATTAGCAGATACAGGCTTCCCTCTGATGCAGCAGCTACCAGATAAATTATATAACAAATTAAAATTACTTTATGACAGTGATAACACCATCGTGTAGTGTTCATGGGTTAATAAATTGTGCCCATGAATGAATATGTGCTGACCCACTAACTAAGGTGCAAACGAGAGCTGTTCATCTCCTCTGCAGTACCCTGAAAACCAGTGTCCCTCCTCTGCCTGGGAATTCATTTTCCCTGCTTTGGAGAGGGGAGAAGGAGGGAATTACTTCCTCTTGCTGGCTTCCCGCATTAGCAAAGCCCTGGAGGTTATTTAAATGGGAACTTCAAAGGAGGTGTATGATCGGCTGTTTACTGCTGGAGGAGGCTCATTTTACACTCAGATTTAAAAGCCTCTCTGACTCAGAGGCAAACAGCCTCACTTACACCCTTCCAGCCTCTCACATACAGCCAGCTCAGGTGCAGGGGCCAGCAGGAATGGGATAGAGAAAGGATTTTGGTGGGGTTTTTTTAATGTTGGACAGGAAGGATTTTCAGGCTCGGTAGGGAGTGTAAGGGAATGGTTCTCCATGAAGAGAGAGCCTAAATGCTCCAAATGGGGAGCTATTTGGTCTTTAGGAGAGCAAGGGAAGGGAATCATGAAAAGTGGTTCTGAAGCACACAGATAGTTATAGAGGGAAGAAAATCAGAGTTTCTTATGTACTGAGCTCCCTGCACACTTTACCCACCTTATCTTTTTGTCAGGTCTTGAGGCTACTGTGTATGAGCTGCAATTCCTTCCTTCCATCACTGGATCAGGCAGTGACTTACCTTGGGAAGCCTGATTAAGCAAATTCACTAATACAGAAGGAAGATTAAAAAAAAAAACCCAAACGTGTTCCTGGCACTTGGAATGGAAGCTGCATTTGTGATGTGTCTTTGTTCTCCTAAACACTGATTCCTCAGTCTGACACTAGGGTGGATTTGGAATGGAGATGAGGTTTAGAGATAAGGTAATTCCCCCACCACCAGATTAGATCCAGGCATCAGAACGAGCAGTCCATGTCATATCAAGGCACCCCTTGCACAGTTCCACTTAGCTTTGGCCACTGAGACCCTACCACACACGTGAAATTTAATTGGTCCATTTTAATCGTGTTTTTAAGTGTGGAGTTTGGGGTTTTATTCTTGGAAGTAGAGAAAAATGTCACCTCCATTTGTTTAAGCAACCAAGCACATGAAAGAAGGATGCAAGATCAAAGAAACCATCTCCCTGGAGAACCTGTAAGTAGAATTTGTAAATACAGGAGCTTCTGCAGTTGGGCATACGGACTTGCCCCTAAAACTCATGCTGGTCAAACCACAGAACTATGAATTTTCATCTAAACCTATGGGGTTTTTTTCCCCCATGGGCATAACTAAAATGGAATCTTCTGAGAAAAAGCCATTTTGACAAATTTTCTGACACATTCTCCCTAATACTGCCTACAGCAGGAAGCAGCAAGATTACCATGGTAGAAATATCACCTTGTGGGAGAAATAAGCTCCAGGTAATGCCAGCACATACATATGGTTGAATATAAATGCTCCAAGCATATTTCAACTTCTGTCTCCATCAGGCTGGGAAATTATTTCATATATATTCATCTATACAAAGAAAGTGGGCCCTTGGAAGGATTTTTTTTCTCCTCTGAAAAATAGAAAAGGGTTGCTTTAATTAGAATCTACTAGCTAAAAGCCTGGGTTTGGAGCAATTGCATCAATTTTGTTCCATTAGCCACCATATGAAGGAATCAGGAAATAACTTGATATGTAGTTGAAAAAAGAAAGTAAATGAGAACAGAACAACAAAACCCACAGCCTAGAAGCAATCAAGCACCCAAGAGTATTGGAGGAGGTGAGGAATGCATCCCCTTATTTATGTATTTCCATCCTTTTCCCATGATTGCAATGCACAGGAGTGACAGCCACGGACAATGGGTTCAGCAGGTCATGAAGCACAGGTTTATCTCTGCCAGCACTGGTGAAAGCCTCCATCCCAGCTGATCCCTGGAGCTCCCAAACAGCCACTCCCAATGCCCCACAGGTGTGTGACAGATGGATTTGCTCTCTCCCAACTTCACCAAGAACTTTCTGTACTGAGAGCACTGCCTGGGCTCAGTCTCTTGAGGTGTTATCAGTTCCACCTGCACCTCCACCAATTACAGTCAATGTATTCAAGGGTGCACAGATCAAACTTCTGCTCAAGTTTCAGATTATTCAGGCTTGCATGTGACAATGGCTGTGTCTTCAAAGTGTTCTGAAAGAAACTAGCTGGAGGGCATGGACATGTTAAACAAGGGACTGTTTTTGCAAAAACTTTGTCAGTTTATTCAGACAGATGGGAAGGCTGTCCTTTGTGAAAGGCCCTGTTCTAGGAGCTCAGAGATGAAAAACAAAATGTAAATTCAACAAGTGAATATTCATAAGATGAAAACTTCACAAGACTATTTTATATTTAGAAGCTTTTGCTTGAGAACTTACCTCCCAACACCAGACATTTAAACTAATGAACCATCCAGACTGACACTACCTCTGAACCTGCTCATCGCACCAGCTCAGCAAATTACATCTCTTGGGAGATCTGGAGTTGACAGGAACCTTTCCCTCTAGGGCAGCAACTGAGCCAGCTCTAGATCTACCAGTGAAGCCCAAATCTGATCTGTTCTCTTCTTCAAATGTCAGACTGGGTTAATAAAACAAGATTTCTTTAGCTGAAGCAGTGTTCAGTGTTTTTCCCTCCCCAGTCAAACCCCTTGGGTCAGCCTGTCATTTGTTCTAAATATTAAAAAAAAAAAAAGTAGAAACACATTTCACACTGACTCAAGTGAGGAACAAGACTGAATTTCAGGAGAAATTAAGTAGCCCATGAAGAGAAAATATAGATTGTGGAGATGGTGAATTTAGGACCCTGAGAAACAAATTTTTTTGCAATGGTTATTATTTACTATGCACAGTCTTGTAGGTAGACATCAAACCCAGACAGGGCTCATTAGTATGCTAAATAAACAGATTTTAAACTGATACAGTTAAATTACGGAAGACTATATGGCCACTGATTTTTATATTGGATCATTTTATTAAGGTACTCACACCAAAATTAAGAATTTTGTCATAAATGTATGTCTAGGCAGACTACACTCTTATGGTTAAAGATGGTGTAAAACCACACTTCCATTATATTGATGATTTCTGGTGAGGTGAACAAGCCCAGGCAGGAGGTTATTTCTGGCTACTGCACTCAGTCACGTCATTCATTTTCTCTTATCCACCATTCTTTCCTGATACATTTTCTGACTACTCTGTCCTGCAAACAGAACAGGACTGTTTTCAGAAGGCTACACAACACCTTTGCCACCTCCTTGTATAGATACCAGTTCCACTTGTGTTCTTAAAGGTCAGAGCTCGAGAAAGAATAATGAAAATAAGATTCAACTGCAAGATTTGCACTGTTTCAGGCAATACAGCTCAGGCAGAAAAAAATATACCACAAGTCTACTTTAATAATTAAATCGCCAACAATAAATTACTATTTCCAACCCCAAATCCTCTTAATCATATCCAAAACCATCAGTAGAGGTAGATGAATGAACAGAACAAAGCCTATAGATTCCTATTCAGGTGGTAGTTCCTGGACACATAGGCTAAGACAGAGCCTTTTTTTTTTTCAGACAGCTCTGTCTGAATGGATGATGTTTACTCTTTTCATTTGCACAACAAAGAACTGAAGCAGACCAAAAACAGCCCACTGCCCAAGAACTCTGTCTCCATCAGTCCTTTTAACATCACCATCACTGAACTGAGCATCTTTCACTAATTTGTTGACTGGATCATAGAATCTGTCACAGAGAGAGCCTGGAAAACAAACCCAGATTCTCTGGATCCAGGCTCAGTCCTCCCACTCCGCCCTGAGAACACCTTTACTGCATTTGCCCATGGGAATGAAATAGTGGATTCAGAGAAATTGCTAGTGGAGAACTTGGGAATCCAACTGAAATTTCCTATCATGAAGAAAAAGTAGCAGCAGTGACAGAAAGTAACAGAAGTGTTTCTTTAAGTGACAAGACTGACATTTGGGTGATGTGAAGCCCTCTCACTGCTAGGATTTTCAAGTGCTGATATTTTATCATCAAATTGGAGCCCAGCTAGTAAGTATCAATAACATAAGAAACTCAGCAGAGAAACAGTGACCCCATTATATGTGAAAGAGCATTGCTATTTTAGCTGAAGAAATATATGCTTTGTCAGCCTGGTAATACATTGCAGGAGTTCCTCTTGGATTTTCCTTAGGAAGAACCCCCACACAGATTCCTCTGCGAAGCTGCAAGATTACAGACACTGGATGAGTCTAGGAAAAGCTGGAGACACAGTTTCAGCTTCCATATGGACTGATAATCCATAACCACATATATAACTGCTGAAAACTGCAGATAAAATCCTGGCTCCAGCAAAGCCAAAAATTAAATTTTCATTAATTTCATCGGGCCAAAAACTTCTCACTGAAGCTTTGGCTTTAGAAAACAGTTGATCTGATTGTGAAGTGTTTCCTACTAGATTAATATGTCAAAACCACATGACAACAAACTGAAATGAGACAAACCAACCTGATATTTCATATTAGTTCAGGCCAAAGCTGTGCTTCAGGAGACTCTGATGAAGTTACTCAGTCTGTTCTCCAAAACACAAGTGACATGGTGTTTCTCATTCACACTAAACACATACTGCCCAGTAATTTAACATCCCAATGTGCTTTTTAATGTTCAAGAAACTATTGTATGTGCTTTTACCACATAGGAGCTGTAAGACCACCTGTGTAAGAGGACTGAACAATTGAGCTTTGTGTCGTAAGGCATCAATGCTGATCTACACCATCCTCCCTCACAAAACAGCCACATCTGACTGAAGTCTTTATAAAAGTCTGTCATCCTGCACAGTTTGTCCACTTTAAGGTGATTTTTTATCTTTGTCTTTCATTTTTTCTCTTTGTTCTGTTAGTGCTTCAGCATTAGAGGAACCTATTTCTTTAACATTATAAATGTCTTGGACTGTAATTCACTTTAGGTTCTGCTGCAGTATCACTGAACTCAACTACCAAACAGCCTCATTTGTAAAATCTGACTTCAGAATCCATTATTCTTATGCCTGCCTGTGCTGCCAAGAACATTTGACACAGACTTGGGTACAGACCAAATGCAGTGCCTATAGATCTCTTTCCTCAAAGAAAGGAGGAAATAACCCTCCAGCTCAAAGCAGGACTACCAGGAAAATACATGCAAGAGATGTGATGAAGAAAACAGAAACACCACAATAAGGTAAGTGTGTCCAGGCACCACTGCCAAGCTCAGCAGGTATGGTACAGAGCATACCTTCACTTCATCTGGCTTCCAACTGCTCCTTTTGCAGGCAATAAAATTACTGCAGAAATCCCAGGGAATAAACTGAGTTAACACCCCATTAAATACAACAGACTTCCAATCCAAGGTAAAGACGTGCCCAGATTAAGCTACCCCTGTACAAACCGGCCCATGGGTAACATACATCACTTCTACTGACTTATGGTCTGAAAGAAAGAAGGAAAAGCAAAAACTGAGATGAATTTCTACAAGGTAAGAAAGGATTTGTTCTTTGAAGCATGCTTAAACAGCACAATGTATTCTTCCATAAACATTCTCTCTACAGTTGAACACACACCCCAAGGGAGAAAGCCTGGAATTTGTTATTTTGCATATTTTAGTTTATCAGTAATGTGATCTTGCCCCTCATCCCCCTCCCCCAAATTAAAAAGCCTTGATTTTTATCTCTTCAGTTTGTTTGGTCAGTATCTGGCTTGGAAACTGGTACCAGAGAGAAGAGCACTGTTGCTGGGTTGATTTGTTGCTCCTGTTTCTCAAAAGACAAGATAATTTAAAACACTTATTTCCATAATTTTGCCTTTTCTAAATACTTCAATTGCAGTAGTTGTGAGCCCCTTCTAAATCCACTGGATTGTGACATTCCAGTGACATTCATAAAAAAGACTTTATAAGAAAGAAAATCTTTCTTGATGGAGCCACCTAAGTCAATTTTAGTTGGTTTTAAGCTGAAACAGCTCAGCACAAAGGAAGAGGGCAAGAGAGGGAAAGGCAGGACAGGAAAACATACAGATAAGGGCAACAGCATGAAGGCAGGAGTTATGTTTTGATTGTCATGTATTTACTGACAGCCCTAGGTGCTGAAAAGGAGATAATTCTCTACAGTCTGTGCTCCCACATCAATTCAGTGTGCAGTTTCATCAAACTGGGAGCCAAAATGCAAGCAGGATACCTCCAGAAAGGAGCTCCCGCTTCTCTGCCTCTCTTCTCTGATCCTCTTGCTCACTTCACAAAAAGCCTAGTGCTTGCCAGATTCTACAGGAGCTCAGCCAGTTCACAAAATACAGAAAACTTTCTACAACAACCAAAAGCTGTGTAGTTTTTTAGTATTTTGATGCACTAATGAAGCTTAGGGTTGGGCAGGGGTGCTGCTGGCTGGAGTAAGACCATAGAGAAGCAGCTCCCACCTTGCTGTACACCTGAGAGCTGATGAAGTGTGAAGCTGCTGCAGGCTTCCAGAACAAAAACCAGCTCTTCAAAGACAGAGTACTGTGTAAATACTAACAGCTGCAAAGCTTCCATTCCATGGATTTATGTATTCACAGCTCCTGCTTGCTCCAAGCCAGCAATGCTGATTTTGCCAACACACAGAGACAGCTTTAGCCATCCAGAAATCTTTATCACAGCCACTCCTCGCTGTCACAGCGATGACCTCAAAGACAAGCTAACTCAGGTCATGTTTTCTATGCTGCTCTCCTTGTAACACAGGAATACTTGCTGAACCACTTCCACCCTGACCAGCTCTCAAAGAGTGGTAGGAAAAGAATAATGTAGCTGCATGGAACAAAGATATGAACGTATTAAAATAAACAGATACCAAAAACCCTAAGAAGCTGCCATCTGCCTCGAACAAAACCAGGGAACTGACTTAAATTTTCATATGTAGAAACTCTGGCCTTCACTGCCAGGCTTTCTCACTCTCATTCTGAGATACCAAGATGGATCATCAGAGGGCACTGCTCCCCCCAGGAGAAAATTGGTTAAGTGGATAGATATTTCAGATATCTGGAAATGCACATTTACTGCATAACTAAAGTCCTGAAACTAGGGTGCAGCTGGAATTTCATTTTCACATTTGCTACTTTTCCTCCTCAAAAGCACTCCAAGAATGTATGAAATTTGCAGGTCTGAATTCAAACTTACTGAGGCTGAAAACTCAACCATTTCTGTACTGGCAGTAAGCAAATATTAACCTCAAGAATAAAGGCAAATTCTATTCTTGTATCCTCTTCTTCTGTCCTTATCCTGCAAAGTCCCTTCACAGATCTTTAATGGGGTGAAGACAGAAGGCAATTCTTGCCATCTTAATCACAAAAAAAAGAAAACCCAGAATTTGTCTCTGTGCATTTACATATGCCTGAGCCACTCATCATTAATGCCAGTAAGCAAAAGGAAATTTAAACCCTTCCTCCTGCACCTCGAGTTCATCCATGTGCCTGAAAGCCACACACCACTACACAGCAATTCCTCCTTTTACAGGGGCAGATGCTTTGCTTGGGTAAAAGCACTTTAAGAGAACTGAAATCTTTGGATGACAGTGTCAACACTCTCCATAGCCAGTTGTTAAACACAAGGAATGCAGCCTGTGTTCTGCTGCATGTACAACATCCATCCTAAAAGCACCACGGGCCCTTCTGGGAAGGGAGTTAGATTAATTTTCTAGAGCTTTCGACTCTCCTGGACTCAGCCATCCTGCTGGCCTGCACTTTTGATAAACTTACTGCTAATCTGCCCCCAGCCCAAACAGTTTACTTCTCTTCCTCCAATATTCAACAAAATCAACATAGGCAGGAATTTGAAGCATTACTGAGGAAAAGAAACTTCCTCTGAGAAGAATTAAAATACTGATACAGTTGTTAACACCCATTTTGAAGGGTGAGGGGTTGAAACAAGGCATTTATAGGCCTCGAATTTCAGCTGGGGATTTCTTTGCAAGTGTCTTGGGCTTAAGCAGTATTTCAAATAAATTAGATGAGGGAATTCTCCCTTGATTAACACTGGAACAGATTTAATAAAACTAGAACTGCCGATATGAGATAGAAATAGAAATCCCACAGGGCTGTTGCTTCAAAACAAAAACTAGAACTCTCTCTCTGATTTCCAGCCAGTCAGGTATTCATTGGATGTAACATTGTTCCACTTAATTCAAGGAAACCAGATGGTATCTAGCAGCCAAGGATTCTAAGAGTTCTAGCAGAACTCTTTTTCATTAAGTTTTTAGAATCCAAATTTATAAACAAAAAGATCACATGGACTTCAACGCACAGACATATTTCTAGGGAAAAGTGAGAATGCCTTTTGCCCTCCAGTGCATGCATGATCATTCAGTGAACAGTATTTAACAACTTTAGGAGAGGAGCCATTTCATCAACAGAACAGATAGCAGAGACCCTTAAAATTACCTTACATCTCAGAATAACTTGCATTTTTACATCTTCAGACACACAGACCAATCGTTTTCACACAGTAAATAGCAGAAAACCCCAAACTGCCACAGCATAAGAATTATAGGTTAATTAATAAAACCCATAAATCAGTTTGTATGAATGCTATGCCTTGTACTGCGTAATGGATGTGGATGCTTCACCACACACCAAAATGGCACAGCTCATACAAAATCCAGAGATTAAGACAGCAAATCATGAATATATGAAGAAAAAAAATTAAAAACCCCTCAATACTATCAGCAATGAAGGAGAAAGAAGCAGCAAAACTCTTCATGATTCACAAGCAGAAAGACTCTATGGTAAAAGTACGGGAGAGGCATCAGTGTACTCCTGACTCTGAAGGATTCAACTGAAATGAAGCAGAAGGTTAAAAAGACCCAATTTCCAAATGAATCCACATTCCACATTATCAACAGGAACCTGTCTGAGCAAAGAGGAAGTGATCTCTTCCTCTTAAGAGCCCAAAGGCCTCAGATCTCCCAGCTTCCCTTGGATGATAATTAATCATCAGCCCAATTGCCCAGCTGAGGAGTAAACAGGGGGAACAAACAGGAACAAACAGCGGAAGTATTACACTCCATTGTCTCAAATTGAGCATGATTTACCACCATCTGCTCCTGGTGCCACAAACAGGAGCACAGGTTAGAAAGGAATGAGCTTTTCCTCTTGTTATGAACTCACTGCTGTTTTGCTCTCACTCTTTCCTCCGGGTGTGCATCTGTCTTGCTGTTCCTGTCTCCAGCTCCAAACCAGCCAGTGTCACATGGCAGCTAATTCCCCTGTGCCGGCTTTCCCTACATTCCTTCTGCTTTTGGTAGCTTTACCATTACACAATTAGCGTTTTAAAAAAGCAGTCTAAATCTCAATATAGTCTGTCCCAGGAAGAAGACAGTACCAAGCCTGTTGGTATAGACAGACCAGGCATTAATCTGGCAACCAAAATAACAAGGTGCAACCACAAAAGTAACACAAAGATGTGGCTGCTCACAGCACTGTGACCTCAGAAAGAGCATCAGTAGAGGCAGACTCAAACTCCTCTACAGAGCACCTAAACCAAGTACAAATGTCATGAGGCTACAGTTTGCTCCACTCTCAGCCGGGTAAAGAGGAGAAAAATCTAGTAGGGGAAAAGAAAATCAAGTGGGGAGCAATAGTTATGATAGGTCCTTGAAGAAAATCACTATGATGGTGGGAAATTAGGGAGGATAAAGGAAGGCAAGGATGCAAAAAAAGGGCTGAGTGAGAGATGTGACATTTTTAAAGTTAGTCAAGTTGAAGAACAGCCCTGACAGCCATTGGCTATAACCAAAGACTCTGAAGCTTTCACCACCATAAGTAATAACCTAAATTCCTTTAGCTTTTTCAGAGGAAGACACTTGGGATGGAGAAGTGAAAGAGGCATATTTCTATTCAAAGGTTAATGTGGAGTTGCCAAAATCTCTGTCGAGAGATCAATGTAGTAGTAGTTCTTCCATGAAAATGCAGTTAAAATTGAATCAGAATGGATTCAACGTTGAACAATTTTAATGAAGCAGTGTCAAACAAGCATATCAACTTCTTAAAAACCAAGGAGCTCCAAAGTTTAATTACAAAAACATTGTACAGAAAACTTGGCATTTAAACAAAATTCCAAACACATTAATCCAGCAAATGGATTCTGCTTTCATATATTTCTCTTAACACTTCTTTAAGTGACAAAAGTATTTTATTTCACTCTTCTCCTTGACATCCACTTCATTTTTTTTTTAATCAGTCAACACTGAAAACTGTAAACTGAAGTGACACTCTGAAAACACTGGAAAGACAAAATCCATTTTTATAGGGTTAATCAACATAAATAAGAAGCTTCTTAATGAGACAAAACATCATCTGTCACATCATCAGTGAGCAAGAGCTCAGTCTTCCCCCAGATGCTTCAAGATGGAGAATCCACCCTGCCTCCTTCCTTGTAGGAAAATGCAAGAGATTTATCAGCCCCCAGCTAATAATATCACCTTAAATTTCCCATCTCACAACACTTGCATGCTTCTCAGCAGAGATGGAGGAGCAGTATCCACACACAGATTTCTGCAAGCAGGGCAGCCTGAAGCCATCTGACCTTACTGACAGATTGGATATGTTAGAGCCTGGAACTGCATCCTACATCACATGGAATTTCTGGAGTCTTTATGGGATACAACTCCAGGTATCAGGTAGGATGCCACAGACAGAACTGCAGAATTTTGTAAATCAGTTTTGGCTATACATCACATTTTGGCCACTTCAACAGAGTCAAACATCACCAGTTCTAAAAAACAAGATACATACAGGAGATGAAGGTGTAGATGCTTCTTCTGGAGGCATTAACAACCCCTAGGTTTTACAACATTCATTACAGAACCCACTAAAAAAGTTCATGGCAGCATCAGCCGGTCTCATCCATGCTAAGGAGAGTGGAAATCAATGCAGCAAACTGAGGCTCCTTTTTGTGAAGTCTTGAAAGCAAAACAGATAACAAGAGAAAGGAGTTTCCTCCCTGAAGGAAGACTTGATTTACATGGAAATCCTTGCTACTTGGCTACAGCAATAACCCCAGTCAGTTGAGACCTGGCATACAAGATGCTGACCTGAAGATGGCTCCAGGCCAGCACGAAGTCCATGTGTACAGCACAGGAACAGAAGAAACTGCTTTTTAATCTTCAAAATATTTGTGTCACGGGTACATTAAAGTGATGCTGACAGCAACACACTCCTGTAACAAAAGCAACCTCCAATTCATAACAGGGAACCTTAACAGATGCCTTAAGCAGGAGCAAAGAGATTGTCATATGGGAGCAAGAGCATTTCAACCACCCCCACAAAGCCCAGAGATGTCCAACAGGTGCTGAGCCAAAGACAGAATCAACAATTTGACAGGAACCAAAGGGCAGTGAAAGTTTTGCATAAGGCAGTGCAGACAGTGGGTGCCTCAGCTCTGCCAGGAGTGGTGTAGCTCAGCAAGACCAAACTCAAACATGCAGAGCTCTGTTCAATGCAAGGGAAAGGCCAGTTAGGTCAGCTGGAACATAAAATGCTGAATGCTATGGGCTCCACGGGCAGTACTTGAACTGTACAAAAGGTGAGAGCAAAAAAAAAGCTGTAATGCTGAGTTCTGGGGGCTGCTATGTGGACCTAGTTGCTAATAACCTTCTCTGCTCTAATAATTCATGCAAAAATACACGTGCTGCTTCCAGACACACTGCTTCCCAGCACAGCAATTCCAGGAGGGTGGGGAGGGGAAAAATGCAATCCCTGTGCCCATTTCTCTTTTCATAGAAAACTGCTTTCCCCATGAGATTATTCTCTCAAAAACAAGGCAATAACATTAAATTAGACTGAACAATGTATCAGAGGAAGGGGAAGCTTTAGCCTAAAGCTTGATCTAGTCTAAACCAAAAAATCTCATTTTCCCTGCTGGGAAGAACTAATGTTTCACTTTCCATCTTGATTTCCACTCATCTTTGTGATAGTAAAATGCTCCAGCAAACGTTTTCAAGAGGTAACAGGAGACCTCCACAGAAGAGCAGGATGCAATGTGCAAGAGAGGTGCTTGAAGAGAGGGGAGAGAGGAAGTCTGTCTCACAGTAGAATTACAGCATCAACCACGGCCAGTCTCTAGCAGGGAGCAAGCTCACATTGTAGGAATTGCAGGCTAACACAAAACCCCCCAGGATTCTGCTTAAGAAAAGCTCCTATAAACACAGCAGGAGGTGTAGGACAGGACAGTGCACCAATGAAAACTCCCTCTTACAGTGCTGCTATCCAGTACTGCAAGAATCAGGGAACAAGATCAAAAGAAGAGAACTAAAGTGAAGGAAAGTAACCACACAGGATAAACATGAAAACAAAATAAAAGACACTAGAAGACATTAGGCAATATAACACATCAAAATTATTACTACATATAGGCTGACTCTATTTCACAAGCTGAGATTTCATCTCCACAGTCAGCCAGTCCACAGAACGCAGGCACCCTCACACCCAGCAAAATCCATTAAAAAATGTAGATTGCACAAAAGTTGCATGCTCTTAAAGGTTCACACAGAGGACAGTTCCAAATGTTTAGTGGGCAGTGTCCGTGGCTTCTCAAGATCTCTGAATGCATTGATCTGTTTGTGTCCCTGACAAAACACACAGGCAGGGCCCAGGACAAACCTGCCATCCTGCCTCCCACCCTAGGCTTTGCCTCATGGCTTCTTATTCCACACTGGCCAAAAATATTTCGTAAAGCTTCCTCGGGTCACGAGACCTGCAGACAAAACAGAAGAAGACAGGTTAGAAGACTACAATGTGCCAGGCACCGTGACGTGGGTTTGTGAATGTTTGATCTGAAAACAAAACGTTCAGTGTAGCAGAGCAGCCTCTGGAGACACAACCAGAGTTGCTGTTTCCATCCAGTGCTAAATAACAAAACTCTTCCTCTTCTTCCCATGTACTGTTTGCACAAAGACATGTTTTACCATGCAGTACAGAAAAACCAAAATATTCACCAGTATAGTCAAATAGTCCCTGAACAGTGTACTAAGCCACCAAAAGCCACCTCAGACCTGTGAAAGAGCTGTTTTCAGGAGCATCACAGCACAGTTTTCTGTGGTATTGATTTGTGATGTATCTCAACCTCAAACAGACCACTTGGTTGAGTGAGTTTACATTCAGAATTAACATCTTTCATCTGCACATTAATAAAGGGACACTGAAGTTGACAGTTTGTTGATAGAGTTTATCATGTGCCAGCTGAATCGTTTATCCAAAACTTCCTTGTTTTCTAAGGAATCTCTACCATTTTCTAGGTTTGCATCCAACAAAATCCAACTTTCTTCCATCCAAAATTTTGTCTCAAAATATAATCATTGCCAAGTGAAAGTCAGTGTAATTATCAGTCCTGCTATTTACTTGATCATGTCATTATCCAGTGAAACTATGTGATTATTAATCACATTTTTAATTGCCTCACACTGTTTTGCTGCTGAGAAGAGGGAAGGCATTGGTAGGAAAAGGAAAGAAGGGAAAGGAGTACTATTTTTCAAATAGAGGTTAGAAGGAAGAATTTTAAAGCAAGAATTACTTTTTCTAAATCAATTATAGCCAAATCCAGCTTATCCAAGGAAATTACATCTGTATGTTTAGGAACACAGAAATTGTCTATCCTTTAGGAAAGATGAAGCCACCTGGCAAGAGAATGAAAGTCTAGATTTTAGTAGCTTTGAGATATGATTTTTCTAGCAAGGTGCTTAAAGGACAAATATCCATTTCTGGGCCTGCCATAACCTTCTAATAACGGATGGATGAGAAACTGCTTTCCCTCTTAGCCATTCTGTAAAACCTCCCCTCCCAATTCTCCGAGCCTGAGAACTAATTGAAAACAGTTTACAAAAAGGAGGAGGTTGATGAGCTGCTGAAAAATCCCAGACCTGGATCGACAAGCTGTTCCCTTCACGAATAGCAGCAGTAAAGGCACTTCTTTATTCTGCTGGGAGCTCAGTCATCTCTCAGAACTACAGTCCGTTCCATCTGGCTACCCTCCGGAAGGACAATGATCTCCCAGCTAAAGCCACACCATAATGGGAACTGTGTAATTAACTGTTCTACACAGCACCACAAAAGGTCACAATCAGAAAGGATGAAAAGCCCTGTCTTCATATTTGCAGATGGCACAAGGCAGCTTTATTTGCATTTCTAAACACTATTCAAGACATGTACAGTAGATCTCTACATAATAAATGCCTAAAGAATGAGGGTATGTACTTTGTTAAAATAGTAATAGGCAAACTCCTCATGGCTGCCTGGCGCTGTGCATCATGGGGAAGTGGGGGAGTGAGAGGTGTGGGAAATGCAAAGCAGCACAGTAATGCAGAAAGACTGGGATTTACTTCTTTTTAAGTTTGTTTTTCTACTCTGTTCTCTATTACAGTTTTCTAAGCTGTTAAAGAGCAGCAAAAACACAGAATCATGAGCTCAATAATAATCAATACACAAGCCACATAAACATTAGTCTCAGCAAATGCTATGTAAAGCTTAAACCATACCTCAGTGTTCCATTTGCATCTAAACCTTCCTAATTAAAACAGCTTGACTGCAGGTCCTGCAGAGCCATATAGGGTATTTTCAGTTTATAACAGAATTGAGCTCACCTGTAACCTCTTGAGACAAACAGAATTTCCCCATGGCCATCAGTTTCTACAATTACTGCTGAAATCTTCAGATTTACTTCACTCAAGAAAGGAACCTTCTTCTAAATTAGTCACACGGTTACCATTCTGTCAGAACTCTAACCTTATACAAATACATAAAGATCTTGGAGCTAAAGGGAATTTCAGAACCCTTTAATGCCGTGGAATCCTTTCAACCCAATTTGACTTTCATTAAGACAACCTGCTCCTGCAGCTTTGAGGAAGAGACCTTTTTGATTGTACAATGTGGTGATCAGCACAGGAGTGAGCAGCAGAGCAGGTGCCAGAGGCACGGAGCAGACACCAAGAGCAGCCTGGATGAGAACACTTACCCTGTCCCTAACGCTCCAGCCTGTTCACCACGTCCCGCACCGTGGCGATGAGGTTCTCGTTCTCCTGTGGGTTGGCCAGGATAATACTGTGCAGTCTGTTCATGTAGGAATCAATGGTTTCCATGGTGGGGGTTTCCCCGCTGCCTACAGTGAACAGAGTGAAATCAGCCACGAGGTATTTTGATGACCACAGCAACTCAAAAAAGTTAACACTATGCTAAGGGTAGTTTGTGCCAACACACTAACTGCTATAGGAGGTGATTTTGCTATGCACCACATCTTGTGACAGATTCTGCTAAACAATGTCCTCCTAACTCCACAAAGTGAGTAGTTCCAAGGATATCAGGACTAATGAAGCATGGTTCTCTTTCATTTGGGTCTCATAGTTGATTATAACAAACTCTTTCAGCTGGGCATTCACAGAATCTAAGTGGGTTCCCTGGCAGCTGACAATACAGACACAGCCTTTATTTTAATCAAGGAACTTGCAAGTCCTGTCTATTCTATTTAGTAACATTTTCATAAAACAAGTGAAGGAGAGCCAGGACTGAATATGTGTCTCACTTTATTAGGAAGAGTAAGAGCACTAAGAAAATAAATGTCATGTTGAAATAAACCACTGACTCTACACCTTCCTCTGCGTGCATTTCAGTATTTCATTATCCCGTGCAACAAAAGTTCAGGAACAGCCAAGAGCACAGAAGTACAAGAGCAGATGCTGTGTTCTCAGCTCACAACACCACACAGAGAGGAGCAGTTACATTTCCCCATCTCACCTGGCAGCGGGACTCCAGAGAAGCTGCTGGTGAGTGCCTGGCGCAGGGTCTCCAGGTGCTGCTGCAGCACGGTGTTGCGGCTGCGCTCCTGGATCACGTCCACCTCCAGCTTCTCCACGGCCGTGCGCATGCTCTCCACGTGCTTCTGCAGCGCGGCGTTCCTCTCCTCAAACTCCATGTTGGATTTGCGCAGCTGCCGCAGCTCCGCCTCGCGGGCTGTGAACATCAACCCATCCCACAGAGTCACAAACTGCTCAAAACATCTCCAGGACGTGAGGCAGAATGTTCTGGAGTGCTCAGCTGACAGTTACAAATGGGGCAGGTGTGGTTTACAGATAAAAAGCATCACTTCATGGAGTGACAATGGCACCTACAGCAGCATATTATAAATAGAGATAATTCCTAGAGACACAAATCAGAAAACATTCAAAGCATCAGAATGGAAGTGAATGGGGAAATTGATTGGGAGGAAGACTGCAAGACTGAATTCAAGTCCAATCAGAATGACAAAGTTTAGCAGCAGTGCCAAGAATCCTCCAAACAAGACACCAGTTACAAAAATAATTTTCTATTGACCATGAAAAGTATGTGGATCTAAATACTGCTCAGTCAAGAAAGTCTTCAAGAAATCTGCCAAAAAATACTCAGCTCTTGAGACACATAGACCTGAAATCCAAACAGAGTAACAGCAAATGTATCAGTGTAATCTTCCACATATGGGGAGAAATAAAATACTGCTAACCAGCCTGAATCACCATCATGATACATCTTAGGTATTTCTTAGTCCTATAGAACAGTAGACACAGCTTGGACTGGCTGGAATAAACATCAGAAACATTTTCAAAAAAGGCTAATTTGGAAAGACAATGCCAGGAAAAACTGCTTTTCAGTCATTGTGTATATACAAAGGTGAGGTAATAGCAGAAACTATACCCAAGTCTTTACTTGAGCTGAGATGGGACTGCAAGGACTCTTCAGCTGGACAGCGTTTGCCAAGAACTTTGGAAAAGCAAGGAGGAAAGGGTCCTGCAAAAGTTAAACTTACCTTTACTATGATTCAGGAACTCTTCTGTGAAGATTGGAATATCAAAGACAGATCTCTCCTTTGTATCTGCTTCTTTCTACAACAGAAAGAGTAATAATATAGCTAAACTGTTTGTTTTCAGGAATTCACTCAACTGTATTGATCATGATATTTTATTATGGCAAATGAGACCAAAACCTGAGGGAGCTAAAAGCTGTATGGATTAAATAGACACTTCCAGCTCCTACCAAGAAAGGCCAAAGGATGTGTCTTAGATTTTCAAGATATAGGTTTAATCAAACATCATCATTAAGAAATAACATACAACATACTAAAATACATTCTTTCACCCTAATGACATTATACATACTCAAGGCAAAAAAACCCCTGCTATAATATACTTCAGTTACCACTTCTAGATCAACAGGAATTAATTAATGCTTCTTTTAGCACCTGAATCATTTATGGACAAAGCCAACGCAAATTTGGGTTGACAAACTGCAGCAACAACAATCAACCAGTAACTTAACACAGAAACAAAGTTAAGCAGGAAAGAGTGTCTGTGGAGAACAAGAGCTTTTCACAACTCTCAAACATGGCTGATAATGTGCCACAAACTCATCATCCAGAATGCAGTGTCACACAGGACTGGTGTCCTCCAGCTGACAACCCCGATGTTTGACAGCTGATAGGGGAATTCCGGCCCTGGATTCAGAGCATCTCTGTCTGCCACAGCTGAATGCCTGACAGTCAGCCAAGACAGACAAGGCTAGATGGAACTGCAGCTACTCTGTCCTTCCCTAAGGAGACAGAATGTCCATTGATTGCTTTTAAAGATAAGCTGGCTTCTATTGTCTGGCACAATTACAGCTGAGGAGCTCTGCATTTACTGAGTGAGAACTCAAACCTCACTTGGCCTGAATCAACTGGAGACACACGAGGAACAGGCAAGACTGGAGGGAAGAGCAACTCTTCCCAGGTCTGTGAGGCACAGGAGGGTTTATCTGGGGTTCATGATCACACGTGCTTTTCATTTAAGTTTTTGTACATGCTGCTACAGGGCGAGAATATATTTAGAAAAGTGTGCATAATGCATTAATTTTGTCTGAACACTGCCAAGATGGCTAAGTATTAATTTCATCCTAAAATCTAGGATCTCAACATTAATGTGCATTAAGAAATGTTGGCACTTATGAAGCTTGGTTAGAACAAGTATAGAATATCCATCTTAAACATTCTAATTCATGCTCACTATTACTACCTGTGTGCAAAGAGCCACTGACTTGGATCACCACTGGCTCCTACAGAATAGATGGTGGAGGAGAGAGTACTGCAAAGAGAAGAAAATCTTCTCTTTGCAGCCCTAGGATACATGTTCTTCAGGTAAAAAACCAAAAAATATTAAAGCTTTAGATGTAACTGTCCAGCTTCCAAAAGGCAAGAAATTCTACTGAGCAGAAGAGTGATCATTAAAACCATCAGCACTCTCCCATTACAAAATACATTACCCAGAACATAAAAAATCCTCTTGAGAGCCCTGAAGTACTTAAGCCACTCTGAGGTTCACTGAAGATTAAATGCTAAGGCTTTGATTACCTCCTGTTGAAAAGGACCCAGTCTGTTCAGTTCCTGTATCATTTAGTCATCCCTCAAACCAAAAGAAAATCAAAACTGTTTCTATCATTTGCCTTAAATAAGACTGAGATGCTTCAAGAGTCAACAATCTCATCTGGTTATTAAAACCAAGGTTGAACTTTGAAGAGTCTGCAACGAATCAGACTTGAAGCTCCTGGAGACTTGGTGAAGTATGGTAACAAGATAGCTGAGATTTTGGGGGGTTTAAGCTCATCTCTCGTGCCATGGTCAGGCTGCAGACAATGGAAGGAACAGATATAATCAATGCACTGCTGCATTAAATATTCTCAGAGTAGGTAACACGAGGCAACCCCTGCTCTCCTCAAGCTGTGTGCACAAACCTTTGAAAGCTTTCCAGTAACAAGTGTAACTGAGTGCATGATGCCAGGCCTACCTGGAATCAAACAGTGTGAGGAAATGAACAATAACAGAACAACAGAGAACAATTATCCAGGGGTTTAGTCACTGCTGATCACCAGAGTTCCAGTGCATATTGCTGTATGTCATATTTATGAAACTAAAATTTGAAGGTAGAAAAATGTTCTATTTCATGCCCATAGATGAGCTCAGGGGACAGTGTGTGCATGTTTTTCCAGGCAGTATCTATTAAAAGTTCTCTCTCATCTTTTAGTTATATTTTATTATAATTAGTATTTGAATTGCCCATCACAAAACTCTTTAGAGGTCAACTCTATGTACAGTGTTTAAAATAACTTCAACACAGACTCACAGAAACTACATCATAAACACTTAAGTGGAGCAAGAGAAAGAAAAAAAAAGCTTTCTTTGACCTTATTTTTTTATATTCTCTCAAGAAATAATTTCATCAGCTTGTACCTGCTAATCACAACACAGCAACAGAAGTCAATGTGGACAGGAGAAAGCAGCAAGATGACAAAAAGCTTTAGCCTCACTTCCAGTGACAACCTGAGCAGACACTTCTAAAATCAATCTAAATTTTTTCTGCTTATTTCCCACCTACACAGGATTATAATACTTGACTTCCTTGCACAAAAGATGTGAAACCACATCAGGTGATAAGCATGTGGAATTTTATAAAGGTGAAAAACACCAAGTAGTCAAAGGCACAGTTCAGAGTAGGATGTCTGACTGACAGGTTGATGTTCAGCTGTATTTGATGAAGCTTAAACGTCCCACAGGGTGAGGAGAGCTCATTTTTAACTGCATTTATGATGTGAAAGATCAGGAATGATAGCTTGTAGAAGGGTAAGAGGGAAGACTCCAAATTTGTAGTTTGCCACCTGTATAACATAAACATTATGTAACAATCACAGCCAACTTGAACTTGAAGACTTCAGTTTTTGTACAATTAAAGACAAACTTGGATTCAGCGACTGTAGAATCAGAAAACTTGGGGACCATGTACTGCTGAAGGAAAATCTCACTGCAAGCACATCCTTTAGGAGTTAATAAAAGGCATATAAATAACATGTTACCAAAACGTCCTCCTGAAAGTGAAACTTACTTTCCTTCAAGACCAGTAGTTGCCTCTCAGCAGTGCTCAGCCTTGTCACTATTGTAATGAACACATTAGAAGCCAACTGGATTGCTTTCCCAAGGCAAAAAACCTCACAAAGAAAAACAGATCTTTCAGAAAGCCCTATTGCTTACAAGCAGGGAGGCTGTGTATAAGCAACATTTTTTCCATTGCTCTTTGTTTGCAATTTATTGGTAACCATGAAAGAAACTCCGTGGCCCTAGGTAATACAACTGGAGAAAGTTGCAGCATTTCAAGGAGAGAGAAACCACCGCCAGCCAGGACACACAAGATTTGTGGTAAGATGCCTGTGCTGCAGTTGATGAGCTCTATCTCCAGACATAATCACTCTTTTCCAGTATTTACATATGCAAAGGGCAAAGGAGAACAGGAGGAAGTTTAAGCCAGAGATTTTCCAATTATTGTGTTGCTTTACCTATTTTCTTTTCAAGGAAGCCACAAACATTTGTGTTACTGCAAAAAATCACTACCTGAAAACAGCCACCTAAAGGTGCTAACTTGGCAGGTTTATTGAGGCCTCACACTATTTTTAAGTTTTTAACATTGCACTACAAAACAGACCCATGTTTTAAGTGTATCCTATGCTCCATTTCATCTGTCATTTGTTCCTGCCCAAGACTTACCAAATTGAGTTTTGTCATACCAATGAGTGTAAGAATACTCAATTGCTTCTACCTTTTCAAAACCTGCATTAGGAAGAGGAAGAATTCACACCCAACTTCTAATAAACTGGATTCTGACTTCACTAAAAGGTTTTTTCTTCACCTGAAACTCTATCCACTGATGTAAATGTAAAATTAAGAGGCTTACCTCATGATCATGAGCTTGCTGTCTTGCTGCATCTGAAAAAGAAAACAAACAAACCATCTCTCAAAATAAACAAAATTTAAGAAAACAAGACCCAAAGAATTAAGGCAGTTACACAACCCTAATTACACAACAATTCTAGAGAGACTTCTGCAGTTCTCCTACAAAGGCACAGAGAAGCTATGTCTAACTTTGATGCTCCTAAAGTATATCCTCCAACACAATCTAAACACAGTTAAATTCGCAGAAGTCTAACTCCCTTTACACACAGCTGAGGTAAATACCATAGAAAGAACACATTCACTTCTTAACCAGCCTTTAAATCCAAGGCTTTAAAGGAGTGTCAGGCTACATGACTGGCTGGGAATCTTCTATTGTTCTAGCTAGGCACATACTTTTGTCCCATTCAATACCTTGTCTGTGTGATTTGCCTTTTTGTCTGTCCTGTGCTTTCCTGCTAAAGACTTTGTAGGCTTCAGTCTTCTGATACTGCTCCAGCTCCCGCATGTACCGCTCCTTATCCCTGTCTGCTTCATCCAGGTACCGCTGAAACAAAAAGGTCCAAGAGTTTCAGGGAGTTTCCTCCCCTTCAGGAGGAAGGGAAGAAAAACAACTTGTCAGATTGAGTGCTGATCCATTTCACCTATGCAAACAGGAGAGGAGTCAAGAAACAATGAGGTGCAAAGATGTAAAAATCTGGATAAAATTATTGTACTCTGGTGTCCCATTTTCTCTCTCTTTTTTTATAATAACTATTCTGTTAATTTTTTTTTTTTTTGATAGGCCTAGGGGTAACTTACTACTAAGCTACTCTACTCAGCTGTATGTTACCTACAGGTTACAGACCCAACACTTCAGAATTCCAGCTCTGTGGCCAGGATGAAGTGCTGCCAAACAGCATCTTATCAGATGATGCTTTATGGTTCAGACCTGTAACACTGCAGTTCCAAATACACTTGTTTTCATTCCCCACAGACAAAAAGCACCACCACACACTTGGCACATCTGAGAGGTGAACAAAACATCATGGCTATTGCAAAGAGCAGCATTAAGATAAAAGAGCCTGGTTTTAATGGATGTAATCTATCTGCATTTTGGTTAATAGAAACCTTTTAAAATTGATATAATCTATCTGTATTTTGGTTAACAGAAACCTTTTTTTATTAGCCTGAAGGTATTTCACACATATGCATGACAGAATGAGCTTAGCTGGAGAATTCTTTAGGGGAACTGATGAACTGAAAAACATTTAATGAAAGGTCACAATGCTTACTAATGGGAACCTTTCAAGAGAAAAGTTGCCTTCCCAATTTTTTTGTCGAAATGAGTTTAAAATTCAATGAATGTAAGAACTAAATCAATGAACTTTAGTCACCTGGTATTTTCTTTAGGTCACCATGACCATACATGTAAGTTACAATTTCCATACATTTGCAACACAGATTTGACCCTGCTGATGACAGTGACAACATTCTGGATTGAGGTGCAAATTTGGTGATGCTGGGTTGGCATTGCTTTTGGACATGTTATTTGTCTGTGAGACATTAATTCTTTTTTTCCACCTCCAGCAATATGTTGCTGAAAGAGCTCAGTAGTCTTCCCTTGACCTGCTCTGAGTTAGAAACTTACAGCTTTACTCAAGAACAGATTCCCTGGGGATTAAAAAAGCAGCACACAGAATAGAGATTTGAACTCAATTTCCTTTTTCCTAGGTTAAAAATCTGCCTGAGATATGATAAGAATATGTTAAAGTGCAGGGGGCAGATGTCTTTTTCCTTCTCTCCCAGCAGACATTTTCAGCACTGCAAGACATCCTCTCCATGGATGTAAATTTCCAACCTTACACAGGAGCAATCCTGACTTTTCTCTCAGGAACATTCTCATTATCCCTGCTACCAAATCAACTGCTTTGCCTTGCCACATATTTTGCATTATGGTTAAATCACAGTGCCTATGCACCATTTTATAGCATCTCTGTAAGTTGTACTCTACAAGCTTAGTAAAAAGCAACAAAAGGAAATCTTAGTTTTTTGTCTCATCTCATTTTTCATTACACCCTTAAAGTATTTTTCAAGGTTCAAATATGAAGATTAAATTCATATGAGAGCATTCAGTTGCACTGGGATTTAAAAACTGCTTTGCAGTAATTTCCAACTGGCAATCAGGTGTGGACAGTAAGACACCCATTAGCAATTAACCCATTAAGAAGGTCCACTCCAGAAAGCCCTAAAAAAAAAGCCCAAACATGGCCTTGAGCTTCACTCACTTATGAGATAGTGCAGAAGGCCACAGGAGTCCCAGTTAGGAGACATCACATCCCAAGGCTTTGCCTTACAAGTCTCAGATGTATCTGAGCTGGTACAGCAGAGTTACATCCAGATGGATCACAGGAACTGTCTCATTAGAGCAATCCCCCATTCTGGATGTATTCCTGCATTACCTAGAGGATACAGGTCTCCTGGAGGAGATGCTATGGCCCTGCCAGGGTTCATCATGTGAACCTGTGCCCCTCATGTTGAAATAGCCTCCTAAACACCATTTCAACCACAAGCCTGTGTCACCTTCCTCCCTAAACAACGCTCTCAGTAACAGCAATGACACCCAGCAAGGAGAAGGAAGTGCAGAGGTACCCGTTTCTCCTCAGGAGGCAGTTTGCTCCACTCATTGCCCAGCATCCTGGTGATCTCAGGGAAAGGCACCTCGGGCCTCTTGGCTCGCAGCTGCTCCCGGCGCTCGTTCATGAACCGCACGTACCCGGTCAGGGGGGATTTGGGGGCATTGCTGTCCCTCAGGGGCTTCTTCCTCTTCCTCCCTTTGGCCCAGCCTCCTCGTTTGGTTCTTTGCTGCTGCAGAATGAAAACGAAGACAATTCAGACTGAGTGAAAATAACCATCTGCAGAAGGAATAAACAACTTCATCAGCAGTACATGGCTGCAATCCCCTCCATGGGTGCAGGTTTCAAACCCTGCTTTAGAGCCAGCCTGGCTTGTGTCTCAACAAAGCCAAACAAGTCTCATTGTGAAAAGTAGCTTACAGTTTCTCCTAGTCCACAGGGACAACAAAATAACATTGGCATCACCTTCTGATTGTAAAATCACAGGGACTGATAATCCACAACATGATCATACCAACTAACACAATTGCAAGTATTTTTCTATTATTTGTTTGCTTGCTTTTAGTTATTCTCACCCTCACATACCCTCCCCTGCAAGTCATTTCTTCAACAGGTCCTTGGAGAGATTTTGTCTATTAATTAGTTGTATAAATTAGTTATAATTGATAACTAGTTATTTTGCACCTTCCAGATCTTTGTCCTTCATGCACAATGTGCCCAAAATGTGGGTGTAAAGGCAGCATATAGGCTTTTCTACTCTCACCTGTTCAGTAGATTGTCTCTCCCACTAATCACCTCCAATGGAGCAACAAAAACACTCCAAAGGAGGCAACATTGTAAGCTGTGTCTGGGGCACACTATGAGTTCACAGGAATAACATCACTATCACATCCTCTTGGCTTCAAACTATTTCTACAGCAACCTCTGGACAACACTATTTTCTAATGCTATGTACAAACAATATTTTCAGTACTTCTAATCTTTCCCCAGATCAGCATGTTCTTGCCATTGTGTTACTTTTTGTTTCCCTCCTGGAATTTTATTACTTAATTAAAAAAGGACCGCACAGCTGAAAAAAAAAAAAAAAACCAACCCCAAAAAACAACAAGGACAAATATCAAATACATCTATCAAAAAAACCCACAAAAAAACAAAAAAAACCCCACACAACAACAACAAAAAAACCCCAAAACAAACAACCAAAACAAAAAAAACCCAAAAAACCAAAACCAGAAAACCCCCAAACCACTTTCTAGTCTAACTTCAGGTCTTCAAGATTTAGTCACCAAAAATCAGTGCTGGATGGTACACAAGGTATAGTCTAAAGTAGTAAAAACAATGGTTTTAAAGACATCAGTTACTACCAGAACAGTGCAATGGTCTCACTTTGCTGGCTCACAAGAGAGAAAGTAAGTTGTGGCAGCTGAACACTCAGTCCTGAATGCAGCACCAGCTTGTGGGCCCCTCTGGTTCAGCTGAGATCCATGTGCTGCTCTCCACATATTCCAACTGCCAGCTATCTGTGTGCAGCTGTGCAACACAGGAGAAAATTGGGGAATCAGAAGATGAAATGGCAAACAGATAAAAATTTGTGATCCTATTAAAAAAAAAAAATCTGAGCAGGGAGGACAATATAATGACAAAATTGCTTGCCTTTGCTTCTTTGAAAAGTTACTATTATTTCATCTCACCTCCTCCTCAGGCTTCTGCTCCGTGGTTTCAGCAGCATTAGAAGACTCATTTTGCTGCTGCTGAGCCTGTGACAAGTCCTCCACCAAATCTGGGTTATTCACAGGCTGTGAAGTTCCACCACTGAATGAACTCTCCGAATTAGCTAATCTGAAAAAGCACAGAAGTGGAGAACAAAAAATTTAATCATCATTCCTAAATCACTTCTTCCTTAATCTTCTAACACATGCAAAAATATTGTAAATATATTCATTCTCACACTAGCAAGAAGAAAAGGGATTTAAAAGTGCATTTTGAAGAACTAGCTGTTCCATCCAAGCAACCACTACAACTACCATAGGTCCTATGGACTTTCAGACCCAGTTTGATTTTTAAAGCAGTATTTTGTTTCATTTTTAGTGAAGCATTTGATTATATAAACAACTTGGGCAAGTGCACATTTGGATCAGAAACCAGAGAGCATGAATGCACCCTTCTTCAAAAGTACCATAAGGAATTTGAAATTAAAAGTTTCATCAGCAACCAAGATCCACCTTTCTGATGTGTTTAATATATTTCTCCACAAATACATTTAGAGGTCTGTGATTAGGTATGATCTTGGACTGAATTTCATTCCACACAATCTCCTGCTCATACACGTGGGTACTTGAACACAAACAGGACTAGCTCCCAACAGGCTCCATTATTTAATTTTACTGCAAGAGTTGTATCAATCTACCTTACTCCAAAAAAGGGCAAGATGTCTGCAGGCAAAAAAGAAGAGCAAGTGTGCAGAAATACTTCTGAAGGTAGACTGACAGTGATGAACACACATTTTGGGGCAACAACCCCCTGGACATTCTCAGCACTGTGCTCAGCAGGCAAATTAATAAAAGATTTTTGGACTTGTCTCAGATTCTAAACCCTTCTTGAGGCTAAAGAATACTTGGCCTTACCCAGTTACATTCATGAAAATTCCTTTAACAGCAGGGTATGCTTCAAGTTTCCTTTGCTCATTTATTCCAGTCTAAAGCTACTCATGTCTATGGCAAATTTTAAATATTCAAAATAACTGTTCCTATTGATGTAGAACACAGCTATAAAAATTTGATATATTTTAACAGAATTGTTATTTGAATGCCCATGGGAATATCTGTCTTCAGAGAGAACAGCATACTTTCATTACTCACTACAATCAGCAATTGTGAGGTAATTACTGGTGAAGACACAAGGGTTGGAGAGATCCACGGCTGACTTTGAGACACCAGATTGAGCTCATATTACTGACAATTAGAGAGGGAGCAAGGGAACAAGGCAGACACCCTCCCATAAGTTAATCAGATCTGGTGTGTGTCAAAAAGAATAGGAACAACACAGCTCTGCATTCACTGTTGGGGTTTGAAGAGTATTTCAGTTTTCCTCTCCATTCCCCCTTAGCAGAAAAGCTCCTGAAATTACACCTACAAGAAAAACGTCAAAACTTCACATGATTCAGCTATTTGCAGCAAACACTGATGAAAGCTCAGCCAAAACACGAATACCTCTTAAACACAAGGATAATTTGAACATGGACCTAATTTGGCACCAACAAGTTTGAAGTTCCAGGTAAGTAAATCCAAATTCAGACCCATTTGAAGTGAAAGTGTTCACATTCATTTTTACCTGATTGCAAAGTCTGAATTTTAATGTTTGATGCTTTGCAAAACAGAAAAGAAGCTTCAATTATCAAAACACAGCCGAAATTCCATGTATTCTTAAAAGAAAACTCCTCTTGGCTTTGTGATTTTAAGAGGCCATTGTCGCAGTTTGTAAAAGCAGAGTCGGAGTGACAAAAATGAGCTATCACTCTCAGGGATGAGTTGCAGACATCAGAGATCATTGATTAACAGTGTATCTTTAATTGAAATCATTTACTTAGCAGGGACCACTATGGCCAACAGATACTTCCTCCCTCTCTGTCCCCATAATGTCACTTGTCTTAAGACTGAAATCCAAGGGATTTACCTTTTAAAGCTAAGAGACATTAAAGAACAGTTTGTGACCACTTCCATCAGTTCAGAAGACTTCTGGTTTCTCCTAAACAGAGTCCTGTGATCTTCTATCAAGGCCAAGGGAATGCAGCAAGATTGAATCCTGTTGGGTTTATTTCTCTTTTCAAAAATTACTTAGAACGCCCTCCTCCCACTGAAACAATCTCCCTGACAAGTGCAGAGATAATATCTACCAGCTGAAGATGAAAAAGGAGTTTGCTTACCCAGTTACATTTATTTCACTGTTTTCCTTAGATCCATCCTCATCTGTAAACAGTGGAGGAAGATTGGAACCAGCTACCAAGTTCTCCATACCTCTGAGGAAAAAGAACAAAGGTAAAATGGTTAAGTTAACCATGTCATTGTTTCCCTTCAGCAGCACTTCAATTCAAACATGGTAACAAACCAGGAATTCTGCACCCCATGAACCAATTGGCCACTCACAGCTGATTGGCTTCAGGACAGATCCTGCGGGCAGATGTGCTTAGGGACTGACAACAAAGACCACAAATGACACTTCAATTCCAAGTTTCCATTACAACTGAGCCCTGTGCCAGTGCCACAGTGCTGTTGGAAATCCCTGCAGCTCCATTTTACCCCTCAAGACAAACCTTCATTCACCATACTCAGCACACAGGTAGGGAGATCCTGCTCTTCCAGTCCACCTGCCTGATTATTCCTCACAGTGCACCCCTCACCAGAGGTTTGTGTTGATCCCAGAAGAAAAGTGAAACCAAGTCCCCCCTGAAGTTTCAAATTAAGACTGTACTAATAAATCCTTGTCCAGATTTTCACAATTAATCTATGTGTGCTGTTGAGCACTACCTAAGAAAACACAACTATTTAGAGTATTTTACCTTCAATCCCACACAACAGTTGATAAAACAAGTGGTTTAAGCACTGTGTACATCTCATTGAATACAAACTGCCTTCAAATCAGAAGTAGTCCCATTTGTAACCTTGTGGCATGTACGGGAATTCAATGTGAGAGATGAAATCTAAAGCTTACTTCATTTATCCCCTTCCTTACTAAAATACAAAACTGTTGTATTTTAGTGAAAAAAGCCCAAACAAAACCAAAAAGCCTTAACAAACTCACTCTATGATTATGAGTTGCCACTTCAGGCCATTTTGAAGGGCCATGTTATTTAAATCCCTGTTCCTTCAATTTCAGAGTCACCTCTGACGAGCAGCAGCCACTCAACTCAATCCCTGCCGTCCCTTTCATCCAGTACCCTTGGGCTCTGGGCCTCCAGGGGCTGAGGAGAGCTGTCCCCCTGTGCTTTCTCCTGGGTTGGTGTGCTTTCCACTCAGCACTGAGATCCAAGGGATCTGAGAATAGAATCCTGCGCCATGTTTTGAATATCAGATGTGTTTTCCCACATCCCACCCCAGTTCCAAAGCTGGATGTTTTCTACCAACAAAGGTCACTGCTTCTTGCATCTTAGAGCTTCTGCAGATCTCTGTCACAAGTATGACATGGATGACATTCACCCTTTTCTCTTCTGCTTTTCCAGCTGCTGAGATCCTTAGACCACCCTTAAGGATCCTGAGTCCTTATCTAGAGAATAATTAAAGCCAAGCACACTACTCCCAGGTAGTACAGACATGGATCTCTAGCAGAGGAACACCTTTACTTGGGCATAGGAAAGGTTCACCCAGGAGTGAAGAAACTGAATTCCTACTCTGCCATCACAAACCAGGGACTGAGGACAGTTTTGGGGGCTCAGCCTTAGAGCTGTGGCACAGCTGGAGACTGACCAGCAAAGGGCTTCCAAGGTGCTCAGGGATCTACAGCACCTGGCCTGATACAGGATGGGGAGGGCAATGGGCTTGGCTCAGTCTGGCCAACCCCACAGAGCCCGAAGCTACCGGATGGAAGCAGCAGAGCTGACAGAACCAGATTCTCCCCGGTTCTATTGGCTTTGCAGGTTCAGGCTGGACACCAGGAAGGGTTCCCAGAGAGGTGGAGTTTATCCTGGCAGATTTTAAATGCTAAAAGCTCTAACTGACCTCAACTAGCATTGGCAATAGTCTTGCTGTGAGTGGGAGGCTGGATGGACTGAGCTGACCTCCCTCCAGATGTCCCCTCCAAGCAACATCTGCAGTTCTGTGAATCACAACTCCACATCATGGGGTTTTTTTCAAATACCAGCATCTCTGACAGGAAAAGAAAGACAACTCAAATATTATATTGCTGTTAGGAAAAGTATTGAGATACCACAGTGAAACAAATAGGACTGTAATCCTTAAAGAAGCCAGTGCAAACAATACATCCTCACACACAGTTAAGAATCTACACACACAGAAAAGAAACTACATAAAGGCTGGGACTTTACACATCACAAGAAATCTAAAAATTCAACTGATTTGAGAATTATGCTCTACACTGCCCTGGAAGCTGCTTAACCACAGCTTCTAAACATACAACATAAATTGCTTCATGCAGTTATCATCTAAGAGGGAAATTAGGTTCTGCTTCATGTCACAACATTCATCAGTCAAAAATCCTGAATTACCACTTTCAAAAAAGGAAACCTAAGCAATTATGCCCATTGTGATGTTCTCACCGTGTCCTGATCTGTCTGCTCACATCTGGCCCAAGCTCACTTTCAAACTGCAGGGAGGCAGCTGGACACCAACCTTAACAACATTTAAACAGAACACAAACACAGGAAGCCAGGAGAACATACACTTTTTTATTTAACCCACATGTCTTAGATAGTAACCCTTTCAGATGATGCTGACCCACATCCTAAAGAAAAAGTAACATCAGTGAATTTACAGTGGCTTCTAATCAGTTCCAGAGAGCAAGGAAACAAAACAATTCCCCTAAAACTCACTGAGAGCAGATGGGAACCTACACAAGTCTTTTAGTCCCATTTCTCAGTGACAACTCTCCCATAACTCTGCTCCAAAATCACTCCCCACTTAGTTTAAACCCCACTGCAGAGCTCTACGTACGTTGAAACACATTTAACTAAATTCAAGGCAACAGAAACAATGTAGAAAACTTAGCTCTCTAATAGCTCTCACATACACTCTATTTTCGATTTTTAACTACGTCTACCCAAACTCAAAAACAAAACTAAAACTGCTGTTAAACTCTAAACCATACCAGTCCTACAGTTAAATGCAAGGAAGCATCTCCCACAAATAAAACCAATTCAAACTGGAGCAGCTCTGAGTCCACTGTACTGCTACACCACTGGCTGTGCTGGCTCAGGAAAGCAACCAGCTAAGCAGGAATAGAGACACTGATTTATTCATTAACAGCAGTGTTTAACAAGGTTTCAGAGGTTCAGCTAACACATACACTAGCATTAGTTAGACCTCTATACGAGCCTAGAAAAATTCCTACATTATCAAAAATGTGGCTTAATTTATCTTTTCCTTTCCCTCTCTTCCCTGGTCAATCATGACTTCATGACACAGAAAGTGGACAATAGTATTTTGTAACTTTCAGTTTAAATTTTTCAGCTGGACACTTTGGTTGCATGCCACAGAGACCATACTTGAACGACATTGTACAGAGTGCACCAACGTGGTCTGACAGAATTACTCAGGAAATGAAAGCAAAACATTTACAGCATGATGATCTCAGTGCTACTACACACATCAAGGATCAAACAGTTGTTAATTAAACACCATTCAAAACCAGAATATGGTTTAAACAAACGTTCTTAATTTCTTCTCACATTACCTTTTGTAGGCCACGCTATGTAATTATTATTCTAGTAGTAAAGATAAAATAGCTGAGTTACAATTTGCATAGACTGAAAGCTACGATATGATCAAATTTCTAATCACATTTGTACAGCAGAGAGGAAAACTCAAAAGCAGGTAACTTTAAAACCAGGGTGAGAACAAATCCATGGCTGGAGCCAGACAGAATGACTCACTTTTCTACAACATTACTGTGGCTGCAGTGTTCACAGCACCACTACAGGCAGCACACGTAAGGACATGACAAAGTTCAAGGGCCTTTTACACATGCTATAAATGAAGGGTAAAATTTGTCACATTTGACCTTTTCGTCAAAGCATCAGAAACAGCAAAAATACCCTTTAAAGAGTGCAAACAGTTTTATCTAGCACAGCAGCCTGGCATTGTAATTTGTCAGGAGCCAGCTGGAGGCAGAGCAGCAGAGCCGCACTGTCCCCACACGAGCACGGGCAGCCCCGATTCCCTCCCGCGGGCTCTCCCCCTCCACAGCCGAAGCACAGCAATCGCTGCTGGGAACATCCCGAATGTTCCGTGCTTCCCAAAAGCCAGCCTGCTGTGCCCGTGCACAGTCATTCATTACAGCAGTGACACGAGGCTGGGCTCTACAGGGTCTGCACAGCTCTGGTCACTCAGAAGTTACTATCACATGCAGGCTGATTCCTTCCTCATCCCAAGGCCAGGCTGCCTTAAGATGTCCCTGAACACTAAAAAGGGTAAACAGCCCTTAAGTTTTGCTTTTTCAATAGCTACATTACAATAGATGATCTTATGAATAATAAAAAAATAAATTACTAAACTCTTTAGCCATCCAATTACAAGGTAAGATCATAAATACGTATTATTTTTTATGGTTAAGTATATTTAAATATGAAGTCGGCATCAGAAATCCAACTCACAGGCTGATTATAAAACACTGCAGGAGTTCCAATTACCTCATCACCAGATCTAGTTTTAGAAACGTTACTGCTGAGTGCAGAATTTTTCTCATCTCTCTCATCCCCCTTTGCCAGAGTAAATAAGTGCAAATTTTACCATTCAGAGGCTAACAATTAAAAAAAATCATCTGCTGCATCACAGAAGAATGACAGTATTCCTTATCTCAGCATCAGAATGCAAGCAATCTAAATTCAGATGATTTACTGAGAGAAAAACCCACAGGACCATCACTTGCTCTGCCTTCCCACATGCAGCCAGAACACCAGAAACAAAACTGCAGTAAGTCCATCTCCTATTAAAACCACAACGCTTCTGGAGCTGTCAGAAGAAGTTCAGATTCCCTCTGACAGGTTTTTCTTCCATCAAGCCGGAGCAGAAGCACGTTATCCAACATACTTCACTGCAAAAAATCAGATTTGACTTTTTCCCAACAGGCAACTCATTAGACAAAGGTTTTTGTGACTAGGAAAACTGCAAGCTCAACCTAATGGAACAAAGGTTTTTCTGTCAAACCAGAAATTATATACCAGAGAATAGCCAACTGCTTTTATTTTTACTTCTTGCCAGTAATAACAAAGAAACACTACAGACCAAAATAGAGATCTGTAGGAAAAAAATCCCAGAGTTCCACTGCATTTCCAAGCAGCTTAAGGAAAGAAGGGAAAGATGCAAAGCTTAGGTTTATGCTTAGTTTAATTGGGTCTTTGCAGCAAACACTAACAAATCTATTCATTGCTCTGCCTTTAGAAACAGCTGTCAAACATCTGCAAACATGTATTTTAAAAACACAAGTGTTCAATTCTGCATTCTACTCTTATTTAGATAAAAAGTTTTAGCATGAGGCACATACAACACATCTCTCATATATATATATATATATATATATATATATGTATGTATGTAAAACCTTGCTGTTCTCCAGAATGAAAGCCATAGGAAAGGTAAATACTCAGCTCTCTGGATAAAGGCAAGAGCAGCTCCACATTGATTCTTTCCCTTCAAATACAGGTGTGAAATTTTGCATTATCAATAAAAAAGCTTTTTAGATCTCTTCAGGGAAAACAAAAGCCCACAATGAGATGAAAAATAATTGTGCTGTAGATCCTTGGATAGCTAAAACCAGTAACTGTGGTTACTCTGGTATCCAGAGGGAAGGTTTTGCTATCTAGCCCTTCACTGCAGGTATTACACACCTATGGATTAGGACAGCTCATTTTATTCTCAATTAACTTTGTTCATGATAGCATCAGCTGCCATTTAAACTAATACCATTAACAAATACAATTCTGCAAAATTTAATTCTTGTGTTACAGATCTCACATGAGGAAATAAAAAACCCCCATTCGGATCACAAAAAAAAGTCTCAGAATAAATCATGAGAGTTCTTTATTTTTCATTAATCACTCTACCTCAATATTTCACTCTACCTCAGTATTTCCAATAATTGGCTACCAGGGATGGGACTGGGTTTTGTAATATGCCCATAAAAAATCTGAATTTCCAGTTCCTGTCATTTGAAAATTTCTCTGGGATCTGAGGGCCTTATATTCCACAGGACAAAGTTTTCCAAGAGCTCCTTTCCCATCAAGGAGGTAAAAGGGGTACCCCATAATACCCCAGAGCCAGCAGCTCCAGAGTGTCACAAACAGCGCCTGGGGCACAGAGACTCCTCAAACCACAGCACCCATAAATCACCAGGAGCTCAGCAGACCCCGGGTAACTTCCCCAGCAGGGAGCAGATGGTGACTCCCCTTCAAGACTGACGTTCCATTGCTCTGATCATTTATGTCTGCAAGACTCAATCACTCACTGTTTGTGCAATGCAAACACAAAGTGCCATGAGCAAAGCAGTTTATTAAAAAATGTAAATGAACAGACTGAAGTTTTTCATGCTGTTTACCCAGTTCAAACATTTACCAGCATCACACAAGTGAAACAAGAAACAGTATTAATTAATGCTGGAGGAGTACTTTGATTTAAAATGCCAAACAAGTATTCTGAACTAGAGATAACTGAATGTCAAGGAATCCTGAATGTGACTGGTCAGTGAAATGCAAAGTCACATATTTTAATATAAAATAATTGAAGACTGCATACACTTAATGAGATTGGAAATTTGTTTTAAAGCTATTTTAGCACTTTTGCTCTTCCTCAAAGCTTTATTCATCACAGAAGTTGTAAAGGAGAAGAGCATATACTCCAAGCTCACTTATGTTCTGTGAGAGGAGGCTCTGGCTGCTGCCACAGAGGAATACAGAGTGGAATTTTTCATGCACATACCCACCAAACAAGTCATTACAGCCATTTGACAGAATATGGGGTCGAATACTTTGGATGTGAGAATATACTGAGGAAGAGATTGAGCAGATACTTAAAAGAATGACTCACCACAGGCATCATGACCCAACACAAAAGCATCTACTCTGACCTCAAAAGCCACAAAGACAGCGTGGAACTGGATATTTTAAATGCACTGATATGGATACAGGGACAAAGGTTAGAGGAAATGAAGTGTGGGAAGAGTCAGTGATTCTCACACAAAACAAGCAACTCATTCTGCCTCTTTCCAGAGAACATCCATCTTAGGAAAACATATGATATGTCAGCTTCCATACGCTTTTATTCTTGTTTTCTTGCTGTTGCCGTGTGTTATTCCAACATAAAACAAGTGAGTTTGAACACTCAAACCCATCAGGTAGAAGAAATCACAACTTTTAGACAGCCTCAGTTGTGCAAAATAACAGGCATATAAACCTGAACAACAGAACTGCTATTAGCAAATCCTCTCTAATAGCAAGAATAGGGAAGAACTGGGTTGGGCTGTTTGTTTCTAATCTGACCTTAAAATTTCCTGGTGACAGTTTCATATCTATCAGAAATTAAAGTTTGCAGGTACATTGCATGAAGTGTGCCAAAATCCCTTTTCAGCCAAGGTTCTTCTTGCAGTGCCACATGGCACCATTGGCATCACAGGATAAAAACCGTAAAGGTCTTGGAAGCACACTGATGGAAAAACTAATAAGGAAAGCGAGCACAGAATAACAGACAAGAGGTTCATGTAAGCATCAACACATCAGTGGCCACTGCTTACAAAACCTTGTCTGGATTCCTGAAAAGAAATGAAACAGAAAAGACAGCTCAGCCCTGCCAAAGCATCCTCTCCAGGAACAGCAGACAGCTCCTTTACCACTGTTAACAGGATTTGAAAGCTGTCTGAGTTCAGAGATAAAATGTGTTAAAATGGATATGAGAGGAAAAGACTACACCAATTAAAAAAAAAAAAGGAGGAAAATTTAAAAAGACAAACTTTATGCTCTAAACTAGGCACACACCAGGATATGCCTCCGAGAACCAAAGGGAGAGCTCACAGAAATTTTAAAATCATACAAAACCCAGGTACTTCCATGACTCCATAACAAAATTAACTTAAATCAACAACAGAACATAGACAAGTTAGAATAAAACTTTCCCTATATTCACCTTCATGCAAAAACAAGAGAAAATTACAATATTTAGCATCATGAATGGAAAACAAGGGGAAAAAACCCCAGAAGCATAAATCCACTGGAGCAGTCTGACTCTCTCCAGTGTTAAGCAGCACTTGAGAGATGCAGAGATCCGTGTGAGGGATGGGAATATGCAGGCAGAGGGCACATTTCTGCAACACCTGTAGCATATGTAATGAAAATAGCTCATTTTGGAGCTGAAGGAGGATTGAGAGAAAAGCATCCATGTGCCTAAATAGCCTAGGCTAAGTGCTTGGAACAACAGCTGAACATTTGCAATGTTGCATCTGCCCCTCAAACCGTTCCCAGCAGCCCAAAGAAACTGCTCTGAACTTCCCCCTGCAACCTCTTCTTTGTCCATCTCCTGTGGTATCACAGGAGGCACATCCTAAAAGGATCATTTGCAAGAAAGCAAAAATGGTGAGGGAAAACCCTAAGAGCAGAGTCTCACTCCCTAGAGCTTGGAGCCAAAGAGCAAAGAAGAACCTGGGAAAAGCACATCCAAGATTTCATCTGCTCTTCCAACTTCCCTCTTCCACAGCTGCTCCTCATATGCTGGAAACAACAAACTGCAGGTGGGAAACATGCACAAGCTTTGAGAAATAGAGTTGATCTATGCACTCAATAAAATGAGCCCTAAAAGAGAATGTAAATCTTTTCAAACAGGTTGATGATTGAACAGATATGAGGATGGAGATCTCACACAACACAACGTCTTCAAGCACTTGCACTTGGAAAGATTCCTGATTTATGCTTAGTTACAAGTGTTCTGAAAGATATCCGGCATTCAGGTTTCAGTATTTACCATATTTAGCAAACAGCAGATTTATACTGCTTTTACATTTCTTTTGCATGATTTCATTTCTATATATATTTAAGTAAATATGGTTCTCTGAGCTAAAGCAGAAATATTATCCCAATACCCCTATATATGGGTAGAGATGCACAGCTGGTTTAAAGGTCAAAGGAAATACCTTAAAGCTAAGAATACAACCAAACTTCAGAAACAAACTTTGAAGCGCTACCAATCTTAACCTTTATTTTGGACATCTCAACTAATTGTTAGTCTTTGCTTGGTTTCTGAGATCTCAGGTTGCTCTGAGACTCTGACCTGAATACACATCATGCAATTCTTACTGCAAAGAGAAATAAGAACTAAAATCTTTGTGATCCTTGCAAAAGGTCAGCAACATTGTGGTTTACACAGCATTAAACACTGGGAAAGTGGAAAAACATTTCTATCTTCAGAAGGGCTACAAACAGATTTCACCTCAGTATAACATCATAACCTGAAGCTCATTGCCTTGAGCAGAGACAGACAAAGCCAACTGGTGGAAAACAAGAGTTCAGGCACCTCTGTCTCTTTTGATTTGTGGAGCCTAAACACTTTACAACAGAAGGGCAAGCACAGAAAGGTTACCTTCTTTGATTACCTTTTGCACTCTGTTAGAAGTGAGCACGCAGATTAGCTGAAGATCAAATACCACATTTAATCCCCAAAGTTAGCTCAAGAGCTTTCTGAGTTACACAGCTGCCTTCTCAGTCACCAGCACTCCCTTTTCATTCAAAAAGACTCCTCTGAAAAAGCATTGATATTTTGCTCCTCCCTACATCTCCTAAAACAAAACCAAAAAAGTGTGACATTGCTTTTTAAACATTGTATTTTTTAAAGTAAAAAGTCTTCGGATTTTATGAAAACTTCAATCATAATTGAGCTTATTGATGTTGCAAGATAAGACATTTATCTCAGTAATGGAAGCTTGTTTTTCCTGGTCTTCAACAGTCTCCCAAAACAGCAAATTCCCACCCTGGAACTGCTTCCTGACCTCTAGAAAGGGTCATCTATGTATAACTCCAGACAAAATATGGCCACAGCATTCCAAAGCTCCATGGTAAGATCACCAAAAAGAATTCAGGAGGTTCAGTTCACATCTGAGCTGGGCTTTGTTTGCCATGAGAGAACAGACACTCAGCAGGCAGCGTTCAGTCTGGGGTGAAGCCTCACCCAGCTGCTGAAGGCAGCACACCCTGACCCTTCAGCAGTGAAGGCATCCCCCAAGCACAAGGCACCAGTGCCATTGGAGCCTGACCAGGAACAGCAGAGCAGCTGTAAATAAAGAATCCTGAGAGAAGATACTGCACCAACCTCTACTCAACACCTCCCATCCACAGCACAGCAAGCCCAGGTCTTGGAGTGCAGCATGGAAGAAACAAGCAGCTTATTACCTGAAACTGTGCCAAGCAACCAAGCTGTTTGAAATATCAGTTGGTAAAAATTGTGGCTTTTGACAATTGAAATGCATTTCATTTACAGCTAACAGTTCAATTAACAAGAAGCAAAAACATTCATTCACTTCACAATGAAATTTTCCTCTACTCAAGTATCCATGTCTTAATCAGCATGAACTCATTTGTATTTCTATTTAAAATGCCTTTCTCAATAACACTTGCTGACATCACCCAATAGCTACACATTTTATACATAAATATTTCCTAAGCATACCAAAAAAATCTGAAGATTCCAATTAGTTTTGCTGACTAAGACCCACCCAGCCAAGCACACATCTAGTCATCACAGATTCTTTGTGGGCTGCCCCTGCCCAGCTGTATGAGGAAAAAAGGAAAATATGAGAAAGGCTCACATTTTCTGCTTCACTGAATTAAACCCACTCCCAGAAATCAAGAAATACATCACCTGCATCATTCACATTCAATGATTCCAAGTTTAGAACAGAAGTGGCTTCTAGAGGTCGTTTGATCCCAACACCTTCTCAAAACCAAGGTGAAGGTCATCTTTATGGCAGACACCATGTTACACTGTCTGCCTCAAATCCTGATCAACACTGATCTAAACCATCAAATGCCCTCAGCTGCTTTGGGGTTTTGCTAGGAAGGTTACCAAGAGCTGAAGAAATAAGCACTGCAGGACACAGATAGTGATGGATGGAAGCCACGACAAAAGCAGGTGAAAAAGCCCTTAGAGTGGCCACAGGAACAGAGGTGCCTCAGACAAGAACCTCCCCCAGTGCTGACAACGCTGGAGGGACAGGAGGATGAAAGGACACTGGAACAGAGAGAGTCTTCACTTTATTCATCGATTAACCAGAAAACCCATCAAGAATAACCTTAGCAAGGAGTCCAGGATCCTCTCCTATTAGTGAAGCTAGAGATGGATTTCCAACACTGCCCCCAATCAAAGACTCCCTCACCCCTTGAATGAAGCTCAGATCTACTCTCAACTCTGAGCACAATAAGCAGTATTTACCCCAACTCAAACCATTTCAACAAGCTGTAAAAAACAATGATGAGCTGCCATTTCCAAGAGGAATCCTGTGTTAGGCTCACTTCACAGAACCCAACTTCCAGTGATTTCAAGTAGGTTTCATTCAGTACCAGCTTTAGAAATGTTCTTTTTCTTGTCTTCAAATGGAGAGCTCAGCTCAGTGTTTGCCCCTCCACTAACTAGTCCACGTGTGCAATCTGTCCTTCAAGTGGAGGGCACAGCAAAATAAACTGCACACACTTTCACAAGATTATAGGGACACATGACTGAGAGACCACAAAGATGCTGCAACATCAAGCCCTTCATCGCATATGAGCAAAGGAAATTCTCATTTCCAGCCTGACAGAGGATATATTGTTATCTGCATGAAAAAAGGGCTTTAAATCTTAAAAGAAATCGTCAGCACTATATGAAAAATTGAAGAGACATTCTGTGCCAAAGCTGGATTATGAATCACCAACTAACAGTCCTGCCACCAGCAGCACAAAACCATCTTTGCAGGGATACTCAAGCCCTGCCTGAACATCCACTGCAGTGGTTAACACATTTGCAATCCCCCTCTATGTTCAACACCCAAAAAGCCACTGATTTGTCAACTGTTTCACTGATTTGACACCTCTCTATTCTTTCAATAAATTGCCATTCTAATTCTTGTCTGGTTTTGTCGATGCTGTCGTGCTTCTTTGCATTTCATTTACCTTTTAAACACTAAATTATTTAGCAGTCACAAGTCACAGCAAATGCCAGGAAAAATCTGATCTGCAAAACCCCCAATTGCTCAAATTTCTGTATTTTTAATTACAATGGTATACAATACATCCACAGAACTGAGATGCCAGCAAGCAGTTCAGAAGCAGAGACATCCAAGTCTCAAAACTACAAATACAACAGACACATTTCCTATTCCAGACTGACAACTGATTTGAGTACAATTTCTACAGGACAGACCTTTTCTAGGTTAACTTTCAGGGAATATAAATATACTGCTGCATTACCACAATCCTGACTCATCACTTGCCCAGAGCCTTCTGCTGATCAGTCACTGATCCACATTTGCCCACGCTGGAAGGAGAAGACCCCCATGCATCAGAGTCAGAGACCAGCAGGTGCCTGGTCTATATGCATTTATACAGCATTTACTCAAATATCGCCATAAAAAGTCAATTATAGACACTGAGCTGACAAACATTACTGATCTCAGACTTGAGAATAAGGAATTGTGTTAAAGAAAAAACACTTCTCTCATGTAATTCCCAGAAATCTACCATGTAAAGACACTAAGATAAAAGCTGTGGGTTATCTCTTTTTCAAAGTGTCCAACCTTTAGTATGCATTTGCAATCTGTCTTCTATAAAATCTGTCACTATAAAAACGCAAACCTTTTCTATGTGGTTATTTGAACATCAGTACTTTTCCATGTAGCAGCAATGTGAGAACAAAAACTCCAGGAGCGTTTTGAGTTCCTTGAGATCAGTTATTTTCTGCATGCCTTGCAAATCCCTCCTGATAAATGTCTGCTCCGTAATTCCCTTGAGAAATACTCTGTTGAAATGACTTTGGGACAGATGTATGTTTTTACAAGTGGCAATAAAATTATATAAATAACTTGCCTGAAAAATCCAAACATGTAAAGTGTACTTCTACACAGAAAATGCAAGTAAGCCATCTGTAACAGAGTTCACAGCTTTTCATACTTGCAGTGAACTTTAAGTTTTTTAAGGTTAAAATAATATTAACAGAAAAGATTTCTCAAGTAAGAAAAGTATCTTTGATATTTGGAAAATTTTCACATCAGCACACATTCTAAACAATTCACATAAAGTCTCACAATCTAAGTTTAATATGCAGTTAATAATGCTATAGTTTTTTATATCCAAATGTTAACAGAAGAACAATCAAATCTTATGTCAAGACAAAGACAACTTTAGTTAGTTTAATAGAAATACATGCAAAGTTTTTGTAGTTTCCAAAAATTTCCTGAGCTAAAACTAAAAAAGCTTATTTCCTTATAAAAAAAGCTGCAGGGCAGAGGGGATGACTGTGATCACTGGGACCCATTTAACAACAGGCATTACCCTCTGCTAAAAACCAGAAACACAGAGGAATTCACACCTTCATCACGCTTACCCAGTCTTCTCTCAAAGCAAGAAGCATCCCTACAGCAGCTGTCCCACGTGGCCCTGACACACACAGTAAATTTGTACAACTTCTCACTGCAGCAGTCACCCAGATTTTGTTACGATTTCACAGGTTAGACCCTATAAGCTGAGAGCCTGTATCAATAAACTCTGATTAAGCTGTTATCTGATAAATGTATCATTTCAAGAAGTTAAACAAAGCTGCACCTGCATGTATTTTCAGGAGTTAAAATATGCCTTTAACTCATGTTCAAGCTGAGCTTTGTCGAGTGTGCTAGCAGCCCCTTCTGAATTCCCAAGCAGCTGCAGCAGTGCCGGTGCCAGCTGCAGGACACTCGTGTTACACCTTCCTGGGAAGGTTCTTCTGGACTCTCCTTTACACCCAAGGCTCAGCTGCTCAAGCTGCACTAAATGCTAATGCTCCCAAGCTGGATTATCCAGTCACCTCCAACACCTCTTCATGGCAATGCTTCCAAGGAGGCTTTCTCAGCCTACACCCATCCGGAGCTATACTTGTTTTAATGTGACCAAATATCAAGTCTGGTTTGCTTGAGTACATTCTTTAAAAACAGAAAGCTGAGCCAGGTTAGTCAACCACAACTACTGAAAAAGCACTTGTCACACTACCTCTCCACAAATAACCAAGAAGCTTTAAATTGATGGCATTTTGGTCAAAACCATCAAATTTCAGCAAGCAGCATGAATCATGCACTATTTGTTACTTGGGATTGACATTTAAAAAGCAGGGATCAAACTAATATGATTCAGAAGCTTTTCTCTCACTTTCTGTCTCCTGTATTCAGAGCTTAGAGAAAAAACACTCGTGCTTCCACATTTCAAGTAAATGTTTGGTGTTAGTGAACAATTTACAGAATCCTGATGATGTCACACGATTTATACCCTGCTATCAACTGACACAGAATGGGAAACTGGCAAAGTACTGGTGGCATGAGCTGGAAGAGGCCTGAAAATTGCATTTCTCTAATGCTCAAGCTTTGCATATTTTGATACAACCTAGATTTAAGGACAGCTTTCAAAGCAGTAACTTGCTGCTGCACAGAGAGGAAGGTCTTGCCCTCTCCCCCTTTCTCAGCTGGTTACAGGAATCTCCAGAGCTTATTGGACATTTTATAGAGCTACTTCACTCTCCAACCCTTCCCTTTGGGAGAATCCCAGGAAAGCGAGGAGGCTCAGCATCTTCAGCTAGACACAGCTGAAAGGAAGGGCTCAAAGAAATACCAGAGCTTATTCCAAAGGAATGCGTATGGGAACTCCCACTGCCATGTGGAGCTTTAAGAGCCACCTCCAATCACCCAAGATAACTGCTCAGATTCATTCTGCCAGCAGTGGGCTGTGGTTTTTGTAAGATATCAAGAGAAGCATCCAGAAAGGTCCTCTGCCTGCATGAGGACAAGGCAGGTGCTGGAAGGTGCAGACACCAGCTGTCCACTGCCCAAGGCTACAGTTTCACTGCAGCCTAAGCCTGTGGAGCCACCAAGCACTCCTAGAGCATCATCTTTCAGTCTGGCACCTGTTCCCCGGACAAATCACATGGTGGCTCAGCGTGCTGAAGAAACAGAAAACCATTTGGTTCATTTACCAAATTGGTTTATGCCAAATGAAAGGGCGAAATGGCTCCGCAAAGGATCCAACAAGCAGCTGGCAGAGGGAAAAGGGATGTGAGTAACACAGCTGGGAGTTAGTGATGTACACTGCTCTAACTCCACAGGCTGCGATTCAACTCTCCCTAAAATCCTACTGCTGCCAGGAATGAAGAACATTCAAAGCTATTCCAGTAACAGAGGGCCCCAAAATAGTCTGAAGTGGGACAAAATATGATTACCAGAAAAAATTAGGATTATACCATAAACAGACATGACTTTTTCTCCCTTTTCCAATCTAAAGCAAAACATTTGTTCTCCTGATGAAAGATGAGATTCTTCCCCACAAGTCTGGAAAAAGAACTTCAATTTTACAATTCTGATTAATTTCTTCTTATTATTTATTACACTGGCTTGTCATATCTTACACAAATTGCAGCAATTTCTTATCTTAAGCTTAGCAAAGAGTAGCCGAGTCCATTCTGTCATGTTTCCCACACGCTGAAACAGTGAGGATTTAGCCAAATATTGGTTATCTCAATTTCATTTCAGCAGCAGCATGAGTCATGTGCAATAGCAGCTAAAATATACTGCAGGAAATGCCAGTAAATGCAGTAAATGCTGCCACTCGAGCCAGCACTCTGCTCCAAAAGATTTTAGGTTACCTATGATGGTCACTGACTAGATGTCAGGGATGGAAAAAATGCATTCCAATATGCCTGTAATTCAGGACGTTTGGAGATTTGCTCCTCTGCTCTAGAAATTCCATAGAATTTGTGATTATTGAGATATTCCAACAAGATGCTTGTATATTTGAAGAGATGGTAGCTTTAAATGGAATATCCTACTTCAGTCAGTCTTATTTTTTATCCTTTAGGGACGAGAAGCTGTGTTTGTCAGTGTCCTGGATAAGTGACAATTCAAACAAGGCAGGCTATTCCTAAAGCATGATGGGGAAAACTGAGGCATGAGAGCAGCACTGTACCCAGGGAAAATGTTTAGAATCCAAGCAAGGAAGCAACACCCCTCCAACTACCCTGTACTGCAAGCTTTCCTGTCTCACCTCCATGTGCCATTATCCTGCTCTGGGAACACCCTCCTCACTCCCCAGTTTTCCTGTCAGAAATGCAAGCTAGCAAGCTCCAGATCTCAAAGTGTGAGAGGAGAGTCACAGTCTCCTGTTTCCAGTACCTCACTCAGTGTTGATCTCTTTTCTCTCCTGTGTAGTCTCCTGCTATGAGCAGAGCTTGTTTTGCCACAGCTCTCCAACATGGAGATGGGCACTCTCCATGCCTTGTCAGGCACAGCACATCCTCAGTACCCAATTCTGTTACACCAGAAATCCAGCCTCTGATGAACATACAATCATGGCCTGAACAGCAGCCTGAGATTACTTAGTCTATTCTTACACAAAGTCCACTCTCCCAAAATCTCTTTCATTTCCATTACTAAATGCTTTGTCAATTACTAAATTTCAGCAAACAACACTCCCAAATTAAGAAGAAACACATCACCTCATGTCCAAGGCTTCAAGAAGTCCAACAGCAGCCAGGGGAATTCCAGAAGGAGCAAACAGTTTACTTCTTAAGTAACAAACACAAAAATTCAGGAAAACCCCACTAATCAATGCCATACCACTCACCTGAAACAAAAGGAGCTACAGAACTGACTAAGTCAGACCTGCTTTAAGCACCATTTGGTCAAGACTGCCTGAGAACCCCTCCAAACGGAGCCTGGCAAGTTCTACAGATGACAATTTGAAGGGCACTTGAAAGCTGTTGGATTTCTTTTGGCTGCAAACAATCCCTCAGACATCACCGTATAATTAAAGCTAGGAATTTATCATCTTTTTGTATTTGAACACAATAATAAAACAAAAGTAGGCTTTTCCCCTGTTAATTCACTAAATTGCCAAGAAATCCTCTGTGTTTTGCACTTGTTAGGGGAAGAAAAAAAAATGGAAAAAGGGATCCAGAAATAAATCCTGTCAGCCTTAAGCCTCTTGAAGTCAACTAATAACCAACACTTTGACTACCCTCATTCTCTTATGCACTTCACACATTTATATTGTCAGCAGCAGAGCCTTCTGCCACTCAACCCTGTGACCAAAGCCCCCTTTGCCATTTTCATGCTGCTGCATTATCCTGAACTGCAGGCTGAGGTTGTCCAGTGCTCACCTCATTTCTCATCCCAGCCATGATGCACTAAAGGCTCCCATGTCTCAGATTCACATTCCCTTTTACATGAAGAAACAGCATAAACAACCCAAGCCATAACAATTTCAGAAACAGTGAAATACAAGCCTTGTTTTGCAATTCACTGTATGCCAGGTAAGATGTATGGTCCAGAAGACTGAAGTCAGTTAGTCAAAGCCAGCTCTTGCCACAGCCTCCTGCAAAACAGGGCAGGATTATGTGTTTCTAGGATTAAAATCATTAAAGAGCCTTCTTGGAAGACAACACAGCACAGCCTCTTTTTAACATATTTACTATTAAAACACTCCAGCCAATAATGTTCCTAATGCTTCTGAAAGACAGGGTTTTTTCCAAGTACACCAGAACTTGCAAAAGTAAGGTTAAGAAACAAGGAAGACTTCCTAATAAATTTAGAACTTGGGAGAAATTCAGGCATTCCACAGTTAAGTGGTTTTGTTTCCCTGTAACACAGAATGAAGATTTCTCCCAAATAAACACAGTCACTGAAAAGCAGCTGTAGCTGCAATTCATCCCAAGCTGTCCTTGTCAAACTGGTATCAAGCAGACCTTCAGAAATCAAATGTCAGTCTCAGCTTTGCCCTGAACAGCTGTGAACAATGCAAGTTATTCCTTTAATAAGAATTAATCCTCTGTGGGATTGATGTGCAGGCAAACAGCTTTACCATATACATCCCAACAACCCCATTAGGCAAGAGATTAAAACAGACTAATCTGGCAATAAAATGCTTATCACCAGCCCTGTCCCACTGGCAGTAACACTGGCAGAGCATGGACAAACTCAAATCTGCCTCTTTTGCCCTCAGAATTCAAGGTCCAGTACCAGACTACAGGTCCACACCACAGAATGACAGAATGTGCTGATTGGGAAGGGACCCACAAGGNGCCGGGTCCCCTCAGCCCGCGCAGCCGCCGCGCCTCCCGCACGCGCAGTGCACGCTACAACCCCGCCTGCTCGGATCGCTCCGCTCCCGCCTCAGCGCGGCCCTCTCGCCTCCCCACGAGCAGCCCCTCGAGAGAAGGCCCAGCCGAGCTGGGAGCACTCCCAGCTCAGCACCCGCAGGTCCATTCCC
>VWYP01014837.1:354863-377884 GCA_013400435.1 Pycnonotus jocosus
AGCCCCGGGCGCTGCCCGAGCCCGCAGCGCGGCTGGGAGCGGGCGGCGCGATCCCGCGCCCTGCTGGGGAGCGCCCGCCGCCGCGCTGACACCTTCGAGGAATTTCCCGGGATAAAGCCGCTGTGGGTGCCAGGTGGATGCTGTTCCTGCCGGGGCTCTGTCCCTGCTCTGTTATTATTACGAATTACTGGCTTCAAAGGTTGGTGTGTACGTGTGTAGATGCATTGCATCCACTCGGTCCTTTCTCTGGAAGGTTATTTTGGACTTCTCGGTGGGTCGGTTTGTTTGCCAGTTTTTATTGCGGGGGAAGTTGATGCTGGGCAGGGAAAGCTGGGATTTGCGCTGGGACAGCAAGTGAAACGATGTGAATACTTTGCAGTGGTCTGTTACTTTTGGAGCGGCTGATACCTGATGCAGAATAGCCAGGCTGCTCCGAGCTGAGCACAGGGGCAAGGGGGGACGTAGTCTGGTGGATCTCTGACCTCGAATTTAATAGGGGTTTCTTCTCTGAGAACATAATTTCTGTGTACTTCAGATCTTTGCCATTCACTTTTGTAGAGCTCATTCTTCTTTAATCACTTCGTAAGTGTCTCCAAAGTTTTCCCCCTTACTCACTGTGGCTTAAAGGATGTCTGATGTCTGCTAGAACACTTTATTCCCGGATATTTACGGAAAAAATAACATACAGAGATATACAGGCAGGAAGGAAAGAACACGCAATTGTTTTAGGAACCAAGACTTTATGGAATTCCAATAATTAGATTCTGTAGTTAGAAAGCTTACTTTAACTTGTTTGAAATGCCAGCTGATCAACTACCTTTGTGACAAAGTGGATATATTTCCTTATATGTGACTTTTGTTTGGCTTACAACCTCCTGTAGACAGTCTGAATCCAGGGGCGTAGCAAGAGCAGCAAATCCTTGTGGAGATTTTATTTGGTTGGTTGGACTTGTTAGAGCTCTTAATCTAGTTCCATGCGGGCTTTAAAATGTTGTTTCTATAAAGTAGATAAGATGTTTTATCCAGATGAAACATCTTCCTGCAGGAGTTACTGCTCAGTATGTTTTCAGGAAAACTTTGTCTTGTTCTCTAAAATGCAGAACTATGCAAGAAGGAATTACCAATTTTTCCATGAGTAAGTTTCCATGATTAATCATAAGTATTCATGTCTTGATGACTTTACCTCATTGCTAGGATATCCCATGTAGATAACTTAATTCACAGACTTCCTAAACTACCTTTCTGGACAGATCTCTTTGCCTCAATTACGCCTTCCTCACCTGAAGGTGAGCACTGGCAGGTGGGGTGTGATTCCTGAGCCTGGGCAGGAGGTACCAGCTGCAGAACAAGGAGCCAGCAGACTTTGCTGCCTGGCCTGGCTGCAGGTAGGCACTTCCACCCAGCTGCAGTTCATAAGGGATGCAATGTTGGCATTTCCTGCTACTTTAGAGCATACAGTTCGTTTGAAGGAACAGCATTTCCTACGTATCTCCAAATCTTATGGTTGTTTAATTGAAAGAAAGAGCAAAGAGACAAAATACCATTTCAACTTCTTGGGTAATTTGTGTTTCTGACTTCTCAGCTCTTTAGAAAATCTATTTCTGGTCATGTTTACTAGCATATGTGTTCTTTTCTCTTTACTTTCCAAGTAAAGAAATTGGTTGGAATCAGTCATTTAAAGAAAAATTAAGAGGAGGATGCTATTTGGCTAAATGACTCCTAAATGTTGATTTTTTTTTTTTCCCAAACAGGATAGTAAAATATTAGGATAACTGTTGTAATCTATTGATTAAGGTCACAGACATTGACTGTTAGGCTTCTGTGTTGTGCTAGACAAAAAAAGTATGTGAAAAGCTTACTTTAAGTTAACAAGTTGTAACATGTTTCCTTTACCTTGTTTCTGAATTCACACTCCTGTGTGTCTCCTTTCCTTTTCCCTTTTCCTGTTTAGTCTTTGCTCTTAGGCTCCCTTTTCCCTCCAGCTGCCCTTCATCCCGTTTTTGGATCACTCTCTTCCATCCCTGCTAGTGGCCCATGTTTTCTTTGCCCTTTTCTCTGAAGGGATCTGGTACTTTCCTCCTTGTCACTGCTTCTCTTGTTCTGATCGCTTTCTGGTGAGATTGGGTTTCAGGCAGTGTTAATAGTCCTTTCTCTCTCTTTTTTTTTTTTTTAATGTGAGGTTGTTGGAGCCTCTCTTGCCCAGTCCCTGAACAGGGATCCCCAGAGATCCCCCTGGGATTGCCAGGCAGGGCTCCGAGGTGAGGCTGTGTCCTGCCAGCTCCATCCACACTGCTCCCATTCCTGAGCTGCTGCAGCTCCCGAGGAATCCAGCCCAGGAATCCTGCCGAGCTGCTCCCTCCCGTGCAGTCGGTGTGTCAGAGCTGACATTTGGGTACGGGCAGGGCATTGAAATGCAAATGCCTCGGCTGTGATGAGGAGATGGTGCCTCGCTGAAGGAAAGCACCGAGAATGCTGTGGAATACCTGCGGTGTGAAAGGAGATGGTAAAGAAAACACCTGACAGGGAAACTGAAAATGTAACTTTCTTATCTTCCTGCTGTTAACACTTCCAGATGTTTTTAACCTGCTTTGAGTACAAAAATAATAATCTGTAGAACATGCTTTGGTTTAGTAGTGGGAGCAAAGTTCAAAGAGAGAACATCAAGTTATTTGCAGCCATATGTAGAATTTACTGGCTGTCAGTTGCAGCCAAAAATCACCAGCGAGGGAAATTCCACTCTCTCTGTATGTAAAGTCCTATGGATTTTGGAGAAGGGGATGTGTAGCCCCAGACCCACGGGAAAAGGCTTTGGGTTCTTCATGCTGGTACCTGAAGGGATGGATGGAGCACGTTCTGTGAGTGCATTACTTGTGACAGGCTGGTGCAGGAACCTTGTCTGCAGAGCCTTTCTTGGCATTTCCAGTCTTCCCACCTTCCTGTGCTCCCACACAGCCGCTGTGTAAGGACCAGGAGTTGCGCTGGGATTTACATTGGCCTAGGGCTGAAATAATTCCATTGTTTCATATGGATCAGCACAATAATGCAGAATTTCCATTACCATACAGTTTTAAATCTAGAGTGGAAAAATACAGGCTGCAAACTGAACTCAGAGTTGCTGGTTGACTTTCACTCTTTTAAAGCAGGGTAAAGTGGAGCAAGTCAACAGTGAGGAGAATGTGACAGCTCTAGAGTTTCTGTGACATCAGTGACAAGGATAAATGACTTGTTTTGACTTGGTAACAATTCTAACTGGTTGTCCAGTATTTGAGCTGCAATTTCCATAAATTGTGGTTTAGCGCTATGGGCTCTGTGTTTTCCAAATCATAAGCAGAAATTATCAACTGTGTCGGAAATTTTCAGTTTTCCTTTGGCCTGAGATAGATAAGTAACTGAGTGACTCAAGCAATTTCTTTCCTCATATCTCTTTAAGTGGACTGAGTTGATTTGAGATTGCCTGATAGTGCAAAATGTGAATAGAGGAAAACTCCACAGTGGGTGTAACTCTGAGGTCACCTTCTTCGAATTTAATTTCTTCTGGGACCCCATCAGCTATTACAAAAGTTACCATGTTAACTCACCAAGTTACAAAATGGTTTTACCACAAATGTTTTTGGGCTTGTCTGTTCAAATGACAACAAGAACAACAGGATTTCAGAACCCCTGGGATCCTCATTCATAATTTATCTCCTCCTAGTAATCACATATTGCTGTGCAGGATGAGGACAAACTCGGTTTTAAACCATGCTACTTAGAGGAGTGTTTTGTAATCAGTCTGTAATGGATTTCCTTTTCTAAGTCTTTGATTCTGGGGAAGTGGGGGGGAAAAAGTACTTTACCCACATAAAGTGCAAAAAATATAAATATTATCTGGGAAAGGCATTTCAAAATCTTTCCATTTGTAGACTTTATCCCACATTTTCCTTAGGAGTAATATTTCAGTTAAAAAGCCTTATATGTGCTTAAACATAAATGCTGAAAAATGCTCAACTGTCTTAATGCAGTCACTGTTGACTGCAGGAGACATTTTTAGCAAAGTTTTTGAATTTGCAGTAAACAAATGGATCAAAATCATGCCAGGCTAAACATTGTAGGCTTCTAGCAATACTTGTTTTAGTAACATCTTGTCTGAGATGCCAGTTCAGTGTGGTGCTAAAAAGTAAGATCACCGACTTGATAAAGTTAGTGCTATTTCAGAAAATACTGCTACTAGCACGGAATTTGCCAAAGCAACATTACTGGTGTTCAAGCAGCTTTGGGTTACTGTATTGTTGGCTAGAGGTTCTGTAGGAAGCTGTTTAGTGTTCACAGTTTGACCTTCCATGTTTTTGTAAAACTGATCTCAATCCTAAAATGTTCCCTCTTGGATGCATGCCTGTATTTACACAGGGCTCTCTACAAAGCTCCCCAGAGGAGGAAGACAGTCTGAAATACAGGAGATGTAAATTCTGCATGTATATATTTATATCCAGTCTTCCAGCTCCGAGGGTCTCACTGTCAGAAAAGCCTTCCAACACATTTAAAAGACATTTAAATCTTACACTATAAACATGAACGAATATAGACATCCTTCCACACTGACTTCATGTATATTCCCTCTTAGCATAAGTCTCTGTACATATCACAGATGCTCTTATTGTTGTCTCAGCTGCCAAATTTCCTCTTAGTGAGTATCATTGTTCTGCTTTTATACTTGTTGGTGTCCTTTCTGGGGGCTTTTGTGATGCAGCAAGAAGGAAGAATGGTTTTAAAAATACGTAATCTTCCCCCAAATTGGCCAGGAAATTCAGAAGCATGTGTGTCTGAAGGTAATAGAGACACTTCGAATTTCAGTGCCTCTGGAGCTGAAGCTGTCCTTGGATAACTGTTTAGTCTTTTAGCACCATTTTTTCCCCTTCAATGATGCCTTTCTCTCTACCTTGTTTTAGCCCCGAATAGTTTTCTGCAGAGTGCCCTCTAAGCCTGTTTGGCATCCTGTTAAAATCCCTGATTCCCTCTGTAAAGGCTCAGAATTACATCAATATTGCTTTAATAAAGTCTGAAGTTTAATGCAAATATATACAAGCTCAGAGAGAATAAATATTAGTCCAGGAGTTTTCCACGGGGGAGTAAGTCATTGTGTAATTGTTTTTCCATTTGCTTTAAACCTTGCTAATTGTCCTTCTGGGCCTTCCTCATCTAGATTGGGTAGTTTCCCTTAAAAACAGGTTGCACAATATTCCCCAGTCTGAGACTTTTAAGTCTGTAACTATATGGTTAAGGAGTCCGACTCCTGCCATTTGGAGTGATCTTTGGAGGAGATAGTTTATTTAATGACTTTTGTTCTGTAAACTGCAGACATTCTCAGTTTTTAGAAGCAGGGAGACAGCTTCTAGTAAAGATGGAGAGAGTGGGGGGCACATGAAAGCTGCCAGTGTGATCATTTACACATGCTGTGATTGTGCAACAGTTTGTGGTATGTTGTAGTCAGTGGAAGAATTCACTGAACTTGGTGTTAAACACACATATCCAACACAAAAATGCTGACTCTTTTAGAGCTTTATATATGTAAAATTGTATTTTCATACTGGGATTTTTAAATTTTTTTTTTATATTTGGAATATCAGATTATTACCAAGAGGTCTCAAACATGCTCTGCTGCTAATGAAGGTTTCAATAACATACCTTTCAATTGTAACAACAGAAATTTGAAAGTGTTATTGCAGGCCTTGAAGCGAGACAGATTCAGATTTAAAGGACAGTATTTTTGGCTAGAGAAGATTGCTTGGGAAGCACAGAAAATGAAGGCATGTTAGGGCAAAGTTCACTGAGGCTCCTGTGCCTGGGAATTTTGCCTGGTAAGGATTTCTTGTGCAGCAAAGGCAGCATCCTTGAGAGAGAAAATGTCAGTAGAAGCAGAGCTCAGAGCTTTCCCTGTATTTTATTTACCCCGTGAGCTGTGGCAGTTCCAGCTGCCATACCCTGACTGGTGTCTTGCTCCATGAACCTGTTGGCAGCACGGTGCTGGGCCGTGGTTCCTTACAAGTTAACCTGCTTATCTTCTCAGAGCAGCAGCAAATCTCTTCCAAAGGTGGTTGGTTCTTTCAGTCGAGTTGTTCAGTAACTGGTGCATCAGGAGGAGTGTTGCACTCTGGTACATAAAGGACCTGTTTTTAGCAGCTGATAGAGAGACACTGTTAGTAACAGTTGCCATGAAAAACCTCCTGTGACAGCATTAAGGTGAGATTGCAGATTGCTTTAGATGGAGATTCCTCAACCTCACTGGAGCTTTAGTCATGGTGAGTTCTCTCTTGTTCTGCATGATTCTCTGTTGTTTCTGCTTGTTGGAGTGTGGGAAGTGTTTGATTGTTGCTTTCAAGAAGAGAAGCTGAATCAGGTTCCTTTCTGGTGGGTATTGCCATCAGCATCACAAGGGCATTCAGTAAATACATTCTTTACATACACAATTGCAAATCACACTGGATTGCATAATATTGTAAATAGCAAGAAGTGGTGCATAAAAAAGGTGCCCAGTTCTCACCCTTCACCTTTTTTTTTTTTCCACAAGGCTGTAATTTTTCTCTGTAGTACATAACAGTGATAACATTGCAGGCTTTTTTCCTGCTGTGTCCTTTGCAAATTGACTTCATTGCTTATGGTTGTACATTACCTTTGTTTATCAGTGTAAATCAACAGTGCTATTCCTGAACGATGGAGATAGCAACAGACAGACCTTTTGAAGCCGAATTTGCAGAGTGAGAAACAGAGTTGTACAGAAACATGGTGGAAAAGATAACCAGCACAGGTTATCAGGGAGTTCTGCTCAGTCCCCCCACAGGGGATCATGGAAATGCTGTGCAATAATGGTATTTTCTAAAATATTCCTGCACAACTGCTGGAGGGTTCATGCATTCACTAATAATTCTGAGGAGAAATAGCAGTAAACAGGTGATATACCAAAGCAACAGCATTTGAATAAGTGGGAATTAGATTTAATATATCAAATGTTACATAATTGGGTTTTCCCCCTGGAGTTCAGTTTCTGCAGTTCTTTGCATATTAAATATTGGTCTGTCTACATAGAAAGCTAACTTGGGGTGCTTTCATTAGAAAGTATTTAAACACCCAAACAGAATGAGATCTGTAGAACACAGGAGGAAATATGAATCCATGTAATGGATATTGTTTTCTTCAGCAGCAAGCACATCTTACTGAGGGGGTTATAAATTCAATCAATAGTCACTAAATTGTATTGTACAGATAACACATTGAAATTTTTTTGTGTTCTGCTGACTAGAAGAGTTGTGGTGTACATTTTCAATCAAGTAATCACAATAGAAGTTTGAAAATATGCTGGAAAAATAAGCAGCCAGTACTCAGTTCCTAGCTGCAGTGATTGTGCTGGATGCAAATACCTGAATTGTGGATAAAAAATTACTGAACAAGTGAAATAATTGAAAATCAGTATCAATTTCTAAACCAAGGTTAGCTCTGCTTTTCCAAAAAGATAGCATTGTCATCAGTGTAGACACTGTAGAGGAGCATAGTCCCATCCTCAGTCCCTCTGCAGCAGATGAATGTGGCTCCTTGGGTTTCTCTTGCTGACAGAGTGAGATACTTGTCCATCCAAGCTAGTGTTTCAGATGAAATGGGAACAGTTATAATTTAAAAACTTTGTTTCTTTCCTACTGTGATTGTGGGGCAAGAGCTGGAGTATTTTTGTGGGGTTTTTTTTTGCTTTCACCTGCCAGTTTACAAATGTCTGTAACTTAGGGTATTTTAAAATCCATAGATTTCAGCTACTTGTATTAAATTGACTGTGCCACATGGGTCAGGGTTTCTTTTCCATCACTATTTTTCCATGGCTTCTTGGAGTAATTGTTCTGCAAGGTAAATGTGTATCAGACCTACAAATGTTCGTTGGGTCATGCAGTGTGAAATATCTGCCCCTGGTGCAAAGTTCTGAAAAATGACAGCCAGAGGACAGCTCAAAGCCTGGGCAGCTGCTGGATCCTTCCTGGGACCAGTGGGAGGGGATTTGCTGTCTCAGAGGTGCACCTGCAGTCATCAGCCTGCACCTATAAGTTTTTCTTGAGCATTTTTCTTGTTTTCTTGGCAGTGGGTTTGTGATGGAGCTTAGAAAGGAGAGATGTCCCACCACACAAAAAACACTCTGTTTGTTAATGTGAGAGGTGAACTAGACTCAAGTTCTATTCTGAGAGCTTAAAAAGTAGGAGAATGGACAGTCATACCTTCCTGAGGTGCCTTCCTCAGGCTGATGAGGAACACTGTAAACCACAGAACTCCTCAATCCATGTCTTTGGGTGCACATGGCAGCAGTGTTTAGGAGCAGAATATACAGAGAGCAGAAGGGATGTCAGTCTTAAAGTTCATTGTGCTGCCCCTGAAAAATCAGCAAGCTGGCCTTTAGGTAGGGAAAAAAATATTGGAATAGATGTCTGCCTTGTTTATGTTTACCATGAGAGAGGAAAGTGAAGGCATCTCATGATGAAGACAACTCTCTGAATGCTGCTTTGCTAATTGGTGTGACCCTGCAGTGTCTGCACTGCCTCACAGCGTGTGCTGGGACCCAGGATAAACAGTTCCTTTTGGAAAAGCTGTACACAATGTGCAGAAAGAGGGAACATGGTCTCTTCTGCCTCTCTAAGATATGTTGGAATAAATATGTTGTTTTGAAAGGGGTTTTTTCATATTTTTCAGATGAGCAACTCTCTTGAGCTTTGTGCTTTTTATTACATAACATCAAATTTTTTAAGTTCTGAGCATGACCACAAGTTTTTATTTTGTGTTCATAAATTACTTGCTGCTTGTAGCCATGTAAAAATGGATAAATTTCCCTATAGTCTAGCTCTGTAACCTCTGATTGACCTCTAATCCCTCACAGTTTTTTGGGAGCCTTAACTCTGTGATGTTTTAAGTAGGAAATACTTATAGAATTCAAAATCATTAGAATTTGCTCTGTATAACCTTATGACTTTCTGAAGACATATTGGCACAAACTGTGGAATCTGTTAGGTTTTGGAACTTGTATTCAAATTACTAATCTTCTCTGCTTTATTTCTTTCACCTCCGTAATTAAAGGCTGGTGGACAAAGCAAATTTGGGGCTGAAGGGCCTGCTTTGGAATCTGACAAAAAGGCAGTCACTTAAAAAAGAGAGTGTCTTTTGGGTGGAGAAAAAAGAAGTGCCTCAATTGAAACAATTTTAGGTGCTGTGGCTTATTTTGTTGTTTGGCTCTGCAGAGCAGTCAGTTCTAGCATTTCCATGCACCAGCTTCTGTGATTTCATGTCTTATGTGTATAAATAAGTTTATAGTTTCATAGGGAACAGTTATTGACTAATCCATTTTAGTATTTGTGGAAGTTAAGCTTTAAAATTTCTGTCAGTGGTTCAAGAGGACTCTCTAAATATCTCTGGCTGTGAATATATGGGCAAACATGATGATTCTACTTTGTTGCTCTGATATCTACAGCTTAAAAATATTTTTATCTCAAAATCAACTTCTTAGTGTTATTGGGGAAAAGATATGTTGTATAAACTTTCATTCACAGAAGAGGCATTTCTTGTTTTCATCCTGAGAATGGGGCATGTCTGCTCAGATTTATCTGGATCTGTATATTTTACATATATATTTGTTTGAAGTGACTATTAATGCTGGCTTAGGAAGTAGAGTTGAATCTTCTGCTACATTCCTGTTTTGGGAAGAGTCCATTTTTATCTGCAGAGAAGTACAGTAGAAGGTAGGGGTGATTTAAAAACATTTCACTGTCTGGAAAGTGTGACTGAAGTGCTCATCTTTCCAGAAATTTGCTGGGACTTTGGTTTGCTGAAGTATTTTTTCCTTTAAAATGCTGGTTGAGGAGATTTGTAATGAGCATCCCAGCTGCCTGTGTGTTGGAAGCAGAGGCAGCAGAGTGAAATGCCTTTTTGAGTCAACTCCTATCTAAACCCAGAACTCCATCATTTAATGATTTTGCAAATAAGAGAACTAAAAGCTTGGCTTGCCTGGAGTCAATTATTCTAGTGTTTAAAAGAGGACCCAGGACACTCTCATGGTCTTACTCACTTTGCGAACCCAGCCTTTTGAAAAGAGCCATGGTAAATATTTATTTAGTTGCCATAATAAAGTATGGGAATGTCTTCTAACCTCAGCAGTGAGGCTGCTGTTTCTAAAAGCTTGAGGTCTTTAGTTTGAATGTTAAAGATTTATGGCTTTACATCATAAATTGTATTTCCAAAGGCTTATCCCGGCCCTGCTGTATTTTGTTTTTGTAACTCTGTTGTATTGTCATCTTTCTTGAATAACTTGCTGTCAAAGCACATGCCAGGTCATGTGTTGCAGTCAGTTCAGAGCAAAGCATTTTGCCAGTTAAATATTTCTCTCTGGGAGCTGCAGGAACTGCCTTGCATATCAGAAGCTTGCAGTCCAACCTGCTGATGAGTATTTGCTTTGCTTATGGCTGAATACTTAAAATGTGACTTGGGAGTGATCTTTAGAATTAATTTCTATGTTGTTCAGCAGTGCAAAGAACTTGGGAACTGAGATGGTGCTTGGTTTGTTGCTCAGTTTTCAGATTATTTAATCTAGGTGCTCTTCTCTCATCTAAAAATTAAAATTTTGGATTGAAACAGATTTTTGCTATTTTTAGAGCATGGAAGATCCTGCCTTTAAACTCCAAGTCAGAGACTGAATAAATACTTGTAAGTAAGGAAGCCTAATTTTTACAGTTTTCCTCACTTAGCTCAGGATCACCTTTTCCATCATTTATGACAAGAGAAAGCAGTCTGCTTGCAAAACAGTAGAATGCATTCAAGTCATTTGGTATTGTCTGGCCATGACAAAAGCTTAATAAGATGAGAATGATTAGCAGAATGATGTGCACTCTCAATTTTTTAACTCTTCTGTGAAAGATACTGAAATGTGAAATGGGGCATAGTGTTCTCAACGATATGCTGACAGTGACAAAAACTTTGAGAATGCAAACATTCTCACTTGTGGAGCTGAATCAATTGGAAAGAGCAGCCAAAAAGGCAAAGTAGAAATACTACTAAGGAGTCTGAAACATTTAGTAGCAATGATCTGCATTAAGATAATTTGTTACAATTAATTGGTGCTTTCTGTCATTTCTTATGCACAGCAGTTTTCATGTGTGTATCACAGTCTTGGATTGATTAATTAATTAATAAGATGGATTAATTTATGTTGAAGCAAGAAAATGAGGCTCTTTCTGAGCTGGCTGATGCTTTATTGCAGAGATTTATTTCTTAATCTTCACTGGAGATTTTGAAGTACTGGCTGGTTTTTAGCAGGCTGATTTAGTTCTTGTTGATTGGAGAATATACAAAATAGGACTGCTGTAATTAAAGCTTGGTGGTAGCTATTGGCAAGTCCCCAGTTATTTGTGCAGCAGCATTGTACTGAGGACACGATGCATTTTAGGGAGGGGAAATTGGAACAATGTGCTGATTTGCTTGTGTGGGCTAATATGACTCATTTAGAATGAGCTTCTTTAAAAGTTGTTTTTTTAGGAAAAACTGTCAGGCTTAACCTCAGGTTTCAAGTCAGTTTTAAATTGGAAGTCTCCCTTCGATCTGCAAGGCCCTAGCAATTCTCCATGGTTGGGGTCAGCAGTTTACAAACACTGCCTGGACCAATGATCTGTGAAATCAATCTTTGAGTCTTCCTGCTGCTGCCTTTGAACAGTTTCATTGATGGCAAAGTAGAAATGACTCAGGCTATGGGATGTGATTATAAACATTCTAAAGCTTAGAACATACAGAAGACAAAAAACCCACTGAAATATTCAGTAAGCGTTTTCCCTCTTTTCCACTTTTTTCCTAATGTTTAATAATATTGAGAGAGGCTTGCAGAGACCTCAAAATGTTGATGCTTGGAAAGTTTCTTTACCCTTGGAATGAGAGAATTTTAGTCCTGATATTTTCTGGAGGTATGTCACAAGATCCTGAACAGAATTACTTTGGTAGCATGTTGCTGTTGCATAAATATATTTGAGACATTTTGCCCACCTTTCAAATTGAAATTGTGGTACGGATGAGTCAGCTGGAAGGCTGCTTGCGTGTTGAAGCTAACATTTCGTGGGTTCAGATACTTAATAGCTTTTATTCTGTGAATGAATAAGATGGATTAATTTATATACAACACTCCCTAGTCAGAGAGAAGTCAGTAGTTTCAATGTCTAGTGAAGCAGTGGTTCTGGATGCCACACAATCTGCTCCTCTGGTTGAAGACAGTTCTTTAAAGCTGAGCTGTCATGGTTCCTCCATCTGGAGCTCAGAACCTCTGTTAATAAAAAATGCTTTCTGGTGTTGCTTCAAGCATCTGTGACAACTGGCTTGCTGTCCCACCCAGTGCCCAGGGGTGGTTCAGATTAAGTCCTTTTTTTCCAGAGCAATTGTTTTGAGTGAAGGTCCTTGCATACCGACTCCAGCTGGCAGTGGATTCAGGTGTCCCTCTGAAGGGTTCACATCTTTGATTCATCTCTCATCTTTTGCACTTGTATTTTTCTTTATTCTCTCTTTCAACACAGCGTATCTAAAAAATACTGTGTGTTCTGGCTCGTAGGATTCACCTCAGCGTAGGTGAAAACAAAAGTGTTATAAAAATCATAGCTCTGTCTGCGTGTGCTGAAAAATTGCTGGAACCTGTGGCGAAACTGGCTCTCGTTGGCTTTTGGCGGTGCCAGAGGAGCTGATGCTGTCAGGTCTGGGAGGCCCGGGGCTGGGTGCCTCCCATGGAGCTCGGGCTGGAGGATCCAGAGCAGCTGTTGGAAGTGTCCCAGGCTCGGGGCCGTGGCCATACAAGGAGCCCTCTCGGTACAAAGCTGCTCTGTCTGATCCGTGTTTTCCATGTGTGCTAAAGTTCACGGGGCTCTTTGTCTGGGTGTGTGCCACGGGTGCCTTTCATCCCCGAGGTGTCTGCAGGCATCCCTGGGTATTACTAAATGGCAGAAAGGAAGTGGAAAGAAGGGAAAACACTTACTGAATATTTCAGCGGGTCTTTGCCAAATCACATTTTGGGATTCATTTCTATTTTAAATACTACAGCGACTGCCAAAGCTGGCAAACTGTGATCCCCTTTGGAAGGGGGAGGAGACTTCATTACTTCTGTGCCAGAGGAGGAACATCACTTCATTTCCCTGTTGCTTTGTTTTTCCTTTTGTAGCGAACAAAGAAATTCTGCAAATTCTGCGAGAGAAAAGTAGAAAAAGCCATTTTTCAAAGCTTTTCCAGAATTTTTACAAAACAATGGGTTTGATTTACACTTTAAATGTGGTTTCCTGTCTTCTCTCGCGTTATTTGCATACCTTTAAAAATAGCTTGGTTTGACTTTATTTTATAGGAATGTGTCCTTTCCTCTGCTAGTGCTGGTCGGGATATTGTTTCCTTGATTATTTCTATGTGCATATAAGCAAGAAGTGATCAAATTTAATCACCAAACCATTGGCCAGATTTGCATAGAGAAAAACTGATCAGGATCACCAAGAAAACAGGCTGAACATAGGATAATATCTATGCTTAAATAACTGAATCCCAGAGTTTAGGAAGATAAGATGACTGAACAGTAATAAAAAAAGAAAACGAAAAAACTGAGAGCCAAAAAATATCTGGGTTTTCTTCCTGCCTTTGTCATGCCTCACTTGTAGCCTTGGAAACTGAGACAAAGAGGTTAAGAAACTTGCTCATTCTTGAAATGGAGATAAGATGCAGTGTACAGCTTATTTTAGTCTCACTTATTCCTCTGCAAAGTGCTGTAAGTGAACAGTGCTGGATTTATACCAGTACATATCTACAGCGTGAAGGTGTTTATTTAGGACCTGAGCCAGTGAACCCACGTTCAGTTGTGTTTCCTGTGCATACCTGTTAGTGATCCCTTGTTTGAATCTGTCAGTCTCTGCAGGTTATTTTATCCTCTCTGTCTGGAGGCTGCTGGATTTTGCTGGAACCAGGCAGTTCTGGGACTTTGGTCAGGATGTCTGGTACCCCAGCGTTGGGCACACTGCACGCTGGCTCCAGACTTTTCAAACAAGCTCCTGTTTTCCCTCCAGGTATCTAAACCAGGGATTCAAGATTGTGGGATCAAAACATTGGAAAGGGTTCTTGGCAAATTGATCAACTGTGAAATAGTTACAAGCTCTTATTTTTTAAATTAGAGAGTGGCACTTTTTGGTTCAGGTCTGTTCCAGGGGCTTTTGTTTTATAGGCTCTCTGGACATTCCCATGCTGTTTATATTAATGCAGCTCATTTGTAGGCAGTGCAGACACTTTTAGGAATTGTAAGACTGCGGAGACATTTAATGGCTGAGGATAAATTGCACAGCTGTGGACACTATTTATACTTTCCTGTCTAGAAAAGAGCCTATATCATGAAATAAGCGTAGCTCAATGTTGTGAGTTATTTTTCATGGCTTTTTTTAATCTCAGAGAAGGCTTGCCAGCTCTTGGGTTTATGTGTTAAAAAGTGTTAGCATGTCCACATCCTGAGAAGATAAAGTTCATGCTTTACCCCTTCAGAAAACAGAAATTGAAGAAAGAAGAGAGAGGAGGTAAAATGTTTAAAAATCTTAGTAAGGAACTATAGAAACACTTGCACAAAATTTCTGGGGTGAGAGGAGTAGTTGCTAAATAAACAAAGAGTAACTAAATATAATTGAAAATAATCAGTACTTGATAGAAGGCAAAGTGAACAGTAACTCATACAAGTTAGTTCACAGGTTAAGGATCTGAAACCTCTGCAGAGCACACATCCCTTCCTAAAGAAAGAAATGTCCCAGCCCAGAACTTTCAGTAAAAGAGCAATTTAAAGCAAGTTCCAACTTATTAAAATCTGTAAGGAGAAATAATTATAACTTTAATAATTAGATCTTAACCAAAGAACACAGAGAGCAAGTTGTTTGTTCCTTGTGGATGTGTTAATGATGGGAATCTTTAGAAGTCAACTTTAAAGGACAAAAGGACAAACACAATTATAGGATGTGTAAAATGGAAATTAGGCACTGAGACAGAAACGGAATTGCTTCAAAGATAAGAGGCTAGGATAAATTAGGAACTAGTAGATAGCATCTTCAAAATACTGGAATCTAATATCTTTGACAATTACTTTGAAAAAAGTTTGCTGAAAGAAACCATAGGAAACAGCAGGCACTGTATAGTTCTGGGCTCCTAGTTTTTATATCTTGCACATGGACTGTGGCTAATTTCAAGTTGTCCCCATATTTTATATCTGCAAGGTTCCATAAAATTATTCTGCTACGTAAAATATTCTGAGTGTTTCAACATCCTCCAGAGATTTAGTTGCAGCTCTGTAGTTTGTTCCCTTTTCTCCCTTAATGCTCTAAAATCCACAGGCTTGTTCTGTCTCAGATCGCTGTCTGTTATGGGAACCAGGGGATAGCCTTAGTGGGTGAATTATGAAGTAATTTGATCAAGGGCTCAGGAGATAGGATCTTTCCTCTCTTTTCTTCCCTTGTAATGTCAACACTGTGGTTTTTAGAAAATAATAACTTGCACATATGCTCTGAAATTCCAACTTTGGCTCTGACTTGTCCCAAGCTCTTACTGTTTTGTTGGGGTCCATCTGATTTGACAGCTCTTGTCCCTCTAAGCAACTAATTCCCAAATTATGTATTACAAAAGTTTGATTAAAAGATAAAGCTTGAACTAATAAGATGAGTAACTTGCTGACATCAAAGAGAAAACGGAATGGGGCAGAGCTGAGAGCCTGGAACACTGATGTGTTCCCAAAATACTTCTTGTGGATGAGTTGTGCTGATCACTGTGTGTCTCATTGCCAGTAGTATTCCTGAAAATGAGGCTATGTACTTATAAAAAAAAAATTGTTTAACAAAGATTTTTTCAGAATATTTCATACACTGATAATTTTGGTTTTGATTCAGAAACTTATGAAGTCCCCAGACCTTCCAGCCGTGTTCCTGCAGGTCTATTCAGCACTCAGACTGATAAATTCTTTCTAGGTCAAGTTGGAATCCATGAAGGGGACATTGTCCCTCAGCTACAGGTACTGCCCCTGCCTGCACAGTGCAGGACAGAGCCGCAACCTCTTCCTTAATTTCACTAAAGAGTGAGGGGGTTCATTTACTTAGGGATTTAAACATCTTAAATTGAAGTTGTTTTCCTGTGCACTGCAGGGAGCTTGCACAGGCATTCTGCATATCCTTGCTGAGAGACAGCAGCTTGATCAATCACTCCATCTGACAGGAGCAAGTTTCTACTTCTTGACTGGTACCTTCAGCCCACTCACAAATGAGGTGGGGTTTTTTTTCCATTCTTCAGATGTCTCGTTATGTGAGAAAAGATGTGGATGCAGTGGTAAAATCTGTCAACCCTCCTCAGTAAGGCAGAAGTTGTTGGGCTGAGGGAGCAGCAGCTGGCTGTGCCCCCCTGGGGGACAGAACCTCTGCCGAGTGACCCCACAAGGACCTCTGGGCCACATTCCCGCAGTCCTTTGGGAAGAATCACTTCAGTGTGATGCCTTTATTTGAAAGGCTTTCAGGAGAGTTTTCTCTGAAGCACTTGGATGTGTTCATACATGTGTGCCTGCTTCTTTGCCTATTTAGCATTTTCCATTCTGTGCGTTTCAGTCCAAGGATGCGTGTTCAGGGAGATCAGGGCAGATTGCTGGCTGGCTTTGCAGCCTGATGGGGCCCTGCTGTGGAAAACCTGCATCCTCATGATCCTCCTGAAATTGCACTGCGCTAAGTGATTTGTGATTCCAGGCTGAAAAGCCCTACTGCTACTTTAGACTTCTTAAAAGTGAGACAAACTAATGTTATTGCTGCCATGTTAGAGAACCAGTGTATGAACTGTGCTGCAAGGTTAGCTCGTGACTTGCCAGCAGCAGCTCCTTCAGCCTCAGTGTCCTTCAGACACAGGGAACTGTGCAGGTCTCAGTGCAGGAGCTCTGTTTCTCATTCCTGAGATGACAGAGAGGGAAGATACACCAGTGCCACAGTACAAGGTAATTAATTTTTCTTTAGATGTCTTTTGTTACATAAATTGTCAGCATTGCCCTGGTGACTCTGCACAAATATATCCACAGAATAATCCAGCTGTACTTGTGAGGGTTTGTGTTATCACATTGCAGTCTGGGCAGCTCTGGCATGCAGAACCTCTCTTGATGAGCTCCTGTTTCTTGATTTATTTGCTCTGAAGCAGTGAGTAGGAATATTTCTTTCCAACTTGTAGGTTTTTAAAACATGGGAGTTTTTTTATTGAATGTATAGAAAGTTGCTCACTTTGTGAAAAGACTGTAATACCACGTGTTCAACAACTGAAAGCCTGCACTGAGTGAGAGAACTTAATGAAACTTGGAACTTGCTAGCAAAGGATGGGCTATCACCTCATTCTGCACTGGTTTCCCAGCCTTAAGGAAGTTGGGTATGGTGTGGCACCAGTTAAATGCAGACTGCAGCATTTCAAATGCAGTCATAGACTGGGCAGTCAGGCTTCTACTTTCTGAAAGCTCTTCATCAAAGGTCTTACAGATCAATTGGCTTGTAAATATATCAGATTAATCTCTCTTGAGGACAAAATAACTTAGATGTGTTTGAGAAAAAACAAATTCTTCATAAAAATACTTTTCATAGCCTTTTATTAAGTTAAGGAAAACAGAAGTATAATTCTAAAGAAGTTTTTTAAATCAAAATTTTTAAAGGAATTTGAATTAAGAAAGGATATCACTAGTTGCATAAAAGTGTAATTAAGCATTTATGATACTGCAGAATCATACTTTCCATGTGCCTACATAAAGCCAAGCATTCTTTTTGTGTTCTTGTCTGTTCTGAGATTTGGGGTCAGGGGTAAATTAATGACTCTCATGTGTGTCCAAGCTCTTAAGCTCTGTTTTACTCTCTTCCTGTTGTGCAATCTGTTTTCCCAGGAGTTTGTCTGGCACAGTGGAGTAAAGCATTTACTCCCTGAACTTGGGTTAGCCAAGATTCTTGGGGTATTTCATGGCTCCCTTCTGGAAGGTGCCTGTGGTGTGATCACAGTCCATCAACATCCCTTGGAATCCTCTGATACCGAGGTAAAAGGCAGTGCAAGAATCATTTTGAAGAACACATCATGGGGAAAAAACCCATATTTTTTTCTGGAAGGATTGTGTAGGTGTTTAATACCATCTCAATTTGGCAATGTTCATAGGGAAAAATGTTAAAGCACATACTGAAGGAATGGGATCTATATTTGGATTATTATACTAATATTTGCCATTAGGCTGCCAGACTGGCTAAATCTAGCTCAGGAGCCAAGCCCTTCACCATGGCCTGATAATCCCATTGTGGTGAGCTTCACCTGGGAATGAAAACCTTGCTGAAGTCCAGCTAGCCTAGAAGTGTCTAGAAGCAATAAATTATGTTAGGAGTTAGAAATAGATTAAGAAGAGCTTCAGTGCGTTATAGTCTGAAGAATCCATAAAAGTCAATGTTGCACGATGGCAGTAAAACTTCCTTACTGCCTTCATGCTGAGCTCCTGCAAGCAGATGCAAAATCAAAGAGGAGGAGGATTGTTTTTATGGCATGTGACTGTTGCCATGAGATTTTGGTTGCCATCAGAAAGGTAATTTTGCTAAATGGCTGTGATCAGCTCCCAATTGAGACATAGAAAAGTGCTGCATTAAAACAGCATTCTGTCAGTTCCTGTGCACCTCTCATCTTTTATCCCAAAGAGCTGTTCAGCTACTCAGAGCTCAGAAGCAAGAAAGCACAGCCTCTCAAGGTTGGAGCTCGTTATGCTTGGATAGTGCAATTCCCAAGAGCCTAAACACAACAAATCAAAATCTGTGAAATGCTGCATGGCTTCATGCTTCTGTAATTTTGAAAAAGTACATATAGATTTCTATTCTTCCATTCCAAAGAGCCTTTGAAGTATGTCAAGTATTTGTAGCTTTGGATGTCTCAGTTGTGCATGCGGGAGTTAATGACTCACACCTTTCCCAAACAATCGAAGTGCTTCCTGAGTAGCAGAGAAAACATTCCCTCCTCTGCTCCGGTGCTGACTCTCGTTCTGATTCACATTTGTTTGTTGTTGTGTGGCAAACACCACTTGCCATGTTTACTCCTAGGTCTTAATTACCCTGCAGCAGTACTTTTCTCTTTATAGGTCTTATTTCCTTTCCCTCTCTCAACTGTAGCATGAAACAGCACCTAAATTAATCCAAAAATACTGGCTTAGTTCTTCCTCCTGTCTTCCCTCCTCTCACCAGCTGCATCTGCTTCTTCCCCTTCCACCAGCACCTGTGGGCCCTCCACTGAACTGGAGTCAACTTCCTAAAGCAGGAGAGTTACTCCAGTGGAGAAAAGAGAGTTTAGCACTGGATTTGCAATTCAGATTGGCTCAGTGATGAGGCTCAAACATCAGGACCAGCACACAGGAGGGAGCCACACTGGCACCAGGGGCATGGTAAGAGAGAGGGACCTGTGCAGTGTCTCTGTATTTAACACAATGAAAGGAGTTAAATTCTTCATTCTGCCTAACTATAACTTTTGTTAAAGATTTATGTTGCTTTTTGTCCCAGGAAGAGCTTATCCTGAGGCAAGTGAGGGAAGCAGAGCATCCTCTGGGGCCAGCAGAGAAGGGAATCTGAGATCCCTCCCTATGTCATCCTTCATTGTTACCTGAGCCCTCACATCTGAGCAATGTTTTGGCAGATGTCTTGCCCAGGCCATTTTAAAGAGCTGCTTGCAACTCCTGTCTCTTGGTTAGCACATGTGCTCATGTACCTGTGTCCAGAAATGGACCCCAGAACAAATGGGCATGAGGCAAGAGCTTCTTTAGGTGAGTTTCTGTTGACCCAGATGAGTTCATGGCCATGCAGGAGGATGTCAGCATCACCAGGAATGAGTTGTGTCAGACCTTTTTTTTTTTTACAGCCCCTTGGCCATATTGTATTCCATCTGCTTATCACAGATCTGTTGCTCTCTCATTTGTGCAGAAAACAGGTTCATGGGGCTCTGCTGCAAAGCAGGCTGTGGGAACCTTGTGGGCTTAGCACCTGGAATGGGGAGGTGCCTGTGGAGCAGCAGATCTGCAGAACAGCAAGATTTGGGAGAGCTGGGTGGGCAAGTGACAATGTTCAGAGTCGAGTTTGTCACAACAGAAAATACTCATTACCCATACTCTCACATTGTGTACATTTCTGATGCTTTTATTTGGAAAAGTTGGAGGTATAGCCAGTAACTGGTTGTTGAAAAATGCAATGAAACATTTATGGGCTAAACATAGCCTATAGGATGTGGTTAAAATCAAGTTATTTGTAGGACTTGGGCTTGGTGATGCAGCATGCTTTGAATTTTAAGTCCTGAGGACTGTCCTAAAGGCTATCTGTGCTTAGCAGAAGAATCTGTAGCAGCTTGATCAGATCTCTCCACAATGATCCTCTTTGCATGGGTTACTCAATCATCCTTCATTCCCTTCATTCCTCTGCCCTTTATGCTTCTGCCTGGTTTTCTTCCTCCCTCTTACAGCTTGAGTGCATTTATATTTCCCTCAATACATCTCTGCTATTTCAGTGTACCCGTGCTGTTTGTTGTTCTCCCAAACAACACAGATTTGCTTCCCCTTTTGATAATTTTTGCTGTTGACTGATAACCTTGCAGAAGTTAAGTATTTTAACAAGTAATCAATACTATAGAGAGTTTAGCAAAGCAATTTAGCAAAAAACACTGGTAAGAAACCAGCAATCGTCCTCTGCCCAAATAAACTAATATATAAACCCAAAGTTTCCCCTCCATATCCCACACAAATGCCTATCTTAGCACACAAAAATATTTGAAATGTTATGAGATTCCTGTGGGTTCTTTAAATGAAATGACCTTCCCTTGCTATCCCAGGTTTTAAAAAAATAATCGTTGGAAACCCCAAGTGCTTTCCCTGAAGTATTCTCTAACTAGACCACACAGATTGCAGTTTGTGTGTTGTGAGGACAGGGCAGGGCTGTGCTGTAACAGAGTTTATTGGGGAAATCTGGAGCGGAGGCATCCACGGACCAGGCGGATTAGGAGAATCACAACTGGAAGCTTTCTTTCTGTCATCCTTCTCTGCAGCATTTGAAAAAGAAATTGAACTAATAGCCCTCATACCTCAAAGCTGTGCCTTCAGGGAGCCATTATGTTCACTCCTCTTTGCACAGAGGATAAATTTATTTTATAATCAAGTGTTGTTAATGCACAGAAGAACATCTGCTTTTTAATGCTGGAAAATGAGCAGAATTTGTCTTCTGAGTATATTGCAAGTGGTGCTGCAGTTCTGGAAAAATCATTTTTGTTCAGGTTGTGGGAGTTTAAAATAATTCAAAATTTTAGGAGTTTTGCCTTCATGGAATTAAGAGTACAACAGAAAATATTTGTTTACTTTTAGAATCTTAGAAAACCTCTTCTTGGGGTACATTTGACTTGTTCTCCTCTGCTGTCTACAAAAAAAAAAAAAAAAAAAAAAAAAAAAGGTGAAACAAGTTGAACTGTAATCCCTGCCTTGAAAGCCACTATTTCTCCCAGGCTGCATTGTCCATCAGATGATTTTGATTATCTTTGTAGTCTGGGTAATGGTTGATTGTAACAAGTGAGGCTGTAACTTGTTGCACTATCTGGTTGGTCCTATTGGGCTTGCATTATTAATGAAAAGCAGAATAAAAAGCCTGTCTGCTTTACCATCAGGTTCTCATAGAAGGAGTTTTGTCTCCAAAACATTTTGGCAGGATTATTTAGTGATTTCATTCTGATGTGTCAAATACAGTCACATATTAACAAATAAATTTGGCTGGGATTGCAAATATTTGTTTATATAATGCATTGCAGCAGTTGTATTTTGGTAATTTGCTATTCTTTTTCTTCTCTTCCTTGATTCTTAGACTTAAATAGAAATGGCTTGTCCTTTATCCATATATTGAGAAATTCAGTTTCCACCTGCCTCCAGGTGCTAAATTATCCTTTTCCAGCAAGTTCACCTTAGCTAATATGGGAGATGGACTTAGTCAATCTCTTACTCCAATAACTCAGTCCAAACTCAGAGCCCCATCAAAAATACCAGTCTGGAATCCTGTGTCTGGCAGTGACTGCATCCTTGTTGTGAGAGGCTTGGGGAAAAAGGGACAAGCTCTCTCCCCAGAAGAAGAAAGTTTCTTTAGGGACCAGCTGCTGATTTTTGGATTTTGTTCAGAGAATTAATCAAATCGGATCTTGAAAACTGAAAGCCAGCTATTAATGTGGATTCAAGAGACAAGCTGTTGCTAGTCTAAGAAAATTATTTCCATTTTTCTATTCAGGGTTTAAAAACCCAAAACAAAGCTGAAGTGACCATTTTAAAACAGTGTGAGCATTTTTTTTCCTGTGACTCTTACTCTGTGTGTGTAGGAGGGAGGAATTAGTGGGGTAATTCTGTCAGAACTTTCTGATTTTGTGATCTGCCAATTATTCTTCTACAGATTGATCGTATTCTAAATAAGCTGGGGGGATTGAAATCATACCCCAACTTCTTGTGAAATCATGGAATAATTCTTGCAAGAAATGTGTCCTTGGACCAAACCACCTAATGAACTTGATGGTGTTTGATAGCCACATGCCAAATGTAGATAAATATTTTATAGTTATGGATCACTTATCCACTCCGTTCTACAGTAATGGATCTGGTTTCTGCTCAGCTGGAGCTTTTATGCTGCTGATTATCCTCTTGGGACTTAGAGGAAAATGGAAGCACTTGAGGTCAGTGGAAAATTTTCAGTGTCAGGGCGGAAAGATTAGATTTATGATGGAAATACAAGTCTGTTCATGTTTGGAAAAGATGGATAAACGTTTTTTTAAGTGAAAAGTGTCAATTTTATGACCAAAACAATTCACAGAAGTACATTAATTGTCCTGAACTACTTTACACTGTTTTTCCCTTTTTTTCTCCAAAGGAGTTGCAACACATTTTGTTGAACCTGTTAAGTTTGGATTGTTTTGTGTGGTGGGATCACTTTGTGTGAGCACAATACTGGGAAAAAAAAAAAAAA
>VWYP01014837.1:377899-421252 GCA_013400435.1 Pycnonotus jocosus
CTGGGAAAAAAAAAAAAAAAAAAAGCTGTGGAATATCTATTTTCCTTGAAAAAATGTTTTTACTCTTCTCAGTTTGGGGCAGAAAAGAAGTTGGTGGAAAACTGAAGTTTATGGGTTTTTTTTAACCATCTCTGAGCAGAGGAGAGAGCTGAGTTTCCAATACACTTCCCTGTGGTTCCTCATTTTCCTGTCCTAGTCTGTTCCATCAGCATCACCCCCTTGTCACACCCAGGGCATCTCTCAGTGCCTTTTTGTCACCTGTGCCAAGGACAGAATTTGACCTGTCAAGCCTTCCTCAGCAGTCTTTGTTTACTAGATGGTACTTTCCCCTCCGGCCCCAAAATTTGCAGATTTTAAGACACAGTAGTTCTCATGGTCCTTTTATTCAGCTGGCAGTTGTTAAGGGAGGGCACGTAGCAATAAACTTGAATTTCTTTAAAAAACCAATATGGACATGCAATTTATGGAAATTAGTCCAGTGGAATAAGTGTTAGAGTTTATTGAGAATGTTATTATATCATGCCCGACTCAAGTTTTTACCTAAGAATCACCACAATTCTGGAAGAGCGTTTCTCTAAATGTGTCTCCATGATCAGAAATAACTTAAAAAAAAAAAAAAAAGGCAACTACATGGTAGGAAATCAGAGTTGCCTGTTGTATATAATCTTGAACTGAAGTAATATGAAAAGCATGAGGCTGAAGTTCCCAATCTGGCTGGAGCTCTCTGGTGTGGGGATTAGTTTGCAGGGAGCACATCTATCAGGCTGATTACACAACCCAGGAGCGCTTGCAGCAGCTCCAGCTGCCAGAGGAGTGCGGGGATGGTCCCTTCCACCAAAAGTGCAGATTTTTATCTCCTTGCACAGATTGTAAATCCGAACCTTAAGAAATGTTTTGTTAACATGCAGATGGGCTCAGGATGGCTCAGCTGCTTCCTTATACTTTAAAGAGAAAAACAAAGCTCCAGAAGCTTTGCTTTAAGTGTAGTTGTGTAGGGAGTAATCGATCATTTTGTGAGCAAACTTACTACTGAATAAATTGGGATGTTTTGGAGCAGAATACTCTGTAAACACATCTTGTACCTTACCAAAGTAAAAAGGGTTCTTCCTCATAAAGTCTGGTACACTGCTGTGTTCATTCTGCATCAGTTTTGCCCAGTTTTTAGCTTCAGATTAAAAGTTGGAGACAGATGTCTAGACTTGTAAGATACTGGAATTAGAGGCATGTGATAGAGTGAGCTGAAATGTGGTGGATTAAATTGTGATCTTGCTTTCAATCTTCCTCATTTTTTTAAAACCTAAAAGAATTATTATTTAGGATCTAGTCTGTCATTCCAGATTCTTCACTTCCATTTCAGTTGATTTTTCAGGTTCATTTTGGAGGATGTGTCTTTGAGAGCATGGGGAGGGAGGTGACAAGATGCTGGTGATAGTGGCACCATTCCAAGAGCTGTGAGTCTGTTTCCTGGTTTGTAAATTTTCAGAATCAGTTTTTAAAAATTGCATTGGTTTCTGTTCCTGTTTCCTTAGGAAAGCACTGCTGAGGTTGGATTGGCACAGAGTGCTTTTGGCTCAGCTCTTTTCACTGCTTGGCATTTGGTCGTGCCAGGGCATGCTCCAGGCTCAGCATTCACTCCTGCACGGAATAACTGAGTTGATAAAGGTACTGCTCCATCAGACAGGGCAGGGCTGTGTGCTGATTGCTGAGTGCCTGATAAAAAAAAAAAATAATGTTTAAACTGAGAGATTGTCTTTGTTTCTCGATTCCTTACTTCTTGTTCCTGTGTAATGAACTTGTCTAATTTCCATGTGTGAAACGCTCTCTTGTCCTGTTGAATGTCTGTCTGCTTTTCACTGGGGATTACTGCAAAGACATTTTTAAAATGCTTAGCTTACAACAGGTAATTAATCCTTTCGTAGTAATACTGTTTGTATTCTCCAACTCCTTTGAGAAGAGGCATCTCATGGGTCTTGAGTGGATGGTAAAGCAGTGATAATGAAGAGTTTGCTTTTATAGACCTAATTGAGAAATAGATTTTGCCCTCTGACATCCAGTACATTTTACCCTGTAGTAGTTGCTCTTCAAGATGATTTATTTTTTCCTTGCTTGAGACAGACTTTTGGTGACAAGTGTCCTGTGGACCATGTCCATGTACAACGTGCCTTGCCGTCAGCTGCCATCCTCCCCATGCAGCCAGTCACACTTGAGGGAGCTCATTTGAGATAATATCTAATGCAGAGAATCTCCAGCCTGTGCTCAGCTTGGAGCTTGAACACAGTAATTACACACATTTTCAGCTTCTAAGTGAGCGTTTGCACAAGGAAAGGAACAGATCAAAACTGAGAGAGGAGCAGGCAAATGAAAACTGAGCATCCTTCTTCAGTAAAATACTTTTAAAATTTTCATCTTGCAGGAATGATCACTCAGGTGAATGTTTGAGCACTTGGGAGAGGTGTGTGACTCAGGGCTGTGCAGGAAGGTGGGGATGCAGTGTGCTTTTCCTTCCCCCAAAAACACCAGTCCAGAATTTCCCTGGGAGCCTGTGCAAATGACATATCCACACAGAAAGAAGTGACTGCTGTATGGAGGGATGGGGATTTCAACAAGGCATTAGTAGCTTATTAAAAATCTCTGCAGAGGGTACAAGTTTTATGTTTCAGGAAGGTTTTCAGGTTGTTGGCTGCTGCAGTGCTTCTTGTTCTTACCATGAAAGTCCAAAGAAAATGATGCTGAGTTGTGACAGTGTAGCCCAGTTTTTTAAGGATGCCCTGCTTAAGGGAATATTCACAGGGCTTAATAATGTATTATTCAGCTTTAAGGTTTATTTGTGGAGATTTGAATTCAGGAAATGGCATTGTTATGCAAGAACTGGAGCAGCTAAAAGGAAAGGAGATTAATATGCTAAGATTTTGGAAGGGGAAGCTGGGGTTGGAGGATTATGTTAGCTCAGGCACTGATTTTCATATTTAACTATGAAACTTTCTCCAAAACTTATTCTTCTTCAGAGCTGAATTGGGATTCAGGATCAAAAATATGTTACTGATGCATGAAAGCTGAAGATGTTTCTTCTCTTTGTGCAGAACTTTTCCCACTGATTCAAGAGATCTGGGCATGCTTCACTGTAGGCATTTCTTTCCAGGGACTCATTAAAATGAATGCAGAAGTAGCATCAGATAATTTTTATTCAACTATGTTATTAACAAAATGGAAAGTTGGAGTAATTAAGCCATGAAACTGTAACTATCCCTTGGGAACAGCTCAACAATTGTGCTTCAGAATGTTTCCTATTTGAATTCAGTGCTTACTTCAACAGAGAAGAGAGGCAGCAGTACAGAGATGAGCTTGTGTGTCTAAAGATTGACAGGCTGGCATTTGCAGAGGAGTTTGCATCGTGTGTGTTTAAAATGGAGAATTTAACATCAGATTTTTTTTTATCAAGTTGGTGTATATTTTATATATTTCATTTTGTTGCTGTATATAATAACTGCAAATCATAAATAATAGCAAATTTCCAAGTTCTGTAAGGTCTCATGTCATAAATTATGTCACAAGATACTATTCAAAATTCCAGTATAAAAAATTTGGTATTTCACATCGCTTTCTCTTACTACTGACAAAAGCACAGCATTGCAGCTTTGATGTTCTGTTAGTTTTTCTTGGGGAGAGAAAATCTCTTTGAACAGAGGAATGAGTTATAAAGGAGTAAGACTAGAGAAAATTAATCTATAGCAATGAAGTAACTTAAGGTCCTCAGGGAGTGCATACCTTGTCTTGTTAAAAAAAAAATCTCTGCAGCTTCAGAAAGGAAAATAAAGATTGTCAATAACTTAATGAAGTATCTAATAAAAAGTTAGTATTGAAAGTTCTGACCTGAAGGCCAGTTGAGAGAGTAATTTGTCCATGTAATCTTTCTCACCTGTCTATAGGAAAACCTGGGGCTCTTCAGGATAACTTCTGTCCTGTATTCTGTGTAAGTGAATGTGTCAGTGCTGTAACTTTCAGGACAATAAATGTGCATTGGGAACCTTATTTCCCAGGGCAGCTGGACTGAAAGAGGGGATTCTGGCATCCTCAGCTGGGCAGGTCCTGGAGGGGGCTGCAAGTACCATGGCCTTTGTTATTTATTCAGCAGCCTCCAAAACACCCCAGCTGTCAAGCTGAGCATGTTGTGTGTGGTCTGCAGGCAAAATGTTCTGACCTGCTATGGATGAGAAAGTTGTTCTGTAGTGCCTGAGGAGTGGAGTGTGTGTGGAAAAGAAGGTTCCCAAGTGCAGAAATCCCTGCTGAGCAGTGTGCAGGCTGGGCAGGGACAAGGTGAGATGCTCTGGTGCATAATTACACCCCATTCTCAATAGCTAGATATGGAATGTGCATTTCTTCACTGCATATACCACAAAATACCTGGTGTTTATGGCCCATCACTGAGTTGGGAAATGCCTCACAAGACTGTGTTACCTTAAGATTTTAAATTAAAGACTTTATAATGAGATGTGCAAATACATTTTACTGAGGACTGAGACTTTGAGGTGGAAACCTCAAAACATGGGGAAATACTAATTTTAAAAATTCTGGATAACGTTCACATGTACAAATATGAATCTTTAAAGTGTTAACATAGATAATTTCTCACTTGCAGGTAGCAGATCTTTAAAGATCTGTGGCAAAAAAAAAAGGAGAAAGGTAGCACATCTTAGTAGCCTAATTAAAACAACAACAACAACAACAAAAAAAAAAAAGGAAAAAAATTAAACATTTCTGGGCAAAACCTTTGGTAATTGTCATTCCAGGAAAGGCAACAATAATTTTCACTTGTTCAAACTTCACTGCCATTAAGGAATAGTTCTTGGTTTTGTGCTGTTCCTCCTTTAGTAGTGTTTGTTGCTCTTGGCAGGTGAGGAGGCGAGAAAGCTCAGGATGGTTTGGTTATTTTAGAGGAGCTGGAGCTGTTTGAGAAGATAGGAATTTCTGTTTAGAATGGAAAACTGATCCTAATGGTCTCTTTGGAGACAGAATGGTCTTTCAAAAATTCTTTTGCTTCTGGATGTTAGAAAAGCACTTTTTTTTTGTGGAAGGAAGGCATGTTGGGACTGAAATATGGCACCACTGAACATGCATCCAGATGAATTACACCAGTGACCGGTTTTAATTTTGATTAAAAGTAACCTTAGAGAAGTCTTCCTGTTCTCAAGAGCAGTGTTATTCTGGCAGTACTTGCTTTTCTTACAGTATTTATACCTCATCCACTGTTCACCCTCCCTGAATGCTCCTCTCAGCGTGTGTGACAGGTGAGTGCTGCCCAGGTGAGCAGTCAGGAATTGACTGGCCCCAGTCACCCTGCATATCATCCAGAGCTGGAGCTTTGCCTTTCAAAACAGGGGCAGTGTTTATTTAGCCAGAACTGTGTGGGTCAGGGAGTGCTATTTATAGGCTGAGACACTGTTGTGTTGGTCTGACAAGTTGACAGATACAAATTTTTATTTTGAAATATTTAAGTTTTTATATATAATGAATTTGATGTAACCTCATAAAAGCCAGAAGGAAAACTATTTTTGTTAACATGCCATCTTTTTATTTTCCTTCCATGAACATATGCTGCTAATATTGAATCTTCAGCATGTCCCAGATCATGCACTGAAATAATAATTTTGTCCTATCAGATCACCTTTCTTTTAAGATGGGGATTTTTTTACTGCCTGGAATTAGTTGTTCTGAGTTGAATGAGGTTTGAGCATTTAGGATACACTCTACTTGCAAAAGAAAGTTTGAAAAGATGCCACCTTTTTTTCATCTTTGTGTTCTGTTTCAAAGGAATATGCAATATGAAACCTCAGTCAAAACTCTCTTTAGAGGAAGATAACCATTATTCTTTTGATAATTTCTATCAGCACTATTTATGGAATGTATGGTTATCCATTCCTTGTTTTTATTATTTCATGGTTCTTCTGTTTTATTTTAAGTGCTGGGGTTTTTTCCTTGTAGTCCCAAAATGTCATCCAACAGTTGAACACTCTGTGTTCACTATGGCCCACTGTGGAAAAGACTTCAGGGGAAGGAGTGGGTGTGGGAAGCACAAGATTTAGGAAAGAACAAGTGTCAGACACACTTGGCTTTGACAAGGCAGAGCAGAGCTGTGCTTCACTGCTTGTAATGGAAGCTGCTGTGAGTGAAGGGGCATTTGATAAAAAGGAAATTGTAATTAGGGAAATAGCATGTTCCCTAATTGCTGCCATTTCAGAATGATCGACAGCAAAATGCTGGTTTGTGTCTTGGTTTTTGAAGGAATGGGATGGGCATGGGCTTTAGGAAGCACATCTGGTTTTAAGTGTTTTTAGCCTATATTATGTAGCAATTCTGCATGTTGATTTTGTAGGTGGAAGGGAGGGTTCACTGGGCATATGGAGAGGGAAGGGAAGATACAGCAGCTCATATACAACATCTGGAAAAAATCCCTGGAAAAACCCCACATGATCATGTAAATGGAGTGAGAAACAAGGGGAGCACCTAAAGCTTCAGAGCTCCTGTTCCTACACCTGCTTAGCAGAGCCACAGGACCTCCTCCTTTCCCACAGAGCAGACTGGCTGTTCCAACCAGCTCCTCCAGCATTTACATTATCTCCTTTAGGGAGACTTCAAAGCAGGCACAGGAATATGGAAACCCAGTGTGGGATCTGATACAAGAGGAGATGTAACTGGAGAGTTTCCCTCTGGAGGCAAACCCTCGTGGCTACTGGGTGTTTGTGCAGAGAGAAAAGCACTTTTATACCAGTCAGGTGTGTATTTGTAGCAGGAGACACCACCAACACCGAGCAATTTGTGTTAGGGTTGTTTTTGTTGGTTTTCAGGCATGAACTGCACATCGGGCCATCACTGGTATCAAACTGCATCATCATAATTCCTTCCCAGATTCTCCTGCCAGTCCCTGTGTAACGAATGCCTGGTGGGAATATGGATCACCTGCTTGGCCAGGTACAGAACTGAGTGTTTAGTCCCAGGACAGGACCCTGGGCTGTCTTTTCCCCCCTCCTGGTTCTGTGTTGTGCTGCCAAAGTGAGTGTTTGATGTTGGATGTGAATTCTGTCCCTGGGCACACTTGACATTTGTAGAGGGCTGATATTTATTCTGTGCAGAACCAGACTAGACTGGTTTTGTCTACTTAAAATAGCAAATTCAAATGATTTTTAGCATTTGCCATATTGAATAATTTTCAAACCTTTTCAATCTCATTTGCAAGTTTCTTAAGGTTCCTGATGTTGTGTCTCTAATAATACAGGCTTTTAGAGATGGATGGTTCTTTGGCTGCCAGGTTATTCCACAGAAGAACATTTGGAGTGTATTTATTGACTGATACATCCTAATGGCTTCTGAAATGCTTTATCTTGGTTTGGTCTGGAAATCTGAGTAGATATCACATTCTTTATGTTTGTCCTTTGGGATAAGGTTAATGATTCTTGTAAATTATTAAGGGCTATACTCTCATCTGCCAGGCCTGATTTCACTGGATAGGTGCTGTGTGCTAGAACTGCTCATTATTGGGTGGACTGATGGCTGCCTGGATGTTTTATTGATGATTTTGTGGGAACATCCCTGTCTGGAAAAGGGTGGTAGGCTGATAGAAAAGCTTTGCATAGAAAGGTGATGTTAAAATATTTGACACTTGGTGCATTTGTTTCTGAAGGTGTGTTTGGCCTCATGCCATGGGTACTCAGCATGAGAAGTTGTCCTGGGAAGCAGAGGGGATCCTCCCTTGCAGTTCCCTTGCTGTTCTTACAGACCCATGGGATTTCTGTTATAACTTTGATATAATCTGGAGTGTGTTCTTGTAAAAGCAATACAGTTTTATTTAGCGTGTCTTCATAAATATATTGCCATTTCTGCTACTGTTTTACCCCTCAAAAATGGGCTGTTCAACAAAACTAAAGCAATGAAGCAGAAAAGATTCCTCGAGTTGAGTGTGGCTACTGTGGTATCCTACCTATCATCAAAAGCAGCTTCCAAGTGTTACTGCCAGCCATCAGGCAGGGAAAACAGGCATTATCCTGCCTGAACTCATAATCCTTGAAGTTTGAATCTGCTCTTAAAGATCTACTGAGACAAAATTTCATTGCTATGTATCCCATTAAGAGAATATATTACCAGTATATGTAGGATAACTTTTCTGCTAATGTACAGGTTGAAAATGTTTTAGGGTCATAAATCAATACCTTAAAATGAAACCCAAAGCTCAGAATGCCCATTTCCTTTAAGACATGGCTCATTCAGGCTGATTAATAACTCTTAGTGGTACACCTCCACTTAGGCCTGTCTAAATCTGGATTGCCACAACTTTATCTTGTGGCATGTCCTCCATCACTCCCACTCCCTCTGGCTCCTCGTGGTGGCATTGGCCTGGTTTCCAGCTCAGTCACATCCTGGAGCTGCTCTCTGTGGGATCCTGCAAGCACAGGAAGGGGCAGAGGCCAGTGACAAGGGCAGGGCAGTGCCAGCCCAGATTTAGATGGATTTAAAGGGTTGTAGATCCACACCCTTTTGAAGCATCGCTTGTTTGGAATATATTCTCTTCAAGTTTCCACTGAGCCTGGAAGTTTCTAGTTGAAATGGATTTTAGATTAAGCAGAGAATTTGCAAAACAATAGGAGAGAGAAAAATGGTAGCAGTGAGTCATAAGCATGGGACCTTCCCCCTGTCTGCTTAGAAGTGCAGAGATCCCCAGGATTAGCTCACAGAAGAGCTGTAGTTTCCAGCATGCAATCAGCCCCTGTGTCCATTGAACTTTCAGTTTGCTGGAATAAAGGAACCAGATTAGTCATCAGAACTCAGAGTTAGCACAAAACTCGGTAGTTTATGCCCGTTTTTTTGTACAACACATCTTAGCTGATGCTAAATGCTGATATTTATTCAGTGTTTTTTGGATTGATATGTTGGTAAAGTGGCTGTAAGTGTCTAATGGATGCAGGGCATTTGGGTTGGTCTGCCTCTGTGTTTATCATCGTGCAGCTCAGCAGTCAAATGTTGTTCTGCAAAGCTGCCAGATTGTTATGATGTCCAAATGTCTCATTGGACTCCTTTTAATGCTGAACTTTAGATGAGTCTGTGGAGGATTTCTGTCTAGATTTATTGCTAGATCATTTCTTAAGCCCAAGTAACTCACACCTGTGGGCTGTGGGCCACAGCCTTCTTGAGAAGCAGGGAGTTATGGAAATGTTTGGGCATTTGAGGACTCACAAGGGCTTCCTTACAGCCTGGCTTGCGGGCAGCTGCCTGTCCCCATCACCCTTCTTGGGGACTGCAGCAGTCCCTGGAAGTTGGGAAGCCCTTCCCTTGGCTGGCTGCTGGTATGGAACAGCCTGGATGGGCAGCTCACTGCTCCTGGAGCAGCTGCCAGGATGTTGCTGGGCTCTGCTGTAACTCAGCCAGCACCTTGGCATCCCTCAGAACATTCTTGCAAACACCAAAGTGCATTGTCTCCAAAAATACAAAATACTTAATTCCACACCCATCCCTATCTTCTTCCAAAGCCACTTTGTATTGTAAATGAAGACATTTTCTTGAGCTCTGGTGTTTAAGCAGGTTGATATTTCTTAGCACGGATTTTTGGAATGATACATTCAGTAATGGCATTATTGACAGAAGAGATAATTCTTTCTGTACATTTGGGAGGATAATGTGGACAAACTTGGAATTACAAAGCCTAGAAATGTTTTTGGGCATTGAGTAGTAATTATGAGTTTGGGCAACTTTGCGTGGTATTTTTCTGAAGACTGATATCAAATAGGATATTTGCATTGACAAAGTGAAGTGTGTTTAAATTTTCTGTGGAACTTAGAATTTGTGTGGCTTGTGGGATGAGTAAAAGATATCATCTCAAGATTTAACCATTTAAATGCTGCTACTCTGAATCTGCTCCCTACTCATCATTGCCAAATCCCTCCCTCATCTTGAGTTTAACATCACTCTTTCCCATCTCCTAATGTTCCTGTAGCTTATCTCAGGCATAGAACAGAAAGCAAATTAAAGCTGGGATTGCACTGTGCTGTCACTGCAGCCCAATAAAGCTTGACTTCTGTTTTCTTCCTGGTCATTCCTTTTCCCTCTGCACTGTCTCCTGTGCTGTGCCAGCACATGTTGGTGAACCCAACCAAGGAAGTGATTCAGCTGGAGAAGGAAAATCCTGCCAAAACGACCAACTGCCAGCATAAACCCATGTGGGCTTGGGTGGTTGGACTGGCATGGGAACAAACAGCTGGGGGAGAAAAGGTAGGAGTTGTTTAAGTTTATTCTCCTGCTGAAAAAGTTACACTGAAGCCACAGCCTAAAAATTACGGTTTTGCCTAAAAATAAGTGATATGTAAATGGGACACACACAACAAAAGAGACAAACACCGTCAGGGTTTCTTTTTCAGGTATCTGAGTTGATTTAGCCCAGATCAGGTCCCTACTATGATAAATTAAATCGAGGCATATGAGTGATGCTGATGAGGCTCAGGCAAACTACTTGATTGCTGAAGTTCCATGCAGTGAGGTTTTTCTGATGCAGTTTTTGGGAGCCAGGTTTGCAGGTTGCAGGCTCTTTGAGGAGCACTGTAGAAGGTGGTACCTGAGCTGCAAGTGTTGGTCACTGGTGCCCTTCGTGCAGCCCCTGTGGACCAGGACCAGCCCCCTGACTCAGCCCAGCAGCTTCTGTGTCCATGTGCACATTGCTGCGCTGACTCAGCTTTGGATCTGTCAGGGCAAATGAGGAAGACCAGGATTCCTGTGGATCAGGTATTCCACTTGGTTTTCCCTGTATTTTTCTGTAGCACTGGAGGCAGACTCGCAGCTCTGCGGTTGGTGTGTGTGTGTACCACTGTGTGGCTGTACACTGATGCAGTGGGGAGAGCATCCTTAGAGCCTCTGGAAGGATGGATCCACTGTGGGTCCTGTGTGAGTCTTGCTGCTGCTGGGGCAGTTCTGAGCACTCTGCCCTTCCCCTTCCTCCCCACCCGCAGTGGTGCTGCCAGCTCAGATCTCTGCAGCCGATTTGAGGCAGTAACTCATGAACAGACCTGGCAAGGGCAGAGTTCCTGCTGTGAGAGGAGTGGGTGGGCACGGAAGAGGAAGCAGAAGGGCAGGGAAATGAGTGAATCCTGTCTTTGATGTGTCAGGACAGCCTTGTGTGACTCGCTGAGTGCCACAGGTGATGCAGATAAGGAGGACACGCCTTCACTGCTCTGTGTGTGTCCGCCCTCAGCTTTTACCTCAGGAGCACAAGCTGCACAGCCAGGCTGCAGCACTACCCTGAGCTTGTGCAGAGCCCAGAATTCAACAAGGAACAATGACTTTCCCTTTAGCTTACAAACCCACAGCTTAAGGACACTTTGCTGAAAGGAGGAGAACACTGTTGGCGTGTACTGGGTGGTTTTGGTGATTGATTTTTGTGGTGAATTGTGGACCTGTCGTTTAACTTCTGAAACTCACAAACAAGCATTTGCAATGAGCAGTGAAGTACAGACACCTGTACTGGTGGCTTTGTCACAGTGCTCCAAAGGTGGTTTTTTAGGGAAGCATGTTGTGATGGCATTGGCCATCATGCTGCTCTCATCTGCCTCTCTTCCACTGCACATACAAGAAAAAAGAAGCTATGTTTAAACTTTATTATTTTCAGGCCAACAGTTTTCCATTGTCTTCTATTCTGTTGGTTTTGTACAAGAGGTTCTCAAGCTGCAGTCAGCAAAAATACATTTCTGTACAGCTTCTTCTTAACCAGCTCCTTTCTGACTGCAGAGTTTGGGGGTGTGCAGCAGCCTGCTCACACAGGACCTTGTTAGATCACTTTAAATACAGCTTTAGGAAGCAATCCTATCCAGGTCATGCTCCCTCTCAGCCCTCTGGCATGGAGGAAAGTGCTGACAAGTGTGATGCTTTCATTCACAGTGGTGTCTGGTAGAGGAAAAAACTCCAGTTCAAAATGCAGACGCAGAATTTTAACTCCTAATATCGCCTTCCTCAAAGATCAGGGAATAATCTCTTTGCTTCCCTTATATAAGGAAAATCACCTCAATTTCTTAAATTATAAAGGGAAAGAGGATTTACCTTAGTATACATTTCTAAATATTTTTACTTGTGTTATATAGCTGTTTTCATGCTGGTACATGTTTTTCTGCCCATAGAAAGTCTGTGTAATGCTCCAAATTCTGTGTGGAAAGAGGTCTGAGCCTAAAAGGGAATAAAGGCAATGACTCTGAGCCATACTTGGGCTCCCAGGATGCTAATGCCTGTGTCAGAGGAGATAAAGTGAAGGAAGACTGCATGAAACCCATCAGAGCTGTTAAGATGGAGCAATGCAAAGCTGCTGGTATTTTAAATAATGGTTAAAATAAATTCCTCTCGGTTAGTGCTGGACTATTTGAAATTCCCCTGCGTTTAAATAAAAAGGGAGAAGGAATTTTAACCAGCTCATTTGATAGAAAAATGACCTGCAGATGGGGTTTGAGAGAATAATAGGCAGCAGATTACAGTGGGGAAATCAGGCAGAGCATCAGACTTTGATGGGTTTATGCAGAGTGGGCAGTGGGGAGATGGGAAGAATTCCCACTGCAAACCAGCCCAGCTCTCATTTTATTTCCACTGCCTGTAGCTCTTCATAGCAGCATTAGGTTTATGAAGTCGTATATGCTGAAAAGTTTTAAAACATCAGAAGTGTGATGTGATATGCAAATACCAGTGGGTTTTCTCCTGTTTATGTGCCTATTTTCAAATACAGTCATATGTGGAAAATCTCATGTTTCTTCCAGTCTTGACCTGCTATGATTGAGGGCAAATACCCCTTTCCCTAGTTCCCAATGTCCTGAAATGTATTTAGTAAATATTAGATTTTATCAACACTTAAGATAATGTACTGAAAATATAAACATAGTTGGGGGTTTTTTTTCTTCAAACCATCATAACTCTGCCAAATCAGAACGATTTTATGAAGATGGCAAAAAATTTTACACCTGCCAAAATTCAATTCTAAAGTGAATTTCTAAGCAAGAAAGCTCTTATGTATGTACACAGAATAGCACTGGGATATCTCTTTTTCCTTTCCTCTGTCTTATTCCTGGGAAAATCTAAAATACTTGGTGTAACTTAACAACAAAAAAAATGAGATTGCTGTGGCAGACTACAAAAATTTAAATATTCTCATGAATAACACCTGCAGGGATTTTTTTTTTTTTTTTAATAATGGAAGCCAACATTTTAAATGCAATTCACAGCATTTATGAGCACATTTGTGATCTGAAAAAAGATCCTGTAAAATTCCTGTGTGAGCTTCTGCAGCCCAGGGATGCAATTTCATGTGTGCCTCCTGTGGGATTTTTCTTTTTGCTTTTTTTAAAATAATATACATTTGGGTGGAGGTGCTTGCCACAGATGAGTGGGATGTTCCTCAAATTTTTTTCTAGGACACTTTTTGCAGCAGCAAATGAGCAATGGCCATGTGTGGACTGGGCAAAGCTTTGGAGCAGGGCCCTGGCTGGCTGTGCAGGGCCTGCCATGGCTGTGGTTTGCAGCAACTTTTAACCCAAGATGTTTTCCCCAAGGGGGGCTGTGCTTGCAGTGACCTTACCTGACCTCAGCTGAGGATCACTGAGTGCTGCTTGAGTAAAGAAATGTCACCAGGAGCTGCTTCCTGCTGTGCCCCCTGTGCCCAGGCTCCATGGACAGCCAGGTAGTGGTGATCAGGTGAGAAAAGCAGCTTGTCCTGTATCAGCAGCTCCAGAGTGCTGCAGTGGGACCTGAGGGGAGCCTGAGCTCCATGCTAGATCTCAATGCTGCCCCAGGGTTTCAGGAATATTTTGTGCTTTTGGAAGTGAGTGATGAAGATCCCAGTTGGCTTTTAAAGCTGGAAAAGTTGAGTTCTAGATATTACTCCTATAACATCAAAAGTGTACAGTGACCAGGAATTATTTTTCAGCCTCCTTTACCACCACCCACTGCCCAGTTCTTTGCAATCTGTTTCACTGCCTTTATTTCTATCCTTTCAATATGGTCATACAGTCAGAATACAGAGGCTCATTAGGGTCTGCCTCTCGCACGGGTGCCCCTTTCTAGATGAGCTAGGAAGTTACAAACTGCACTGAAATGCTCGTTTGAAGGGGAAACAGAGCACTCTGAAATGATTTCAGTTCTGTAAAGCATGAAGGCACAGAAAAATAAGCTGATTTCTACTACAAATCTTATCGTTTGTTCCCTATTTCATATCTTTTAATAATGCTTGAACAATTCTGCTTGCAAACGTGTGGAATCACATTGAACCTTTTTATTGCCTCTGTTTTTTCCCTAAATAAATTTTCTCTACCTTCAAACACGCCTCTTTGTTCTCACTGCTCTAGAATTCTTTCATCCTCTTCTCAGAAGCTTCTGAATATGACACACAGTCTCACTTGAAAAGAATGCAGAAGAGGAATGCAGGGTGGGGAGTTGGAGGTATGGAGCCCCATCCACTCGGCGCAGATACAGACAGCGGGACACTTCCACTGCAACACAGGCTGAGGGGGCCTGGAAAAGAAATCACAAAGCATTATGGCATAGGAAAAAGTAAATAGAGGTGATAAAGGAACCAAGTTTCTTATCTGTTTTCTTTTTTTTTTTTTCCTGACAAGAACCTGGCAGCTCCAAACAAACGCACAAAGCTGAGAAGCTGTGGAATGTCCTTCCACAGGATGTTGTGGATATGGAATTGTAAATGGGTTCAAAAGGTAATTGGATAAATTTGTGAAGGAAAATTCCGTGCAAGGATATGAAGTACAGAGACCCCAGTTCTTTGACAGGAAGTCTCTGAGCTGCAGATGGATTTGGGAGTGAGTTTGGAGAAGGTGCTGCTGTTTGTGCCTCCATGCTCTGGGCTGGAGCCAGGAGCAGCCTAAAGGACATGCTGGATTTGGGGCTGAGCTGCCAGGCTGCTGGCATCCTGGAACCACTTTGGTCCTCTCTGGGGCTCTCCTTATGATCTTTCTGATCTTCTCAACGTCTTTGATATTTGGCAGCTTTGCTAAATCTGCAGTTTGTTACCTCTGTTGTTTCAAATGTCAGCAGCTGAATCGCATCCTCCCTTTCAAGTCCGTAATTTATCCTGCACAGATGGAGCACTCCTGCTTTTCCATGGCAGTCGATTCCTCTGTCCTTAGATTTGTGTTTAGGAGTGAAATGTGTGAAAAAGTAACTTGCTGCTTCAGCCTTTCCAATCTGGAATTTTATTCTGAACTAACATATAAAATCGTTTTCCAGAGGAGCATTGAAGAGATTCCTCTGTAGCTTTGGTAACTGCTATTGAATTGTAACACTCACTGAGGTCACTTCACCCTGGGCACTTGCTTTAGCACACTGAGCCATGTTCCTTTGGCCCTGTGGTCTGCACCAACCTGGCAAATCGTTCCTGTTTGCCAGCAGTTCTTAGTTGTGATCCAAGATTCCCCCCCCTTATTGCTGATACCTTGTTCTCCTTTCTGTGTATTCCCAGTGAGCTGTTTGTCAGCTGTGGATGTTCTCAAGTGTCGCCGTTTGCATCACTCTTCTGATAGTCTTTTACTACACTCTTTTGGTTTTGCCTCATTTTTGTTTAACTACAGGTTTCAAACAACCACTTTTCTCTGGCAAGTGAGTTTAGAATTAAAGCTTCTCAGAGTCTCCTTTTTCATAACAATACTTGTCAATGCGAGTCCATAACTCCTACATTGATCTTGATCCTAAATTTCAGTATCACCTTTCTTGGTTTTGTTTTTTTAAGCAAATACTCTGCCCTTGTAGAAGTGAGGCTGCAGCCAGCTCTCTTCTGTGTCTAATAACAAGCCAGAACTGGAGCAATATTTGCAGTGCATTGTCCTCTGTCCTTGCCTGTTTCCGATTGCTCAGCACCAATTGTTTCCAGTTGCAGCTGTTTTATCCAGCTGCCAAAACCACTAATGCCCAACCTGTCTCTAGTAAGAGAGAGTTTAAAGAAATAATCTCCCTTTTCTTCAGTGGTTTGAAAGATGGCAATGCTTGGGGTTATGATGTTTGCCTGGTGCTTTCAATCTCAGGCCGTGGTGCAGTGGTTGGTGATGAGCAGTGCAGTGCTGTGTATGCAGCTCAGGCAGGAGAATTTAAGATAACTGGGGAAAAAATCTGGAACCACTGAACACTTGCTGAATTTTGGGCTATTTAAATGCATACTCTGTATCTTAATACTTCAGAAATATTAAGTGCTACTTGAAGTTCCCTAGTACAACGCTAGTTGTTTTCCATCAGTATTTTGAAACTGCAGTCAGAACAAGGGAAAATGCCTTAAGTACTTGAGGGAGAGAAATAGCCCAGGAAGGACTCACAGAGCCTCTTTCCCATGCCCTCAGGCTTTGCAGGGAGCACTGCTGTCACTCCAGTGCTGTTTGCCTTAAGGAGGCTTTTCAGCAAATGGTCCTGGTTTTGTTAAATTTGTCAGTGTTTGCACAGGTTTTATGTTCAGCACACTGTACATTCTGACCTGCCTGCAAACTCTGCTTATTCTGCTGACTGACCCTGCAGTTGTGGCCCTTTCACTGAGCTGATGTTCCATTTCTGACTTTCTCTCTCACCTTCACCACTTGTTGCCTTTTTTCCCTTCTGGCTGTTTCAATCGATTCAGTTCACTTTCTGATGTAGTTTCTTCCTTTAGATTTACATAGTATATGAGTGCCTTTCTCATTGCAAGGTCAAATGATACTTCATTGAGAAGTCAAAATGTGTAGATTGGCTCTTGTCACAAGCTTAATTTAACCATCATTTATGTTCCTGGAAGCATTCCATTTTTGATCCATTTCATTTATCTTAATACCTGCTCTTAAGCAAAACTTTGACAAATGATAGCAATATGGGGAAGATATTTTAGCATAGTCTTTTAAAAATCATTTTCCTAATATGTGAATTCTAGTCCAGACCAGATTTAAAATAATAGCGTTACAAAATGTCAAACCTGGTAAAACTATTAAAAAAAAAGAACAGGAACTTTGACTAATGGCCCATGTATATGGCTTAACATTTAAGTAAAGATTGCATTTCTGACTTGAGCGATGAGAAGAATTCAGCTAAAGCATTTCTCTCCTGCTTCCTGCTGAAGTGAGTTCTCTTTGTCTGGCTGTAGCTGTGGGAAGAGCTGGGTGCCACACATCTCTGGAATTTTCCAGCTTTGTCTGGGATGCTGTTCCTGCTCTGCCTGCGGCCTCGAGCCCTCCCTGCTGGGCTGCGCTGGCTCTGGGCTCCAGCCATGGATTGTGCTCAAGCTGAGTTGGCTTCCTGGCCTTGTGTTTTGGGAGGGGGGAGTGTGTGACAGGCCAGGGAAGGGGCAGGGTCACCCTGACAGAGCCATCACTGCTCCTAACTGAGAGTACAGAACCGAGGATCGAGAGATGATGCTGTGCCTCAGCCCGGGAAGGAAGGAGCTGTGGGTGCAGCCCCATGGCCGTGGGTCTCCCCAGGTTTTAGGGGCTGCATTGACCAAGCCCCTGCCCTTTGGAAGGTCTGTGCCCAGGAGGGAGGGCTGGCATTCCTGTTGAGTTATCCTGGGGCTCTCGTGGCAGCTGTGCAGAACTGTGCATCCTGCTGGTGTTTGGGAATTCGGGATTTGCCTTCATCCATGGAGCTGCTCAGCAGGCCCACAACAGCCTCTGCTCTCAGGAGCTGCATTCTGGAGGAGCAGATTCCATGAGCAGAATGCCATGCACATGCTCAATCTGCCCTTTCTCCTCTAACCCCAATTCAGTGAGATTTTCTGATAACCTCTGTTGTACATCCAGGAGCGTTTGTTCCTGTGGGGGGAATATTTGAGGCAGTTTTAATGTTGGAATTGTTTGGATGCAGGCCTGGACTTGGAGCACAGAATCCACTGCCATTTCACAGCTTTATTTGTTGAATGGAAACCAGGGAATCGACATCATGTATTCAAGAGCAAGAAAAATGGCATCAACAGCAGGGTGTAATTTTTTTTTTATTGTCCCAAGCCTTCCTTTGTTTGCAATTTTAGCTTAATATATTCATGATACCTCAAAACAGGGGTATGCATTGAGATGGGGCTTTGAAATTGCTTTTGTGGTTGTTTCTGGCTTATATAAATGTATATATTCTGTAAAGATTAAAAGTGACTGGAAAAGACGGTTTGGAAGAGATTGTTTATCAAAATGGGGGGGTGTTTTTCAATACATCAGAGGGGAGAGGAAGAGAAATTTCAAGATTTTTCTGTCAGACTTTGGTTTTGTTCCGCTTCCTTGCTTGCACAAGATGTCTTATTTTTGCTAAAATTTCTAATAAACCACTGGACTGAAGTGTGTGCTAACAAAAGTAATGTTAAGTGTTTCAATAAAAATCTCTCGTGCTAGGTGATTACAGAAGCACAAACTTTGTGGTTATTCCATTAATTCTCCTGAGAGTTTCCAGGACACTTTTTCAAGAGCAGATCTACTTTTTTTATACTATTCATTGAAATACATGGATTTCTTTAAGTATTTTCAGGTCTGCGTTTTTAATTTTTTATTTGCATATCAAATTTATGAAGTTAGATTATGATAATGTTGTTTCCAGTGTTTCTGAAAATGCTTTTAAAGTCTGCCTTGCATGGTCTGTCAGCTCAAATTATTACATTTGCATCTTTTTATCTAGAGCCTGTGCAATTAAAACCATTGCAATTGTTTGTGTTTTATGATAAAGTTCAAGGGAGAAGATAAGCCAATTTGTTCATGGCAATTTTGAAATCCTGCTTAATACTTTTATTGAAATCCAAAAATGTTCTATTAGGATGGAAAGTGTGGGAAGAAAATGGCAAATCCCAGTGTGAAAGCTGTAGAAGCCTTGTCAGAGTGCTTGAGAAACTTTAAATGGTCTTGTTTAGTTAAACAAGGAGTGAGGAATTTGCTCAGGGAAGATGTGGGCTGGAGGTTGTATTAAAACAGAATCAGAAAGGTCAGGGGAGATGACAGCAGGGCTGGGATGTGATTGATGGTTAAATTCATGTGCATATGTGGAGAAAGTTATTTCCAGCATTGCTGCAGCTCTGGGGAGATTTGAAATAGTTCAGTTCATGTCACAGATCCTTCAAATTTACACACGTACAGACATTATTTGGTGGCAATTGAATATTGTCTGTAGTTATTTGTTACCTTTTAAATAGCAGCAATGTAAGAAAGAAAGAAAATGTTTGTATTAATTTAAATGGGAAAGCAGGAGTGGTGGTCCTCAAGTATTTTGAGTTTGTACTTGAAGTGAATTTTCTTTATTTAAAGTGTTTTATGAGAAGATTTGAAGAAATCTGGAAGAGAATTCTTGGTTAATCCCCAAAAGTGAAGGTTTGTGACGTTCTTCTGCCACGAGGTGAATGCTTCTGCAGAAAGAATTTGGAGAGGAAAAGTATCTGAAGCAATTGAAGGCCCAGGACTTGTGCCCTGTCCCATCAGCAGGGACAGCCTGGTGACAGCAGGGACATCAGCACATAGAGGGGAACAAAGATCTTTTAGGAGGGCTACAGAGAAAGATGGAAACTTCAGCAGCACCATGGACAGGCTGATGAAGGGGATTGCAAAGCACTTTATAGTCAAAAACCTGTAATATTGTATCATGTTGAAAGAAAATAATTCAAACTCTGCTGCTTCATTCACCAACATTCCTCCTTCCCTTAGCACTGCCCTCACTTACCTTTTGCCAAGAGCTGCTGTAAGGAAATCCTTCCCTGCATTTCTCTTGTTTCTGTCAGTAATAATGGTGAGCCCGAAACACTTCTGCAGTGGCAACTTTTAGCACTTCAGTAAACTGTGCCTTTTGTCAGATAAATCGAGTTGGTAAAATTTTTCTTGATCCCCAAACCCCTCGTTTATCTTTCCATTTTATATATATATATATATATATATATATATATATTTTTCAGCTTCCATTCTTCCCCTTCAATCTGTAAGGAGCAGCATATGATGTGGTTTCTGTGTTGATTTTCAAGATCATTTTTAGCCTGTCAAAGACTGTCTGTCTCAACAACTTTGAAACAAAGATTTTTTTTGAATAGATGAGAAAGTGCAGCTGCCAGATGAACCAACACAAGAAAATGGAAGGGGAGGATCTTGCAGATGGTTCTAATAAAACTGGGCAAACAGCGAACAGGGGTGGGGGGAGAGTGGGTTGAAATGCAAATTGCAATCCCAGTGCAAGTTTTGGGGTTAGTTTGTGAAAGAAAGTTGCATAAACAGTCTTTTGAGGGTTTGGGATTGGGGGCAGTTTATTGTTGCCAACTTTTCCTTCTCCCAGTGTCCCTGCTGCTACCTGAGCTTGTGTGGCTGTGCCAAGAGTCCTCCTCTGGAAAGCCCCATTCAGCTGCTCCTGGGGGTTTTGTGAATGTGAAATACCAATAAAATCTAGGTTTTCAGTGGCTGTTGAGAGAAGAAACTGTGCTTGTTGGAGCACAGAGCAGTGAAAATGGAGCAGAGGCTTGTGTTGATTCATTGTTCCTCGCCTGCTATCCCATAGCCAAAACTGCATTTTGGCCAAGCCTTGATAAACCCTGTGTTTGAAGTTTGTACTACATGATTCATTCATAAGGATGGAGTATTAATTTCTGTCTTTTCTGCTAATTTTCTCCTCTTATTAAATGGTATTGGGTCTGTAATATTAGACCAACAACTAATGAATAAAAATTGCAGCAGGAGAGATGCAGCTGAGGGTCTGAGTTGCTTCTGATGGTCTCAAATTCCATCACTGCTTCTTGACGTGATAATTTGGGGTTCTTTGGGCCAGAAAATCTTACTGATACCTCATTTCCCAACCCAAAACAGTTAAGTCTTTATTTTTTTTCTTCCTCTTGCTAATCTTTCCCTTCTTCAATGAAAGGAAGAGTGTTTGAGAGCACACAGGCTTTCAGCTCACACAGCAGCCCTTGGAGATGTGTCTTCATCTTGCTGTGTCAAAAGCTTTTCAAATCAGTAGTTTGGGAGTAGCAGATCCTTCAAATGCATGAGTAACAGATACTTGTTTTATTTAAGAGTCCTTAAGCATGAGCAATTCATTAAGTACTTCCTTTCTCCCCATGAATCAGTTCTATTTTAAACAGTCATCATGGATTTAATATTTTTTTAAGTATCAGAAGTTTTGACTTTTAAACTTTCTTGGAGTCTCTTGTGTACCTCTGTGAATTTGTATTAAAAACAGATCTGTCAAGGGCTGCACATTCCCTTTCCCTATCTCCTTCAAGAGTGGATGTGTTCTGTGTGCAGCATTTCTTTGCCCAAGGAGATGATTTAAAGTGCAGAAGTTATTCCTCTGAAAGCAGAGCACATCTCTCCATTACCTGGCCCATGGCTGGGCAATGCCACCTCAAAATGCCCCACCTGAGTGGCCTCTCAGGAGCTCACAGTGACCCCCAGCAATGTCCCTGAGGCTGCTGGGGGCTGCAGATTCCTGCAGGATTTGGTGATTTCTGTGCCAGGTGAGCCCTGCAGCCTCCTGGGCAAAGCTGTCACTCCCAGCTGTGGAATTCCAGTGCAGGAGATCCCATGGAATGCTCTGGTTGTGGATATTGACCCTGTGATGTTGTCGTGCTTTGCTGATTCAGTCCATCTGTTTCCCCTCTCTTTACTGGATCATGCAAAAAGGATAACGAACATAAATATTTATGATGAGGTATTTTTGTGCAGGGGTTTGTGTCCAAGATACAACATGCTGAGACATTAAACAGCACAAGTGTTGCCAGAATCCAACCAGCTTGGCAAATGTGACAGGCAGCTGAAGGCGAGGATGAGTTTTTGTGATAAAATCAGGCCTGAACGCTAAAGCATCACCAGTTGTTCACAGCTCGGGAAGAGTTCACTTGCAGTCAACATGAGCAGGGAAAACCTTTCCCAAATGATGCTTTGTTTCCTTGTGGATTTGTTCCTGTTTTTGCTTCCTTACACAGTCAGCAATCATCATTCAGATAGAGCCTTCCTGTTCCTGATCTGGTGAGGAGGTGCCCCCTTACCCCTGGCTGTCACTCCAGGAGCTGCTGCAGCCCTGGCAGCTGCGGGGAGCCGGGATGTTTGCAGGGATGGTTTGCAGGGATGGTTTGTGATTCATTTCTGGAGCATTCCTGCCCTTTGTGCTGCCAGGAGGGGACCAGCTCACATGGCAGCTCTTTCCATAGGGAGCTTCTGCTGCCCGAGCCTCCATGAAAGCCACGGGAAAGTGGAGAGGGCTCATCTGCAGCCTCGTTTGCTCCATCCGTGTGAATTGCCTCTTTGGAGCAGCGGCTACAAACGATGGCACATCATCTTTATCAATTAACTTAAAATGGTTTAAATTAATCTGTACTATGGGGCACTGGAACAGATGTGAGTATGGAGTGGCTGGAGTATTTTCTTTTGGAGTGGTAGATTGTTTTTTAAGTCCCTGTTCTGCCTGGGAGTGCAATGACAACTGTATCTGTGATCTCTGTGCCACCTGTTGCCTTAGCTACCATTTCATGTGCGATATTGCTGATGTTGGAGATAAAATATATTCTGTGGCACCTATAAAACACCTCAGTGATCCTCACAAGCCCCAGGAACACCAGATTTGTATCCAGCTGTGGCAGTCAATCTCTGCCATCTGCAGCTGTGCCAGAGCTGTTGGAGTGCAGCTCCCCAAGTGAAGGGAAAGGGCAAGGAGAGCCCTTTGTGCTGCTGGGCAAAGCCTGCAGAATTTTCGGACAAGTACAAACACCTGCATGCAGCTAGGATTTAAAAATGCGTGTAACTGTTGGTATTTATTATATAGATACAGCTCTGGCAATGTTTCCTGGTTTGGTATTCCCTACAGAGATGTGCCCACAATTTAGGAACAGGTCCTGCAGGCTGTGGACATTAAAGGAGGAGAAATCCATCCCTGCTCCTCCCCTGGCCAGCTGCTTGAACTGCAGCATCCTGCCTGAATCCACAAAGGTTCCAGTCTCTTTTTCTATTAGCCAGGAAAAAAATACATTTTGGAAGGGGTTAAAATTTTACACAAACACATCTCCTTATGCAGAGACTTTAAATAATCTTTCAGTGCAGCCATTCCATGCCATGAAGTGTTGGCTGATTTCTCTTTTCTTCAGGGCTATTTTCTCTATTTCAAAGAACTGAATAATATGCAAAAAAAATTTTCTGCTATGTGGAGTTCTCAAAACTAGGAAGGATTTTGTTGTTCCTTCAACATTCCTTCTGGAAAGGGCTTTGCAGGGCTCAGTTCTCATTGCTTTTCTTCTCCTCATCCTATTTCTGGCTAATCCCATCTGTAAAAGCAAATTGGTTGGTAACACTCAGGTTAGGAGAAGATTCAATATCCTCCATCCAGAGTAAGCTTTTGACTCATCTCCAGTATATCTCTATTTAGCCAATGAGGCACAAGTTGAAGTCTAATTTAGTGGCTGTTCCCTCACCTGCCTTCAATGAGAGGATATTCACCATTCTCATTAAGTCCATTTTCAAGCACATAATGTGTGCTTCCTCTCAGGATGGTTCTTCTTCATCTCACTTGTAGCATCTCATCTGCAGAGCTATTTCAGAAACTTTATCTCAAATGTCCTGAGAAGTCCTTTTGTGGTGATAATCATTGTCCAGGTGTTCTGGTTGTGCTGCTCAGCCTGTGCCCTCACCAGGCTGGTTTTCTTTGCACAGAAGTTTAAGTGCTCTGCTCCTTGTTATTTGTGGCTTCCTCTGTACAAATAATTGGTGTTTGCTTTCTTTCTGCCAACTTTATCACCCACAAACGTGTTCACACTTCAAGTTCACAAAAAGCAGAAGGCCAGAGGAGGGAAAAAACCAACCCCACAAACAAAACCCCAAAAGAACTGGACAGTGAATAGCTCCAAAGAGCTCTGCTCCTTTTCCCAGGAGAGGTCCTTAATTCTTCCAGGAGGTTCCACAGGCTGTGCCTCCAGCCCATCTTCATTGCAAAGCTGCAGTGTGGCTCTTGGGCAGGTCAGATTAAAGCAGCAGTGTGCTCCTGGGGAATGGAAAAGGAATGGGAATGTTCAGGACAAGGCCAAAAGTCTGGGGTGCCAGCTGTGCAGCCAGGATTCTGAAGAGAATTCAGGTGTCTTTTTACACAGCTCCTGTAGTGTTTAAGGTAGCAGGAGGTCAAGCAAGCAAAAATTACAATAAATCAGACTTGAAATTTGTTTGAAATAATCTTCTTGTCTGTCTTTCACAGAAAATGTTGCTGCCCTGACCAGCAGTCATGAAGAGAAGGGGGTGAAGCAAATGTGTCTGGAGAAGTTGGAAGTTTTGAACTTTTCAGCAGGATTTATTACCAGTGGCTGCAGGAGATTTTGCCAAGCCAGCCATTGACATGAGAATGGATTCAGTGCCTCAGACTTAAGTGGTAACTATTTTTTCTGTCATCTTCTTATTTCCAATACAGTACTGTAGGATAATTTGGATTATAGATGATATTGTTTTACTACTATTTAAATAGAGAAATCTTACAGGACCCAAACATGTGATTTTGTGAGCTTCATTCATTAGCAGAAAGTTGGACTTTTAGTATCTGGTGCTTTATTCAGTAGTTCAATTTTCTTCATGTGGGTTTATCCCATCTCTTCATCATTGAAAAATAAAATGATTTTGCTGTTTTTCCATAACTGTCTGTACCACCCAGTGCCCAGCAAACTGCAGTTTGGAACAGGTTGTAGAAGCAGCTCTGTGCCTGTTTTTTGTTATATTTTAAGTACTTTGTGTGACTCCTGAAATATGTAGAAAGACACACTTAAATGGCACATTAGGAAGTTTGTTCTTTTCTGCTGACATTCAATATTTCCTCAAAAATATTTTTTCCATTTTCTTGTTTTCTTTGCTCTTCTTATTTGCAAATCTTTTTCTCTGCCATTCATAGCTGGGTATTAAACATCTGAAATACTTCTATGCCTGTCTTCCTAAGGTCAGTTTACTAGTCAGGAATACAGAACTGCGACTTTTTAAAGTTAAATTGGGAGCAGAAAGATCCCCAGCTCTGTCTTGCTCTCCCATTTTGGTCTCAGTGCCTTTGGAACAACGTAGAACTGACCACCAAAAACAGAAGCTTTAAGAAGGGTAGAGGGGAATTACCACATCTTTAATACCACAGCAAGATGATGTTTCCATGTCTTTTGAGGGAAGAGAGTGAAAGGAGGTGTTGGTGCTCTCCTCAAAGCCTCACTAAACTCCAGCACAATAGAATCTGCCTCAGTTTAAAAACTGTGATAGAACTGCATATATCAAAAATGACATCTCACCACGTTTCTTTCATTTGTCGTGAGTAAAACAAAGGAAACCTTTTATGTGCTGTGGTTTTGTTTGAAATGCTTCTTTCTTATTCTCTCCTCTGTTTTTAGAGGGCGAGTGAACAGATCTGACAGTAGTTCTAAGTGATTGATGGTAGAAAAATTAGACCTGCATTTCTGAACTTGACAAAAACACCTGTTCTTATTTAGCAGTCCAGGTGAGGTATTCATTCCAGCCCTGTATCATAGACTGTGGTAGAACTTCAGTGGGAGAACAGTCAGTGCCCCAAAAGATTCTGTCCTAATTTCTGTGAGGTTAGGGCTGGGATTTCAGAACATGGTCAGCATGAATGCAGCAGTTCTGTCTGAAGCCCACACTGAGGCTCCTGTCTGTATCTCTGGTTAGAGCACAGTCAGACCAGCACTTAGGAGCCCCCCAGGCAAGAGCTCAGAGCTCAGCCAGTGCATCAGGTGCTCAGGAGGCTGCCAGGTTCTTCCCTCCCTGAGTTCCCATCTTTAGCAGTTGTTTCTATTCTGTGTCAGTGTCTTTGCTGCATTGGCAGGAAGGGAGAGCTTGCAAGTTCCATCTGTCTGCAGTGGTGACAGATGAAGCTCAAAAAGAACTTAAAAGAAAAATGTTTTTCTTCTTTCAAGTTTTCAGATTTACTGTTAATGCCTTTTCTCTGGTGTTCCCTGTAGCCCTGCAGTCCTTTCTGTTTGAAGGTGTGCACAGATCCTTAGATCTGATTCACTCATGTGTCTAATGAGAGCAAGAAAAAGACACTTCCAGCTCTCATGTCTGTTTTGCAAAAGTTTTGGAGCTGGAGCACTTCAGTGGGATGTTTGGTTTCTGTAGGGCACTTTAGAGCCAGAAATATGAGCAGCACAAGCTCCAAAGCAGTCCTAGTCACAAACTCTTGCCCATTCTTACTGCAGAAAATGCACCCCCTTGATTTGTCTGTGTGCAGAAGTCAGGAGAGGATACAAACAGGTTGTAACCACCATGGGTTTAGAGGAAACATTTCTAGGGAACTGGAAGATATTTGGTTTGTTCCTTGTACATCCCTGCCTGGCAGAGCAACTTCTTCATGCATTCAGCCTTTGACAAAACAGCACCAACTGTAAATCTGCCTGGGATAAGGACTTCAGCTGAGGAAATAGGTTCCCATCATTGTTTCTGCATTCAAAATACTATTATTTAGCTGATAAAAGTGACAATCAGAGGCCCAGGAAGAGGGAGAACAATGCTGTGGGATAGATTGCTCTGCTGGCACAGGAAGGTGTTAATCAGCTGAACACCAAGAGGTTTTTGTAGTTGAGGGAGGTGCTGGGTGGGATGAGGCCTGGGGAGAGCCAGGGGTTGCTGCTCTGGGCAGATGAATCTCCTTCCTTCCTGCTGGAGATGCTGTGCAGTGGCCTAGGTGGGAACTGATTGAGTGCACATACTCTTTCTGTGGCTGAGAGCAGCTGGAGGATGTTGCCTGGGAGGTGCTCTTGGCTCAGGGATTTGAAATGGGAGGGTTTTCTCTCAGCTTGAGAACACATTTTTTCCGCTTGACTCACTGACAGAAATCTGAATGAGTGATAAAATTTCTAAAAGTAATGTTGAATTTGTTGGAATAATAAAAAATGCATTTATCATCAGGAAGGAAGAGCAAAATAAGGGGAAAGATTCAATGAAGAGGAAGTCACCACCTTCCCAGTAACAATGGGAGGCTGTGGGCAGCTCACCCACCAAAGCTGCCATCGCAGAGGCTTCCTCTGAAACCCTCTCAGGCTCCTGTCCCACACACAGGACCCACACACATTCCATGGGATGCTTCCCATTGAAAAGCTGCACAGGAACGTGCTTGCAGAGGTTCCCTTGCTGTACAGAGCAGGAGCCTGGGTGTGCAGGAAAGGAGATGCCCACTGGCTCCTGCAGAACCCATTCTTCACCAGGAACAACACCAGCCTTTGTTGCTTCTCTTTGGCTTGGCACACAGAACAAGGAAGGAGCAGAAAATGCTGGCACTGAGGAGGAGCCTGTTGTGATCCCTGTGAGCTGCAGATCAAGCCAGGTATCTGCAGGGGCAGGCAGGGGCTATGGCTTAGATGGAATTTCAGGTTAGGATAATAACCATAATACCATTCTTTTCGTGATCTTACATTTCTCTAGTGCATTTCCTTTGTGCATTCCTGAAGAGTTTTCCAGACTCCAAGGGCTGTATCAGTTCCTGTGTGGTTGCAGTTTGGAGAAGCACTGGGCACAGATGAGTGCTGGGTGTGCTCCTGTGCAGAACAGAGCAGCTGCTTCCCTCTCAGGGTGAAACAGGGAACAGACAGGGGAGCATTTTAACTGCAAATACAAATGTACAGAGGAAAGATGCAAAGCTGAGGGTACTTATCTCAAAAGAAGCTGAAGATACTGAAGTCAGGATGTGTTTGAGTTGGGGGTTAAGGAAAGAACTTTTTATATATATGCACTTTTTTCTTCCCGAGACATGGCTTGTTCATTTGTCAGGTTCAGCCAGGCTTTTCCAGCTGAGGTTTTAATGGCTGAAAGCTGATTCAAAATGGAAACATTGACAGACTAAGGAACAATAACTTAATAATATTTATTCCATGTCCCTGTATGCACTTCTTTCCAGAGGGCAGTTCAGATTTTTCATGCTTGCAGTAGTCTCTATTTTCACTTAGGCTTATCTCTGAAATGTGCCCATCACAGGAGTGTTCAAAATTCTGTCCTTGTCAGCTCAGCTGATGGAAGGCAACTGATGCTGTGTTTGCTGAATTCATGCTGCTGTGATGGCTGGAAATTTCAAATAAACAGGACAAAATGGAAAAATCATCTTGTGCATGTGGGGCTCCTGCTCTTCATTTTGGCCATGCTCCTGTAAGTTCCATCCAAGCAGTTCTGCTGCTGGGGGTCTTGGAGCTCCTTTTGAGATGGAGTGGCAGTTTGCTTATTGCAGGAGGAGGGAATTTCAGTGATTGGGAGATGAGAGGCCTTGCTTATGGTGAGGTCTCCTCTTTTCCTTTGCTCAATGTTTGTAACAAATTCACTTTCCCTGAATTTCCATTGTGTGAAACTTGTGTATTTTGCTCTGTCATTTCTTCTGTCAGCTGCTCAGTTGGTGATTATTACATTTTTCATGCTGAGTCCTTTCATTTTTCTCTAGTCTGTTGTTACATGATGTGGCCTTGGCAAGAAACACATTCCCATTCTTCCAAACAAAAAAAAAAATCCCAAACCAAAAAAAATCAACCCTGCTGCATACAATTCAGATCCTGCTAATTAAGAAAACTATGAACTTCTAGGTGAAAAAGATAATTGACACATTTGAACCTGCTGCAAGCAATAATCATTTCCATGGAATGCAGGTGGTGCCACTGTCCCCAGGTTCTGGGCAGTGTTGGATTCCCTTGGGTTCTACAGCACCCACCTCATCCAGGGAGCTGCTGCAGCAACACTTCTTATGCCTCCTTTAACACAAAATAATTGGAGTTTTGGAGGCTTTTCAGAATCAAAAGATTTCTTCAATTTATCCAGAATCAGCTTTTCCTCTCAAATATCCATTTCCCTGGAGATGGACTAGATGACCTCCAGAGGCCCCTTGAACATTAATGATTCTGTGATTCCTTAACTCTCCCCAGGATAAGTGTGAAAATGCACTCAGAACCAGCTGCTGATGGTGCACCCTCTTTCTTCTTTTCTTCTTCCAAAGAGGAGTTCTTTCAGCCCAATCACCACTATCTTAAATATGAACATTAGCATATCTATATTTTAAGCAGAAATACTTCACAGGCAAATAGGCAAGCTTTAAAGAGACTTCAAAATATTTCCAAAAATACATGCCTTGCTTTCATTTTCAGCCTTGTCTTGTATATCATTCTCTATATGAGTTAACCTACTTTTTTGCTAAGCTTTTATTTTTGTTCTATTGCTTTCCATTTCTGGTGATATAAATTCTGTGTATTCTCTTGGGGAAAACTGCAGGTTACACTTTAACTTGCACTGTGGTGGCAGTGCTTTGTGATTTACATTTCATGGCATTCCAAAGATATTTCACAAAATTCAGACTTTTCCTACTGAAGGAGTATTGGTAGGCCATGTGCAAACATAACTGGGATTGTTTATTTTTCCATTACTAGATAAGAAGGTGCGAGGACAAATAAAATACAAAATGAGAAGAATCCCTGTGCTGGATTCTTTAGATTCCTGCCTCCCCACCCAGATTTTTTGAGAGCACTGCAGGCTGCTGAGATGCATGTTGGTTATCTGCTGCATAGCTCTACCCAAGATCTAACAATTACTGATTGTTTCTCCTTTACTGTGCCTTTACTGTGCTGTATTGTTGTTCTTATGCACATCTTTATCAGGTTAAAATACTTCAAATTTTTCACAGTGATTTCTTGAATTAGTAACTAGGGATGAAAGTACCACTTGATAACAAATAGTGACACCTTGTTTTCTCCTATCAGTGCAGCTGTAAACCAGTCAGAGGGGTTGAATCTATTCAAAAATCCCTGTTTTCAGGGAAAACACTGCTGAAACAGGACCTAAGACAACTTTCTCTAGTTGGTACTGACTTCCTCTTGCAGTGTTTTTGTTGAAAGCGGTTTCAGGTACCTCACAATCTAAACATGTATTGTTCCATGCAGGAGAGGAGGTGCATCAGCAGTTCTGACTTACAGACATGTCAGATTTCCTGAGCACTATCTCTGCTGTGCCCTCCTGTAATAGTTTCAGATATATGCACTGGCAGTCAAACCAGGATGTTTGATTTTCAGCATAGAACTGTTTGCTTTCAACATCCATATAAAGCTTACTGAGGAGGATACACACACCCACCAATTTAAAGATGCCACACTATGAGAAATAAACAGGTATTACTCCAGTAATGCCCACTGGAACAGCTTAGGGTGTATTTTATTACATCAGTGCTGTGGTTTCAGTGTATTTAAGTTTAGGGCTTTAAGTAAGTGAATTTACAGGTATTAAATGGATCAAAATTTATGAGTTTGCTGTGTTAATGTAAAAGCCATTTCTTCTGCAGCTAAAGAAAGATGGCACTAAGCTCATTGAAGGAAAAATAGTCCTTCCCTGACTATGGCTCTGTGTTACTGATTTTCAAGAGTTTAGCTGATAATATCCATTAAGTTTGATGATGGTGATGGATACAAAAATTAGCCTTGAATATCTGAGTGATAGTGACATACTTGAGCCTTGCATCAGTCAGTATTCAGTTAATTATCTAAGTATCAGTGCAAAGAGAGCAGGCTCCAGCTGGCTGTAATTAGGGCTGGATTGTTCCATGCCTTCAAGACAATTTTTACATTCATGGGATCTGCAGCTTTCTGTTGTCCTCATTTCCTGCAACATAAAAGCACTTGTGTGTCAAAGAATGAAAGGGGCAGAGAGTGAGAGAGACTGTGCGGATAAATCTCATTAACATCCCTGACAGTCTGGCTGAGAAATAGGCAGTGCAAGATCTAAATAAATCTTTAAAAAAATAAAAAGGGAAAACAACCCCCAGGAGCCATAGACAGAAAGTGTTATTTCAGTTGACTGCAAGACAAGGTGGATCTTTAGAAGGCACAGTGGGTTCTATAAAAGCTGAAATCTGCTCTGTAAATTCTGGCCTTAATGAGAGACCACCAGCGTGTGCAGGAGGAAAGCTGGCTGGCAAATCAGGAGTGTGTGTGACAGAGCAGTGGATGGGGAACCGTGGGTACAGTGCTGCAAGTGCCATAGATCACAGCCCCTCTGTGGAGTTCAGGCTCTGGGGTTTGCCCAGTGCTGCTGAGTTTCCAGCACTGCAGTGCTGGCTCCTGGTCTGGGGAGACTCCTCAGCTCCCTTCAGCTCTCAGGGCATCATGACCTGGGCAGCCTCTTGTTAGCAGCCTCTATTTCAACTCCTGAGCAACACTGGCAAGTTTTCAAATTGTTCCCCTATTTGGGGAAAAGCAGCCTTTTGTGTAGTTTGCATGTAAAGGTGCATGTTGGTGTTTCAGTGGGATCCAGCGTGGAAGGTGTGTGCCAGTGCCTGGGGGGATGGAAAAGGGCAGTCAGTGTGAGCCCAAGAACTTCAGAGCAGGATGTGCTGAGGCCATGGTGCTGCACAAAACCTGCTGCTCTTCACCTGCTGGAACCCCCCGACCCTGCCTGCTGAGCAGAGGGAGAACAGAGGTCCAGCAGCCCCCCTGCTGCCCATGGCCTGGCAGCCTTGCTCCTCTGGCTGAGTGTTGGTGCTCACTGCTGATCCTCTTCAGCTCCCTGACCTGTCAGAATCAACCCTTCCTCTCCACCCACAGGTGCATTTGCTGCAGTTTGAAACCTGGGGCTGTTCAGAGGTGTCAGGAGAAGGGGTGAGGGTACATGAAGGTGAGCATGGCCATCTCATTTTAGCTTACAAATGTCTCATAAGGGCCTAAAGGAAGTTAACAAAGCCAGTAGTTGATAGGTAAAGGTGTACAAGTTTAATTCCTTCTTTATTCAATGCAAATTAAATACAGTCACAAGCAGTAGTAGTTGCATGTGTATTTCTGTTCAGGCTGGCTCTATTCAGACAGAATATCTGCTCTCAAAATGCTTTTGCCATGTGGTCACAGAACTGCAAGTATTGAGCTGTGTCTGAGCCATGATCCCACCATCCTGCAGTGCCCTGGCACTGGGTGCACACAGACAATCTGTGTGTCAGGGTACTTCAGTGGGGCAAGGCTGAAGTGTGGAATATGCACCCAAGAAAATCATTTTACTTTGTGTGTCGAAATAAACTTTGTAAATTTTCTTTTGTGCACTTGATGATTAATAAAGAATTAATGTCTTGCTACTTGAACAAGAATGCTTTACTTACTGACTTGCTTCTGTGAAAGTTTATATTCTCTGAGTACAGAATTTAGAATCACAGATTCTGTTCATTTAGTGAAACAAAGTCTCTCAATCCTCGGTATCTTGCTAATTTCCTTGAAACTTTCCTCTGACAGCGATGCAAACACAGCTGGACAGATGAGAAACTGATACCTAATGTGTATGTACAGACCTGCTTCAGCTGTGGCCATACAGCAGAGAGTCCCTTAGCCATGGTTTGATGCTACTTATTCGCCCTAGTGACACAAGCTATTGTGTCCTTTTGTTATTGCAAGTCTTGAAGTTGTTCAGCTGTGAGTGAGGGCAATTGGTGAACTGTTCTCCCCCATTACAGAATCAGAGAATTGTTAAGGTTGAAAAAGACCCTTTGGTCGTTATCTCCAACCACTGACCCAGCACTGCCAGCTCCATCGCTGTCCCCAGGTGCCACATCCACAGGGCTTTTTAATCCCCCTAGGGATGGTGACTCCACCACTGCCCTGGGCAGCCTCTGCCAGGCCTGGACAACCCTTTCAGGGAAGACATTTTCCCTAATGTCCAACCTAACCTTCCCCTGCCCTCCATGTCTTTCTTGTTGCGAGGGGCTCAAATGTGACCCCAGGATTTGAGGTGTGGCCTCAGAGTGCCCAGCACAGACAGATGTCACTGCCCTGCTCCTGCTCCCACACCATTGCTGGGACAGCCCAGGTGCCATCCCCTGGGCACACCTGGGCTCCTGTTCAGCTGCTGCCCAGGTCCTTTTCTGCTGGGGAGCTTTCCAGTCCCTCTGCCCCAGCCTGCAGCACTGTGAGCCAAGCACAGCACCCAGCTCTTCACCCCGTTGAACCTCATCCAGTTGGCCTTGGCACATGGATCTGGCCTGTCCTGGTCCCTCTGCAGAGCCCTCCTGCCCTCCAGATCAACACTGCCACCACACTTGGTGTTATCTGTACCTGGCTGAAGGTGCCCTGGATCCCCTCAGGCCAACCCTTCACCTTCCCTTTGGTGGCCAAAGGAAAGGGCAGCACAGGGGCAGTGCCTAAGGGCCTTTCCTCCCCACAGAAGTTCCTTTTCCTCAGTTTTGATTTCCAGCAGGGGACTTTGCTGCAGGGCCCCATAAGCACCAGTGCTGGCAGCACAGCTGTGCAGTAGCTCTAAGAGTAAACAAAGGAGCAGTGGGGCTGTGACAGGTTCCACTGTGTTTGCAGGACATACAGCCACAGCCTCCATTTTGCATGGCTGTATTTCAGTGCTTTCCAGAAAATCCAAAGATATGTTTTCTGGGAAATTAAGAGAATTCAGTTATGATGACAAAATGTTGAAGGTGCAACTTGCAACAAAATCCAGGAGCTCTTCGGAAGCTCCTCCACTCTAGTTTGTGGTTCTTGGGGTGATCTGTCCCAGGGACTCTGCATTCCCCACTGCCTCACCTCATACAGAAGTTTAAGCCTGTGTCTCTGTTGCAGCTTCAGCAGAAGGGATAATGGTTCCTAATTGTTGAGTAGCACATTGAGTGCAGTAAGTGCTGACCTCTCTCTGCAGCACTGTGCCACAGAAGGAATGGCTTTCGTGTTGAAACCCAATTGGAGTAGCTGTAATGCTTCATGTATCATTTTAATGGCACTCTCAAAAAGCCTGGTATCTTGGTATGTCATTATCTCAGACTCTGCAGTTGTTGTTTCTTATTTAAATGTCCTATCTCACTTGAGATTTAATGTAATTAGAACCAGCCTGTGGAAAAATCTTTTTCTATTATGTCTTAGCTATTGTTCCAGTCAAGATGGTAAAGCAAATCAAACAGGATATAATGAAAATGATAAAACCATTTGCAAGAGGCAGTTTTCCTGAGGGAAGCAAAAGGCAGCACCACTTTTCATTTTGCTTTGTAGTTCTAAACATGGCATGGGCCTGGAGTGACTCTGTGGAGAGTTGTCCAATACACCTGAGAGCACAGACAGGTACAGCTGGCAGGAATCTGCCTTGGCTGATCCAACAGGGAACCACAGGCACCACAGCAATATTCTTCCACTGTTATTGCTGCTGTTCAGCCAGCACTGGGTCTGCTTGCCAGCCAAGGTATGTGTGAAGGAGCTGGGCCTGCAGTAATAAACATCTTAGATTGTTATTTTCTCCTGGAGCTACAGCGTCCTGGATGGGGAGGTACATCCAGGGTGTGGTGTCTGCAAAGGCACTGGTCCCCACAGCCTCAGTGTAACACGTGTCTCCAGCAAGAACTGCTGTTCTCTGTTTGGAAGGACAGGGAAAAGTGTCCAAGGCTTTCTTGGGCTGGCTTGGAGGCCTCATCTCAGCAAGGCAGGAGCCCTCCCTGCTGTCTCTGCTGGGTGATTTCTGAGCAGTTCAGGTGCTATTGCTCCACAACTCTGCTTTTCTCTTAGGTTTATAATTTGATGTCAAAGCTGTTTTGCAATGTCTTTTCTCTCCTGTGCACAAGCCACTTGTGAACAGGCTTTTGTACTGTCAGCCTGTGTTACAGGAATCCATAGTAATTCTCAGCAGTATTGATAAACTTTAGGTCTGAGAGGTTTGATCGAGGGCTGCGTGCCACGGGCAGAGCTCAGCAGGCAGTGCTTGCACGGGATGCTGGCAGGGCTCTCATTTTAGTTACTGTTTAGTTATTAGTTATTTAGTTATTGTCTAGTTATGATATTAGTTCTGCCAGCAGCTGTCAGGGGATGGATCGAGTGTCCAGTGGCACAGAGTCTCTCCAGCCCTCTTTGGCTGCTCCTCTGGTGCTGGGTTTGCCTGGGACAAAGAGCTTTGCAGTGCACAGTGCAGCCAGCTGAATCTGCCTTCACACAAATGTCAGAAGCAACAGATCAGGCTTGTTTTTCAAAAGCCAGTGATGTAAAAATTCAAAGGATCAAAATGCAAATAATTCAAATGATGAGAGAAATCATTAGGTTAATACCTGCAAATTCTTGTGTAACTTCAGATGTAATGAAAAAAGAAAATCAACCTGAAAAAAAAAAAATCTCTTTTTTTGTAGGTTTCTGGGTTTGTTGCTGACTAATTTATAGATCACCTGTGCACAAGTTTGCCTCTGATATTACCTTGATCTCTTTGGAATTGAAGAAACAGTAGTTTCTTCCTCTCCCCTTCTCCCTCTTTCTTTCTTGTAAAGAAATGATTAAATACTCAGAGTACAAATGCTGCACATGAATATTTATAAGAACTTTTATAACATTTAGCGAGGCAATTCTTCATGGCTGTCTCTTGCTGAATGCACATAAGAAAGTACCATCATTTCTTCAAAGCTGCACTGAGTCCTTATTTGCTACTGGGTTGGCAGGAGCTGGAGGCTCACTGATGGTGACAAAACACAGAGATCATTGGGGTGTTTCCTACTTCTCTGTTAAAGCATTTGGCTTGTGTTTAATAGCTCATAAGAACACGTTTTTCATGCATCATTTACATTTAAGTTGCAGAAATCTTGTCACTAACATTGGATAAAAACCTGATTCCTGTGTTGATACTTTGATCTCCAAAGAAACAGAGTTAAAAGTCTTCTGCTTGGAATCCTGACACTGTGGGACAATTGAGTGGCCCTGGAGCACACTCTGCACAGCACTTGGAGGGTCCTCCTGTTAATGCAGAAGTGTTTTAGCCTCCACTTCTCTGCATATTGTCTCTCTGGAGCAGAGCATCCTGTGCATACCTAATTGCCTGTGTAATGCCTCAGAGTGTTGTCACACACCCACTTCTAAAAAGCAAATGGAAACTAGTAGCTCTTAATAGCAGATTTATCCCCTTGACATCCTGAAAGAATTTAGATCAGATTAAGCACAAGAGGAGAAAGGAGAAAGGCTTTAGGAATAAGCAAAAGGGAGAGGGGGGTTAGAGTTGTGATTTGTTAAAGCTGAAGATAATTTTAGAACTGGGTTTGGAAGTTCCTTGCTCATAGTCCTGTTATAACCTCTCCCCTTCTCCCTTATACAGTAATTGCCAGAAATTGCATGTTCTCATGTCCACAGGGTTACTGTATGAATGGAAGACTTGCAGTGTTTAAAAGCTGGAGTGCATTCTGTACATTGGAAGTTGCCTGTTGGAACTTGGCACACACCATGTGTGGGTCTGTGTGATGTGGTGGTGCTCGAGTTGTTTAGCCTGGAAGAAAAGGAGACTCAGAGGTGATCTTATCACTCTCCTGCCTCCTGAAAGGTGGCTGTGCTCAGGTGGGGTTGGTCTCTTTCTCCTGGCAGGAACTGACAAAACAAGAGGACACAGCTTTAAGCTGTGCCAAGGGAAATATAGGTTGGATATTAGGAAAAGGTTTTTTATGGAAAGGGTGATAAAGTACTGGAATGATCTGCTTGCGGAGGTGGTGCAGTCACCATCCCTGGATGTGTTTAACAAAAGCCTGGATGTGACACTGGGTGCCATGGTTTAGTTGAGGTGTTGGGGCTGGGTTGGATTCCATGATCTCAGAGGTCTCTTCCAAGCTGGTGATTCTGTGATTGTGTGAAATGCCCCCAGTGCTGGGGCTGGTCCAGCAGAGCCTCTGGAGGGCAGAGTGGGAATCATCCCCAAAGGCAGGGCTGTGGGCAGAGCCCTGTGATCTCCCCTGGATCTGCTCCCACAGGGGTCCAGCAGGCTCTGGCTGGGTGAATGCACATCCTCCCCAGCAGGTTCTGACAGGCTGCTTTCTATGGCATGGCCTTTAAACCATCCCGAGTTTAACACCTTTCACTGGATAAGCTGGCTAAGTTAGTTCTTACTGGAATTCATTAATAGTGCAATATTTCTCTTTTGTAATCATATTTTCTCAGTTTTAATTCCCCTTTTATCTGGTCACCCTTACTTAAGCTTGCTGCCTGTGATGTGTGTCTTTTGTAGATATCAATCTGAAGATCTCAGAATATCCCAATGGGTCTAGTACTTCTGATTTCTTCCCTTCTGTGTGTTTATAAATATGTCTAATTTATACTTCTCTGCTACAGCAGTATGCAAACTATAGGGGTGTATTTTTAAAGAAGGCATCGTTTATGGGACTTTAACCCTTGAACTACTACTGTACTTAATTTTCAGATAGTGATTTGATCTCCTTCCCAGATGTTTTAGGCACAGTAATTATTAGAACTATTTTCATAATTAGCAAAGGACAACTGAAGGAAACTATCAACAAACAGTTCAGTTTACATTTCAATTAAAGCTGTACACTTGTGGCATTATATAGATCACTAGGTATTACTTATAATAATATTGAAAAACAATAAGTTGTGCTTTACTCATGCAAAACTTTTGAACCTGATGCATGATCTCTGACCATGTCAGAATCCAGACTTGGCTACCTCTGTAAGAAAAGTATGTACTCACCTGAGAACTCTTCAAGTGTGTTTAGCAGCAGGCATAATGCAGGATCTTGGGAAAAGGCTCCCATGTTTGCATCTACAAGGTAACAAAGGTATTGTCAGCACTGGTGTGGAGCAGCTCATCAAATCCACCCAAACAGATTAAAAAACCTGTAGTCCTTGGATAATAATATCTACAAGAGTTTTCAAGTCACATTTTTCATAGGGAAGATTGAAATTGGACTTCAAAAAAAAATTAGTATGACAGCTTTTTCTAATTTATTTCTTTGCACTGAATTTTTAGTACAGACGAAATGTGTGCCGGGGAGTGCATAGGCATAGCAAGTGGTGAAATTCCAGGAATCTGTAGAGACTTCCATTTGTCTCTGGTTCCTGGCATATTAAAGGTTTGTGGAGATTTGAGGCAGAATTTATTTTATTACTTCTACAGCGCCTCAAACTGAAATCTTCCATCATACTCTATGAGACAAACACCTTGACTCAAGGGGGGAACTTGCTGCTGGAGCTTGTTCTTCCTGCAAACCAAGGACTGCAGCCACCCCAGTGCTGCCAAGGAGGCAGGGCTGAGGGGGTGCCTGGTCCTCCTTTAGCTCAGGCATTAATGATGCTGCTGCCTTACTTCAGCAGGCAGCCATCTCATTATCTCTGGGCAGTCTCCTCTGCCCTTTTCCTCTCCAGTTCTTTCTCCCAAGTTTAGCAAGTAATTAAAAGAGTACAGTGGCTGAGGAGTGAAAACGGAATTTTTCCAAATGCTGTTCCTTGTAAAATGTAATACATCGCCCACACATCCCAGGGCAGTGATTGAAGATCTCGTCACATTTGTCTTACTTGAGATTTAAGCAAAATCATCTGCTGAGCATTTCAGTCCATCCATGTGCATTACAATCCATCCAGGCTCCCTGAAAAGAAAAATGGGGAAATAAGACATGGTTAATGTAGCAGTCTTTATGTGGAGAGAACAGATTTAACATAGGACGTTGGAGATAGAGGCTCCAGTCTATCTCCTACACAGGGCTAATTAGCATGATGAGCCCATCCTTTCCTTCAGGATTATCTCAGCCTTGGAGAAGCTCTGGGCTGGAGCAGCAGTACAGGGAGTTGGGGCTGCCTGGCCTGTGGCACTGGCTGGGGCTGGGGCTGGGGCTCCTGTGTCCTGGCAGGGTGGGCAGGGGCTCCCCTGGGAACCCACCCAAACCTTGCTTTGGCACAGCCACAGGTGAACAGAAGTCCTGCTCCTTACAACCACTGTCTCCACTTTGCCCTTCCTGTTCCTGCAGTACTGTATGGAAGTAAGGAGATTATTTTGCTCTCTAAAGAAAGAAAGGAGAAACAAGTATTTTTATGTAGCAAAATTGTTTATATTAACATGTATTTTGAAGACCTGCACAGAGCAGATCTGCCCCAGTTTCTCAGCTCTGCTGTATGAAGCAACCAAGAGGCTGATCCTACACCTGTATCAGGCTGCTGATAAATTTCCTGTTATTGAACTTCATCATTTTTGATTGGTTTTTTTTTACATACAGCATTCTGGCATCCAAACAAGTCTTCTGCCTTTATTGAGTTTGTCATACTGCAATTTCTCTCAAAATTAAGGCTTTGGGATCCCTGTTCACATACCAGGTTTCAACAAAAGGCTTTATAAACCAGCTGACTTTAAAAGCTGAGTGATTGTCAGATGAGAAATGATTTGTACTTGAAACAGTCAAAGAAGGTGAAGTTAGTAATGACTCATTTTCTGGTTATGCCAAAAAATATTTCTGCAAATTACTGAAATCCAAAAAAAAAATCATTTAATCTTTATTCAGATTGCTGAGACTGGTTTTTCTATTGAATAACTGCTGGATACTATTGCATGCAAAGGCTTGCTTTTTCAAACAGCTTTAAAATAAAACACAGATTCATTGTATTTGTGAAAAACCATGGTTCCTGTCTTCCTTGTGCCTCTGCATATCATCTTTGCAGATGCTGGGTTTTAGTGAGGTATAAATAGATAAGTTTGTTAACAAGTATACAAAAGGCTAAATTAACTTTAAAATCTTAATTTCATTTTTCTACATTGTTGCTGAGAAACCAAAATGGTGAAAATGCAGTGGATGTTCTGTGGGTCAGGCCTGGCTATAGCTGACAGGTCTGAAACTGGTTGTGGGCAGGAGGCTGTTACTGAGCAGGATGCTCTGTATTAATCTTTGTCCTAAAATTAGTCAGGGTTTTTTATGAGCAGTCTGGAAGGAAATGTAAATAGGGGGAGAGCAGGAGATTTGAAGTGTGTGAGGTATGCAGAGATACAGCACTGGCTATACAGGAAAAAAAAAAGATGGAGGAAATGCATTTTATTTATTATGTACAACTGTAAACTGGGTATAAAAGATTTTAGGCCAGGCTTGGCTGATTGCAGTGAGAGAAGTGAGGCTGCTCAAAAGCTTATGGAAGGCATGAGCACATCATTATCCTGAGTTCTGGCCTGCAAAGGGCAGTGCCCTGACTCCAGGTGTGCAGGGGTGTGTTTCAGGAGTGGAAGGGTTTGTTCTGTTGTGTTTGTCCCCGGTGTGAAGCTCCAGAAACACTGCATTGTCTTTGGACAGCAACAGCCCAAGGGTGCTGCCAACAATTCACAAATGTCACTGATGGTTAAAGGCTTGGGCAGCCTCATTTCCAGAGCAGGCTAGAGAGCTCTGTTTATTCATGTTTTTATTTGAAAATAGCAAAGTAGAAGCAGAAGTGCTTCTGAAGTATGGGGGCAAAAGCGATGAGTAAGGCAGCTTGATGGCTGTCACAGTTACCATGGCAACCCCTTGGCCACCGGGTGGGATCCCATCCCTGTTTATGTAACCATCACTGAACATATGCCACCACCACTAATTAAGCCGAGGTTGAGCCCAGAACCCTGAAATCTGCCATTCCTCCTTTTTCCCTGTATGAATCACAAGGTTAAGCACTACAGAGAGCGTGGGGTCTCCTCTGTGACCATCCTGGGGACACCTGGCATGAGCTTCCCCTCCATGTGCAAAGCGTGATGAAGCAGCAGCAAGGAAGCCTGAGCTGCATTCCTGAGCAATTCCCTCTGGCAGTGGAATGTGGTGATGTCTCCTGAGCGGTCCATAGGGACTGAGCCCAGGAGCTCAGCAGGGAGCACTGGGCACAGTTTCGATGCTGCTGCTGTGGCTGTTGTCTGGGATGGTTCTTGTTATAAATAAGTTACTTCCAAACACCACAATGTTGCACATGGCAGGAATAAGCCTCCCTCCAGACCCTGCACGAGAGCAGGTAATAGCAGCCTTTCACCTTTCACTCGGAATGGCAGTGACAAAAGGTAATTGCCCAGAGCTTGGTGTGGTTCCTGGTGTGGGCTCATAGCAGCCCTGTCTGCTAATAAAGTATTCTGTCATAAAAACCTCCTTTGAAAGCCAAGGAATTCAGATGAGTGTGGTTCTTTTACCTTCACACCCCTGTGGACTGGTATTGAGTCATCTCAGCAGTACAAGAATAGAAAATTCACATTGTGTTTTTTCTGGCTACAAAAAGCTTTGCATTCTCAGGATTCTGTCAAGCACAAGTAGCAAAATTTATGTTTGGCAATCAGTTCCTTTAGGAAAACATTTCTATCGGTAAAGAAGAACTAAAGAAGGAGAATTGAATGTTGGTGGTGATTTTCTTTCTCTTTCCTTTGCTAGAGCTCCTTTGCTGTGCTTTGTTGTTTCCTGCTGTGTCCTGACCCAGGAGTGAGTGCTGGCTGGGCTGCTAGCTCGGCATTCCCAGGTATGATTAGCAGCCTGTTAATTAGCTGGGGTGTGGGCCCTGGGCAGGGCTGCAGGAGCAGCTGCAGGGTGTGCCAGGCTGGGCTGCAGCCCCGGGGCTCTGTGATAAACCACCTCTGGATTTTAGGGGCTGGATGCAGCTGGCTGCTCCTGCTGCCCCAGAGCAGATGGGCAGCGAGGGCAGGGGTTTCCTGCCTGGATCAGCCAGGGAGCAGCAAAGGATTCCTGCTTCCCTTTTCCTCCTCTTCCAGCACTGGCTAAAAGTACTGGTTTACACACTTGATAGGTTTAAACATCTGTCTGTGAAAATGCAGGGTATTTCTTCTCTCATGGAGTAAATTGAGCAAATTCCCCAGCTGCAAAAAACAGTCATTGACTGTAACGATTAAAACTAACACAGGATTTGTGTTGCATTTCCTTTCTGATTCTGTCCTTGATTATATTTAATGATGCCCTCACTGCATAGTTTTCCATGTGTGGATTATTTTAAAGTATGGAATCAGATTTTGGGAACTCAAATAAATTACTGGGGTTTTGTTGGGGGGTTTTTTCCTGCCCTACATCTTGTCTCCTTTGGTAGCCTATAAAGCTGATTTCTGACTCTGAGATGCCCTGGGTTTGGCTGTTAGTCCTTTTCTGTGCCCATGAAGGGAAAGGGCTGCACACAGAGCCCCCACGATGCCCTGGAAGACTGGGGTGTTGTGGCCTGGCAGCAGCAACACTTAATCATCAGAATAAGGAAAAAAATCAATTCTTACTATGTATGCTAAAAGCATCCAGTGCCAGTACCTCCTAATTCCTTTTCTGAATTTCATCTATGCTGGTGCTTTTTATCCCTAATAACATTCTTATCAGTGGTGGCTTGCTATTTTATGGGGATGGATTTTAGGCAAAGCATAAGTAGAATAAGCAAAGAAATTATCTGTTGTAAACTTCAACACTAGTAAACATTAATATCTTTAACCTTTTGACTTGGAGCTCATCACTCATTTCATTGCTCCAGCTTACGACTGCAGATTAAATTTTCTCACATTCATCTTGCCTGGTGAAGTAGCTTATTGGGATGAATAAATGAGACCCTAATTAGAAGAGTAGCCTGAGTGAGAATAAGCTGCTGGAACCAGCTTTGATGGTCAAAAAATTACCTGTAGCCAGTTTCTCAAGATTATCAAAGAGGCCCTCAAATTAGAATGTCTGTCTTTGATCATAGATGTGAGGAATGAGGCAAAATGAGTGCACCAAGCAGATGGCAGTGGGAGGAGATGGTTGCTGTGGAATGGGAAACTGGAGGAGTTTTTACAAAGATTCAGGCCCTTTCCAGGCATTGCTCTACCACATAATGAATGAGATAGCAGTATAGGGCTTATTTTTATTTATATTTTCCACCATAAACTAGTAATGTATGCGTTTTCAAAAGTTAAATTGATTGGGTTATTTTTAGAGAAAAATCCCTCTTCTGTCATTCCTCGGTAACCTTACCCTGATTATTCTATCCTGCAGTGTGACCAGCCTCAAACAGTACTAATCTTTAGTAATCTCTTTCCACCTGGCTTCCTTACCTTGCTCATTACCACTGCCTGACCTGGGCATTGCTGTGGATTTGTGCAGATCCCTGCAGGACCTGTTGGTGTCACACAGTCCCTTGGCCCAGGTACGTGACAGCCTGAGGCCCCAGCTGCCCCACATCAAACATGAACTCACCAAAGGTAGAGATGGGGCCAGGGGATGGGCCAGGACTGACCTACAGGTCTGGGGCAAGAGAGACAAAGTGTGGGAGGAGGGGAGAAAGGCCTGACCTCAGCAGTGGGAGATGATGGGATATCAGTGTTCCTGCACCATGGGGTTATTTTGTGTATCCCACTGAAACCGCTGGAATCAAGAGCAGGATGTGGTAAGAGAAGGAGCAGCCCAGGCTCCAGCAGTGCCTGCCCTCCACCCTGCCCAGACTGCTCCAATGGGCAGCACAGGAATGATCTGGTAATGAGCAAATCCTCTTCTCCACTGAAAGGGGTAATGCTGCTTTGAAGCACTGAAATTGGGAGCTCTGGGTTTACCCCACCTCAGACAACTGTTAGTGGCTCATCCCAGGTATAAATGTCTGGTTGTTCTTCTGAATCCATTGACCCCTTGATCTCAGTGCCAGCTTGTTTCAGGAAGTGTTTTATGTGGAATAATTCTCTTTTTGGAGATGTAAATATGCTGCACTGGGTTTATTGCCCTTTTTCTTTTTTCTTTTTTTTT
>VWYP01014837.1:421938-579156 GCA_013400435.1 Pycnonotus jocosus
TTTTTTCATAATGGCTCATAGTGGTTTATTTTTAAACTTAATCCTGCCAAGTCTTTATTTAACAACTCCTAAGGCTCCCAGGGGGACTGACACCACTGGAGGGTGTCCACTGTGCTGTAGCCTGAGTCTTGTAGCTGCTTTTGCCCTGGCTGTGAGCCAGCCCCTCCCTCCTGAGTTACCTGCCCTGACACCTCAGTGGCTCTGGTTTCTTTTTAGTCAGTCCTTCCCCATCCTTTCCAGTGCTATTTTGGATTTTGCTATCCACAAGTCATTTGCTAAACTGAAATGGGGTTTTGGGGGGGCTTGGGGGGTTGGCACTTGTGGATTTTGCAGCATCAGGTGTCCAGCACTCAGATCTTTGGAGCCAAGACCTGCAGGAGTGCAAGGGAGAGAGGTTTGAGCAAACAGAAGTTGCAGAATTTCTGGACTTTACAATCCAGTGATGTAAAACTGGATTGTGATGAAAACCCTGTTTTCCTTCTCAAGCTGTGCTCAGCAGAAAGAGAACCACAACTTTTCCTGGATTTCTGACTACAAAAGTATTATCATGGTTCTTAGGTATTGCTTTTTTGTTTGTTGTGAGCACGTTTTGGAGAGGTTTGGTGAAGTTCATTCTTCTCCACGACTGTTCACGTGTGCTTAAACAAAAGGAAAAAATCAAAGGGCAGAATTTCAAGTGAGCCCAGGAAGGGTAAATCAAAGATAATTAGATTGGTCAAGATATAGTCATATAGGTGCACTTTTAGTATGCTCTGAAGGGCTTAATTCTCACAGTTTTCCTTAAATGGAGTTGAGAGAAACTGAAATGCACTGGAATTGAGGATACCCTTTAGAAATTATAACTATTGTGCTTTTTTCCTGTCAGCTGATATTCTTATCCATCATTTGCTGCTAGATCCTAGAATCTTGTACAGCCATTTTCAGAAAGCAAACAACTTACAGTTTGGCTTACCTCACTTTTTTAAAAGTAGAAAATAAAAATCAATTTTCCATGTAAATAAAAAAGCTTGGCCTTGTTACAGCTCTGGGTGTTCCCAGTGTGATGATGCAGAATCTGGGCAGATTACCTGGGCAGATCCCGAGGATATTCCTTGCCTTTTCCTTGCTCTGTGGCATTATCTCTTTGGGTTAGGTAAATTGCAAAGAAATGCCTGGTTTCTTCTGAAGCATCACAGATTGTCTAGCCTTGGGCAGGTTTTTGCTCCAGTTCATTGGTTAGTTCTATTTTATCCTTGCAAGTTTTAGGGAGGAAAAAACCCTCCATATTTAGGTTTTCCTTCACTTACTTTGAATTATGAAATATTTATGTCATTTGAACTCTTTAAAGGAGAGAAAATACAATGTGAGACATTAAAACAGGAAGAAAAAAAACCCTATCTGCAGCAAGATAAAACTTCTTTTTTAACAAAAGTGGCAATGCCCAGCATTTATGGAAATGTCCATCTGTGCTCTCTGCCAGAGTCAGAGCTCTGGCTTGGTACTGCAGTGAGCTGATGTTTAGCAAATATCCTTCACTCTGGGAATACAGTTGTGCCAGTCCATCGTTCTGGGGGTTTTCCTGGCATACCCTGAGTGAAGTGAGTGCTTGACACTCTCTGGGAGCATTTCCACAGCCCACTGCCACCCAAGCAGGACCTGCATGAGTTTCAGTTTTTAAAACAGTCTCTTAAAATGTTTATGATTGCATTAAAATTTAAAAGGAACAGAAATCAAATCCTGGCAGAGAATAAACATCACTTTTCCCCTGCTCTTTGAGACTTGCACTCTGGTTTATGATGATCAGTGACTGTCCAGATGCCTGTAAGTGCTTCAGACAAACCACAAAGCCGTGGTGGTTTTGTGGCCTTTGGGCACTCCCGTATAGGAAGCCCAGGTTGAATTCCCAGTGCTGATTTTTTTCAGTCTGAGGACAGGCCTGGCAGTGGTGAGAGGTTTGTGGTTGTGCAGCAGCCCTGGCTGGACTGGTGCCAAGGAAGGCTGATCAATGCAGTTTATTCTGCAGCACAGGAATTGCAGCCCCATTGTCAGGGACTTTAGCAGCACTAAAGGTAAATGGATTTTCCCTGGAGGACGCCAAAGCAAAGGAAACCTGTGCCAGGATGTGGTGATCCCAGAGGAGACCAGAGGGTGCTGGATACCATCTCAGGAAAATCCCAGCCCTTCAGTGGGGGCAGATTTTTGCAGCACACAGCATTGCAAACACATGTCTAATAGGTGCATTCATTTTCATATGCTCCTTCATTGAGCAGGCCTGATTAATTAGTGCATGTCACCATCTGGTACTTACCGAGACTATTCATTTTTAAAATGTTGAAATTGTAGGGAATGTTGCACACCAATTAAGTTCTTTTTAATTGGATTATTTTAGTATAAAGTATTACTGGAGAAGGCCTTCATTGTGATTCAGCCAGCATGCATCCAAAGGAGACCTGCCAGCCTGAAATTACCTAGAAGAAAGGCAAAATGCCTGAAATGTATGTTTTATTACTATCTTCATGCACTCAGCAAAGATGATGTCAACAAATAAAAGAGTCACAGAGACATTCCTGCATTGCTGTGCACGCTTCCTGACATGAGGGTATCTCAGCTGATCCCTGCTTCATCTTTGCACTCCAGCTCCAAATCTGTCCTCTTCCTCTGACCTGAACATGAAATACGCTTTTGCCTTCCTGACTGCTTGAGACCAACTCACCAGGGCCAGGCCCAGCCCTCCTGTGCACAGCTGTGTACCTGCTGGAATGAGGAGCATTAGTCTCATATACACAAAGAATGATTTGGCCTTTAAGGCTGATAAATTATCTGTGCTGACTCAACCATTTAGTGAATGAAGTCTCACGATCTGCTGTTGGGAGCAGAAGTTGTCTGTCTGTACTTGCTCCTGACACTGACTCACTGGGTGAATTTTAGTTCCTTCACGTCACTGCAGCGCAATGGTTGCCTGTATAAATTGTGAATAGTTCTGTTTATCAACTTACATAAAAGGCTTTGAGATACAGGGACGAAATGCAGACTGTTGATGTTACATACTTGCTATTAATACTTTACAAGTCTGATGCTGTTTTGGGAGTAACATCTTGTCATCTCCTTGATTTTGTGTAGATTGAGCATCTTCAAATAAGTTTTGTCTTCTGAACTACTCATTTCAGAAGAGCCAGGAGCTCTGCAGGGTGCACATTCCTGTTCCTTAGCAGGTACATGGAGGGGCAGTGGAAGCAGGGAAGTTAGGGAAGAAAAGACATCTGGTCACTTGCAGCTGGCGAGATGTGAGGTGTGACTGCCTGGATCTCTCGTTGCCCTGCTTTGTTTTGGAGATAGTGTAGGAATCCAGCAATGGACAATGTCAGGGTGATTTTTTCCCTGTATTTGTGTGCATTTTCAGGCCCTTCGATGGCCTCTGCTGCCCCCTGCCAAGCTGCAGCTGCTGGTGACAGCGATGGGAGCAACAGCCTACTGAAAGATTTCATTTCTCTTATCCCTCCTAATCATTCTCACCACAAGTACCACACATAATAGGGAATCTGTAGTTGAAAAAGTGATTCTTTTTAAAGGAGAGGAAAGCAGCAGAAAGATTGTTTTTAGTTGTTCAGCAAGGAAGAAACTGACTTTTTTTTTTTTTTGGAATGCAAATGCTTGCTTCAACATATAAAGGTCACTGTGGATTTAATTTGAAATAGCGTAGGAGTGCTTCTGATTTCAAAGTACAAAAGTAGCACAGTGTTGGGATTGTTTTGGTTATTTTCTTAAGATCCATTTCCTCTGGTTGGAAGGTGGCTGTTTCCTCTGGGGTGCAGCTGCAGGCAGTGGCAGGGCCTGTGACAGGAACTGCTTGTCCTGCTGTGCCCGAGCCAGTTGCAAACCCAGCTGGGGTTCACAGACCCGGGCAGTCAGTGGCTCTTCTGTTCCACACTGTCACAAGTCATCCTGGGGGTCAAGGCTGTGTTCAAACTGGTTCTGTTGGCTGCTGGAGGCCAAAAGAGCTGAAATCTCTACACATGGCTTATATATATTCTGTGTCCAGGTTCCACATCTGCATTTCCACAATCACAAGTTTAGGTAAACTGCTGCAGGCAGCACTGCTGGTACATGGGGGGGTGTTCTGGGATAAAGCACAGAGCTGTAGTTGTTGCTCCCTCTGGAGAGCTGTGGTTCTGCCGAGTTTCCTGCAGTTCCCAGGCTGAGTGTGACCCTCCTCTGGTTCAGAGGAAGTGTCAGAGCAAAGGAGAGTGACCAGTGTGTTGTGACACAGGCGGTGGTAGCACATCAGGATGGAGCCACAGGCAGGTGGGCACTGCAGAGCTTCCTCAGTGCTGCCCTGTTCCTAGCAGGAAATGCTTAGCCTGGCACACCATAAAGCTGCCTGCCTTGTGATGGGATTCCAGAGCAAGTGCAGCTTATGCAATTTCAGAGAAATAAGATCACATGGGTAAATCTTAAAACCCACACACAAGCACTAACCCTTTTGTTCAAACCAGTTGTTCAAAGCTTTTATGTGATGGAGAAATATATTTTCCAAGAAAGCATTTCGTTTAGATTCCCATTAGTGCAACTTTACTCCTTTTGGTTGTTGAACACATGAAAAGAGGGAGCTAAAAAGAGTATAAAATTCTTGTACATGCTCTCTCTCTGGTATTAGGAAAACTTTCTTAATGTAATTTTTTTACAATATATGGCCTCGCAAAGTGTTGAACCAACAAATCTTGAGAGAAACCAAGAAAGATACAAAGGCATTTTACTCTGTATATGTAAAACAAAGTCTAAAAGTTTGGGCAGATCTCAGTCTGGCAGACTTTCTATCTCTTAGGTCATACAGAGAAAGCTTTTGGCAGTGGCTTTTTTGGCAAAAAGCTTTGTCTGGAAACATATTTAGTCAGCATATGAAATGTGATAGCCCTGGTAGCACGGCTGTGTCTGCAGGCACTAATAGAGTTAGGCTTCAGCCCCATCTGCTGTTGGATCAGGATTGCTCTGTTGCTTTGCCAGCACAGGACAGTCCTTGCCAAAACACAGAGTGGGACGTGAGGAGACTGACAAAGCCCTCCTGGTGTCAGCTCTCCTAATGATCCTGTTGTTTGCCACGCTGATGGAAGCCAGGGGTGCCCATGGAGAATTCCAGCACAGCCTCCCTGCTGCTGAACTCCCACCAAGGGCTCTGTGGGGAGCTGCAGCTCTACCTGCAGGGGATCAGCAGTGCCCTCCCGGTGTACCTGGGTGAGCAGCAAGGATATTTGCACCCCAAGGCCCATAAGAAGAGAGCATTATTGATTTCCTGTGCCTGTGTTTACAGAAGTAGCAGTGGACACAGAGATCCTTTCAGTTCACTGAAATGTCTCCAATAATTTGAGTTATGCAACAGTGACAAAGAGAATAGACCTGCGGATTTGGCTCAGAAGGCTTAAAATCTTCAGGCATTAATTCATGAAACTCTCAAATCCTGGATACTCTGGTGACTATAAAGCACAGCAGATTCGTGTTTGATTTTTTTCTTAAGGCTGATCATTTCAGGAAATAAAAAGATTCACTTTGAAAGAGATTTTCAGTTCTTCTTCAGTTGTTATTTCTGGAGGGGTTAGGTAGAAAAGCTACATGTGAAACAAATCAGGGACTAAAAATCCTTAGCTTTGTTTTGAGGATATGAGAATGGTTTATTACCATTGTGGTAACCAAAAGGAGAAAAAGCAGTGACTTTCTAGAAAGATTTCCATTGTATTTTTATCTGACTTTTCCAGGACATCAGAACAGCCTATCTGTTCAGTCAAAATACCTCTCCAGTTATCATTTGACTCTGATGGAAAAAGTGCTAAAATGGCAGAATTTGGGGTTGCTTGAACATATTTTCTCACTTAAGCTGAGCTTGTTCACATTCAAAGCTAAAACAAATTATCTCAATTGCATTTAGGAGAGTAAACATACTCTTGCTTTTCTATCTCATGTTTGAGTGGTTATGGTGAAAGCATAATGTGTGGTAATCTTCGGGTTTATATCCTCTTCCTGCATTTGTTTTATTGGACAAAATTAAAGGTCAATGGTCCTGAACTAGTCAAGAGAATAACTCTAAATTCTCAGTCATTGCCATTTTTCCCTCTCTCTGCTTTAAGTAACATAGGGCTTAGCTGCCAAAGTTTTAATTGTTTATGTATGAGAAGAATGATAGTTGTAATTTGGTTTTGCATTTCAGTTATATAGTTTTGTAAATGAAGATGTCAGCAAAAGGCTACTTGCTCCTTCCACATTGTCCCTAGTGTGGAAAATATAATGATCAAGCAGATTTTTCCCCATTCTCATCCTCTTCCTGTTTCGTGTTCTTCCAGCATGATCACTGCCCAAGGAAGTGTCCGTGCTACGTGAACAGAGTGGAAGCACACGGATGAGAGTCCTGCCATGCACTGAGCAGCACGGCATCAGGCGCAGAGCTCTGGGAAAATGTCTGCTTGCAACACTTTCACTGAGCACGTCTGGAAACCCGGTGAATGTAAGAACTGCTTCAAGCCCAAGAGCTTGCACCAGTTACCCCCGGTGTCAGAAAAGAAGCCCCTCTCGCATGGCAACCTGAAAGCCAATGCAAACCAAAGCAGCAGCCAGCGCGGGAGGAGCAGCGGCAGCTTCCGCCCGCCCGTGGCCAAGAAGCCCACGATAGCTGTGAAACCCACCATGATGGTGGCAGACGGGCAGGGGCTCTGCGGGGAGCTCACCACGCTGGAGCTGTGCGAGAACAAACCCCTGCCTGCGGGCTGGAACCGCAACAAGGCGGTCTTGAACAAAAAACCACTGAACAATAACAATGAGGAGGAGATCGAAGGTTACAGCCATGTTCCTAGGCCTTATGGCAACAGCGAGGGTGTGGGTAAGATACCAAATAATAATAATGGACTGACAGAAGTTTTGAAGGAGATTGCGGGTTTGGATACCACACCTCAGCTCACTGGAAATGAAACGAACGCGAGAGAAACCTTCTTGGGAAGGATAAATAATTGTTACAAAAGATCGTTAGAAAGGAAGATCCCTCCGAGCTGCATGGTGGGTGGAATGAAGGATTCACAGAGTAAGCACGTTATTCTGAGTGGAAGCACTGAAGTCATAAGTAATGAAGGTGGACGTTTCTGTTATCCAGAGTTCTCTAGTGGAGATGAGAGTGAGGATGACACGTTTTTTGGCAGCATGCAGGAAGAGCATGAGAGCTGGGATGAAAGTGATGAAGAGTTGTTAGCAATGGAAATCCGCATGAGGGGCCAACCTCGCTTTGCTAATTTCAGAGCTAACACCCTGTCTCCTGTTCCATTCTGTGTTGACAAAAAATGGAATACTGTGCCCCTTCGGAACAAGTCTCTCCAGCGGATCTGTGCAGTGGATTATGACGACAGTTACGATGAAATTTTAAACGGTTACGGGGAAGAAACTGTGATTCTTTATGGGCAAGAGAGCATGCAGAGCATGGTATCTTCTGACTCTACATCTCCTGATTCTTCTTTGACAGAAGAGTCTCGTTCTGGGACAACCAGCAGTTCTTCCCAGAAGCTCTGTAATGGAGGGTTATCTCCTAGCACTCCTCAGGACCTCAAAGTGATTGAACAAGAATATGAAAGTCTTTGTGACAATCAACAAGCAAAGGACGTGCCAAAAGCACCCAGAAATGCTCTGAAAAGTCTGGAAACTCACAAGGCAGTCCTTGCACTTCGCCTGGAGGAGAAGGATGGCAAAATTGCTGTGCAGACTGATACGCAGGACAATAAAAGTTCTCCAGATGTTGCTGGTCAAGCTGTAACTATTAACTTGGTGCCTGTGGAGGAGCAAGCTAAACCCTACAGGGTGGTGAACATGGAACAACCAGTGTGCAAGCCATACACCGTAGTGGATGTATCAGCTGCCATGAGCAGTGAATGTAAAGAGAATCAGCCTGAAACCTCAGAAACCAAAAAAGCATCATCTAACCCAAGCTCACCAGTAACCCCAGGCACACCTGTTGCATCCTCTGCAGCATCACCTGTACACGTACGCGCTACTCAGAAAAAATCCAGCGCAATCAGATACCAAGAAGTGTGGACTTCTAGCACTAGTCCAAGACAGAAGATACCTAAGGTGGAACTGATTGGAAACAGCTCAGGACCTTCCATTCCTCCAAGGAAGACAAGCCACAAGTCAGCTCCTACTTCACCTACAGCTACAAACGTTTCTTCGAAAACTATCCCAGTTAAGTCTCCTAATTTGTCTGAGATAAAATTCAACAGTTACAACAATGCTGGCATGCCACCTTTTCCTATTATCATTCATGATGAGCCCACCTACGCTAAGAGTTCCAAAAATGCTATTAAAGTTCCTATTGTAATCAATCCAAATGCGTATGATAACCTGGCAATCTATAAAAGTTTCCTAGGGACCAGTGGGGAGCTGTCCATCAAAGATAAAACTACAAGTGTGATAAGCCATACCTACGAAGAAATAGAAACTGAAAGCAAAGCGACCGAAGCCATAGGCAGCAAGCCCACTGAGTTGCCCCAAGCAAAGGGGGTGGCCACTAGCTCTGAGTGCAGGCTGGGCTCTGTGGCTCAAAAGGTCCAAGAGTTCAACAGCTGCCTCAGTAAAAGCCAGATATCCCCACAGAGAAGTCACAGTGCTGACCACAGCTCCCCATCCAGAGTTCAAAAGGCAATGCAAGAGCCTTCAGCAAAAGCAGACGTAACCCCGGATGGTTCTGTTGGCAGCAGCAGTGGCAGAGAGAATGCAAGCACGGTGCTCTCACAGATTGTGGCTTCTATCCAGCCTCCACAGTCTCCTCCAGAAACGCCTCAGTCTGCTCCCAAGTCCTGTAGTGTAGAAGAACTCTATTCCTTACCCCCTGAGGGAGATGCTACTAAAAACACCCTGGTACGACCCAAATCTCTGTTTACATCACAACCTGAAGTGGAGTCCTCCAAGGCAGAAACCGCTGCCATTAAAATGCAGAAAGATCCACTTTCACAGCCAGCTGCCACTCCCTCTCCAAAGCCAGCGCGAGCCACCCCGGGTGCCACGAGCCCCCAGGCAGAGCAGGCCCCGCCGTTCCCCCCTCCACGCTCCACCTCCTCTCCCTACCATGCCAGTAACTTGCTGCAAAGGCATTTCAGCAACTGGGCCAAACCCAACAGCCCCACCAGGTCGACAGAGGCCGAGTCCATCCTGCACTCGGAGGGGCGGCGTCCCGACGCGAAGCCCAAACGCTGGATATCGTTCAAGAGCTTCTTCCGCCGCAGGAAGGCTGATGATGAGGAAGAGAGGGAGAAAGACAGGGAGAAAGGGAAGTTGGTGGGTCTGGATGGAACTGTTATCCACATGCTCCCCCCTCCACCAGTGCAGCGGCACCACTGGTTCAGCGAGGCCAAGTCGGACTCCAGCGAGAAGCCGTCGATCGTTTTCATGTACAGGTGTGAGCCGGCACAGGCGGAGCCGAGGGCTGAGCTCCCACACAAGGGTGGGGTGGAGTCTGCTATTGCAGAGGCACTGGCCAAAGACAAGGGAGAAACGCAGGAGAAGCCTCCAGAGAGCTCGGAACAGAACACAGCCAGCCATTCCTCACCACCTCAGGCTCCCAAGAAAATCCCCAGGTACCATTCAGCTGTTTTAGTCACTTACTCGGTCGTGAACTGTCCTGTATATGCTGCTGGAAAGGGAGAGACTAAGGAGTTTCGTTACATTAATGCAATTTTTTCAAAGTATATTTATTTTAGGTAACTTAGAGTGCATTTTAAAATCTTTCTGTTGTGTTAGATACCAGAAAAGATGTAAAACATTCACTAGAAGCAGTGCCTGATATTTAGAGTTTGTCTTGCAGGCTCACTAATATGTCGCAATAGCTGTGTTCCATTGAATCAGATCCATTCTCTTGAATTTCTACTTTAAGAAAGTATTTCTGTATTATGGGAAACTTCAGAATTTCTCAGCAGAAATAGGAGGCAGCTATTGAGAAGTACAATAGAAATGCAAAGATCTGTGACTCACGGAAGATGCTGTGCTAACTTTACCTCACATGCCCAAGAATTCAACAGATGCTAATTAACCACACTGCAACATCACTGCAGCACTCCCCAAATAAAACTTGTAAAAAATAATAACAGAATAACAGTAATAACAGAATTAGGGTACCTACAAAACAGTGTTACCTCTGTCTTGCAAGGCCTTTAAGCAGTGACTGTGCTTTGTCCGCTGACAGTATTGGATCCAGTAAGAGCTGGTCACATCAGCTGCAGTCAGTCATGTGGGCAGAGTAAAACTCCCTCAGTGCCCAACCACAGCTGTGAACGTGTTAGAATTTGTCTTCCAATGTTATTACACAAGCCAATTCCAAAGTAGCCTCAAACTTGAATTATTTATTTCATTATAACAAAAACCTAATGGGAGGAAATCAAAAATTTTGTGAAGTGTGAGCCCCAGAAAATGTAGCATGACAGTGTGTTTTGGTTTTCTTTCTCCATATTCTGTACAAGAAAACTGCAGTGTTTTTTAGCTAAAACCGGTTTTAACCTAATAGAAATCTCTGTGTGAGCATAGTTAGAGCTTACCATAAACAGACTGGCACTAAAGTAAAATAACTTGGTTTTCTTTCTCCATTGTCTACACAGGATAAGTGCTAGAATAACCCTTGACAGGAGTGCAGTCTCTAGATTTACCCTAAATGAATTGGTGAGAAGTAGCTACCTTTAGAGGGCAAGTTAAAGGATTGCAGGAGTTTGTGCTCTCAACTCCCTTTCCAGGAACCTGGGGTTTTTTCTCCTGTCTCTGGAGGAAGCTGGAGAAAGTGAGGTTGATGTTGGTTGCAGGGCCATCAGGAGATTCCCCAGCTCCCACCTCTTAGTGCCCCGCTCCTGTGCTGGCAGGTGAAGCAGACCAGGGCAGAGATCCAGGGGAGAAGGAACTTTGCAGTGGCTGTTCCTTCTGTTCCTCCATCAGCAGCTGGCTGATGTGCCAGGGATGGGGAGGGAGGAGCAGCTGCTGCTCTGGGTGCTGAGAGGGCAGGAGCAGCCTGTCAGGGATTCTTGCACTGCCCTGGAGATGGTGCTGTTGGAATGTGTCCTGTTCTCCCCCTGCGGCTGGGATTCCTTCTGCCCACCCTTGTCAAGGCAGTGGGTCAGTGGTCTCTCATTCACTTATTGCAAAAAGCATGTTTACTCTTTAGTTTCCTTCAAGTCACAGTGATGTTGGTTAAAACCATATCTCAGAATTTTCTCCACTGAAAACTGGAATTTTCCAAATGTTAAAATTGGAATTTCTTCTTTCTGACAATACTGTTCCCTAATTTCTACAAATTTCAAGGAAAATACACTGAGGTGCTGAGTTATGGGAACACTGGGCAGTGGTTAGATTTATGCTTCAGTTCTTATATTCTTGATGCCTTGAGTTATTTAGGATTTTTAAATACAATTTAATAATGTTAATGAGACCAAGTGAAACCTTATAATACCACCAAATTGAAGGTTTTTATTGTTGTTTTTAGTATCCTGGTGGGTGAGAATCAGGATTTCTAAATGCCATTTTTGCACAAACAGGAGGCATAACCCATGAGAAGCTATGCTTGTTTTGTGTTAACCCTCCAGGTATTAGTACAAGGTTAGCTGTGATTTAGGCTAAAATATGTGCATGGAAAAGATGTTTACAATGTTCAGTTAAGCCTGCAGAGGCTCAGAGGAGAATGGATGACCTGAAGATAGCAATCAGTGAACCACTTCCTTAACTCAGAATGCCAAGAACAGCAAGCTCTCTGAAAAAACAAACTGATGACCTGGCAAACAAGATAAGCTTTAAAAATGTCTGATTACTGGGGGGTCTCAAAAGCAAATAAAATGAAGATACAGATTTCCTTGCTTTGCAATGGTTTAAAAAGCTGCTAAAGATTGACAACACAAGCACAAAACGGCTGAAGGTGTTTCAAGTTATCACTAGAAAGGTCAGTTTTCCCTTTGAACAGCACTTGCAAAATAATCCAGTTTTCAGAAAGCTGAAAATTCTATCTCTGTTATACAAAGGAACTTGGTTTTGATTTCTGAGTGTGATTTTTTCTGTTTGATGGCAGGATGCACCTAGGATGAACCTGCTGGTTCAAAGGAACTAACAAATAATAGTAATATAATTAAATTTACCAAAAATTTGTAGGTAGATTAATTTTTGCTAAAAATCAGCAGTCATGTCAGTTTTATCATTAATTAGACTGAAAACACCTTTAATTCATGAAGCAGCAGTTGTTCTCAGGCACAAAACCTAAAATTGACCAAAAGATAACATGATATTTCTGGCCTGAGTCACTGTAATTGATGAAGGTGGTACACCACAGTGTGCAATCCATTCATCACAAGTTGAATAAAAAGATCCTTCAAAGGCTTTGTTATCTTATGGATCAGAGTGTTCCTGCTGCTCATACCCAGCAGCAACTTGTTTGATTGAGACATTTCCTAAAAGCAAAGTGCAGCACTGAGTCCTGCTGCTTCCTTGGCTGTCTTCATAAAGCACATCAGAGCTGAACTAATCTGATCTGGGCACAGCCATCTCCATTTCAGTTACAGGTTAAACTCAAGAGTTTCCTTTCACAGCTGCAAGTCAGCCATAACTTCCCTTTATGAGATCTTTGGGCCAGTCTTGAATGAAGTGAAGATAAAACTGTTTTTCCTGAAATACTTCCTTCAGGTAGTGAGGTCTGTGTATTTATTTTTTTCTAGTTCAGATAAGGAAGCACTTCTTCATAGCTAAATTTGTGATCACCAATCTAATTCCTAAGATTGTGTTATTTTTGCAAAAGGATTTGAGCTCATAACTGATAGATCTGAGCTCTGGATGGAGGAATATGAGTGCTGTGGCAGATCACTCAGTAGAAACAATGGGAATCACTGTTCTTCAGAAATGTAGTCATACATTAAGATCAGGATTTCCTCCAGAGACAGGCAGGAATAACCACCACTGCCACATTCCACTTTCTAATTGTCACTGATCCAGTCCTGCAGATTCCACAGCTGCTTCAGAAACTGCTTGGGAAGATAACAGGATCTGTGAAGTCACAGTAGGGTTCTGTTAAAAACAAAGTCCTTCCCAGTTTGGAGGGCTTCTGGTATAACTCTTAGGATGAAGTTCTCACATGGACCCAGAACCTTTTAGGTACAGCCCGAGTAAATTGATGAGAATTCAAGGATGTTATAGGTGAAAAGAAATTCCTTGCTTGAGCAAGTCTGCTGAAATGGGAGAAAATTTAAAGTGGGTCAGCTCTTCTTCCTGTCAAATCCATGTTGGGGCTTTTCTTATCTAGGTATCAGCAAGCTTTATCTACCTTACTCAGCAGTGCTTTTAAAAGTATTAAGTAGCTATCTTCTACCATTTCATCAATTAAAAACTTGTGAGATTTTTCTCTAGAACATTTTCCAATTCTAACAGAATTGGAAATTCTGCATCTGCATTAAGCAGTGAGTTTGGTAACGTTTTATGTGAGAACTTGTAAACACCAAGGACTCTTAAAGTTCCGAGTAAATGGGACTTTACCATTTATTATTTTATAAATTGAGATTCAGAAATGGTAAATCATGTATTATTGTTTTTAACTCCTCTAATACAGTCTGTAAAATGGAAAGATGGAGAACCTGAAATGGATAAAGAAAAATATCTTCTTCATAATGCACAGTTAATCTGTGAAACTCATTGCCATTAAGTTTCAGTGACACTAAAGAGCTTAGCAGGATGTCTTTACTGGATTATCAAGTGTATTCCCTTTATCCGTGCAAACATCGCATTATACAAGATCTAAAAAAAAAAAAAAAAAAAAAAAATTCTCAAGCTTCAGGACTAAGCCAGCTTCTCAAAAATCAGAATTAGGAATGAACTTCATGGCTTAGTTGTTTCAGGTTGTCACTTGAGAAGTTTGTTTCACTTTACTCCTCAGTGACTGTGGGGTGAGGAGGGACTGCACTGCAGGAGCCACTGGAATGTTTTCTGTATCCATAGTGCCCTCTGACTGAAACCTGGGCACTGGTTGCCTCTGCCCAGTGTTTTGCAGGAATAAAGTGTTCTGTGTTCTGAGGAGAACTTCTGGGTAAGGTGGCCTCTGACCTCCCTCCAGCCATTAACCTCTGCATTTTTCCTCAAGCATTATTCAGTCAGTTTAGGCTTTATATTGGCTTTATTAGCTTAAAAGTGCAGGGCCTGAGGGCGTCTCAAAGCGCTCTCTTTGAAACTAATATAGCTACAAATGACACAGTTGGTTTTTTGTGTGTGTAAAAGGAAGTCCTCTTCCTTGTCCTCTCCAACTGCACAGCTGCCATTGATCGCTGCTGTGTTGATGTCCACTTGGGGAGGAGATCAGAGCCTGAGCTGGCTCCAAGGCCACATCAGCTTTTCTCTGTTTCTGTCAGTAATTCCTGCCACTGGGATTTATGTGCTGTCTTGTACAGAACTGTGTTCCCTCACCTTCACCTCTGGATTTGACCCTAATTCAGGAATACACTCTCACAATCACTTCTTATAAGCGTTCCACTTTATCTCCCTCATATTCATTGCTGTTTATTAATCACTCTAATTGAGCAGGCGTGCTCTGCATAGAGGAGAACACAGGTCACACAAGAACTGTGATTCCAGTGTCCTCACCAAAATTAACACGCTACACAGGCAGCTTTCTGGATCCTGCTGTTCCCAAAAGACTTGGACCGCATCATCTTCTGGCTATCCTCCAAAAACCATGGAGGAGGAAAGCCTGAAGGAAAGAGTTACAGGCATTTGTCCCTGCAGAAAAATAACACTTTTAAAACAGTTTTGAGCCTGTGCACACGTGAATAAGAAGTGTTTGAATTCAGTGGGGTGTTGTCTGAAGGACAGCCATTTTTATGGCAAGTTTTTTTTGCTTCACATAATCTCAGCTCCTCAGGAAAACAGACACGTTCTCTGTGTGCAGAGGGCTGCTTCCTCCACGAACTGAATGGATGTTTAGCTTCAGCCACTTGTGCCCGAGGAGCAGAGTTCTCTAAGATAATTAATTTTTATGAAGTTTGTTTTTGAAATAAAAAAGGAAGAGAAAAAGACTTGGACAGAAGAGGCTGCACCCACTATGGCAGATGCTAAATATGTGCTCTTATGCAAGGCATCAAAGAATCCATCCTGGCAAAATATCTATAAATATCCCAAATAAGGAGATAACTTTAAGTATGACTTGCTACCAACAAGCAGATAGAAAATTATAGAAAATCAAGGCTTTAATGGTTCTAATCTGAGAGAAGTGCCTGTTTATCAGCTGCTCCTCTTTCCTCGAAAAATCTTAAAACAGTTAAAATATTTTAACTGTTTAGTTCATGAAGGAACTGGGGATTTGGCTCTTGTAGCTCCCTGAGTGAGGATGGTTCCCCCTTTTATTCCTCCTGTGTCCTGCCAGCACCACTGAAGGGGTTGACATTTGCACTGTGTACATAAGCTTGATCTCTCTGTCCTCGGTTAAGACACTGGGAAGCATTTCCCCACGCATTTCATGACCTGACCTCTAATTGCTGTGGTTTTAAATGTATTCTTTTGAGGCACTGAATACAGATTTGAGATACTCTCTTGCTCTTTAACAATAGGTTAGTGTTACTTCCTAGAACTCCTCTGGAGGGTTGAACGTGCTTTTCGTGGAGCAGTAGCCATGAGTAAGGCCATAGCCGTCATTCCAGAGCAGTGATGCAGCAGCCGTGCCCTGTGTCCTGCAGGGAGGCAGGGAGGCAGTGCAGGAGTTAAGAAGGCAGGGCTGGATCTGCCCGGCTTCCCGGGGCCTTGGCAGGGCCCAGCCCCCGAAGGTAAACACTAAGGTGCAGTAGGTGTATCACTCTGTGCAGAGTTCAGCCCTCTTGCTCACAGCTTGCACAACTTGTAGCACACCAGAACACTGTGGAATCAATGGCTCGCCAGAGTTTCAAGACATGATTAAAAGACTCAAGAAGGCCCTGAAAGAATTTCCTTTAATGGGGAATTGTGTGAGTGAGTACAGTGGGTGAGTTGGTATTTTTTTTTCTTTCTTCCTTTCTAGCCGTTGGTTTACTTTGGCAAAACGCTTCTGAGCTTAGGTTTAGTGTATGTGCTTGCATGTGTCTGGTTTGGAGAATGAGTATGTTCTTACCTCACCAAGTGATACTAAAAAGTTACTTTGAGATGTGATAATTCCTGGTTTGTGGCAATGACAGAACTGAGAAGCTATTAGAACCTATTTCTTCTTAAAGAAAACATTCCTGTTGAGGAATGCAGGTATGTATATTGTTTACAGCAACTACAAATTTTTAGTTAAATTATCCTGAGAGCCTTGTTACTGCTTTAATTTTATGTCTGCTTTACTCTGAAATTACTGAGGTTAACTCTTTAATGTGGATATATTTATGGCACATGGAATGTTCTTCACACCATTCCTATGCATGGTACTAAAATTGAACAAAAAATGTTACGCTGATTAAAGATTACATCTTTTTGAACTTAAGCCATTTTTTTCTCTTTTACTAACAAGTTCTAATGAGTTTGGTTTGTGTCAGCCTGCAGTTAAAATTCATGAGTCTGAGCAGAAACAGCATGTGCACACTGCACCATCCTGGGTCTTGTCATGCAGAGCATTGGCATGTTTGAATCTTTGTACTCGGGGATTGCTACAAGATTGTGTCCCAGGATTTTCAGGATTTTGGCTTTGCCATAGACATGTACCTATCATTTATGTTAACTCTTTGTGGAAGTTTGAAATCCTTATCACAAAAAATAAGTATCTCTACAGATACATGATGTGCTGATCATTTTTTTGATGAAGTGTGTTACTCCTGTCCCTAATGGAAGTCACAAGTAGTTCAAATTCTTGCTGCTGTATTTGATCAGGCTGTAGTAATGAGAACTAGCAAACAGCACATATGCTCTTGAGATTTGGCCTGTAATGAGTATTTGTTTCTGCAAGTGAGAGAACATAAAGGTATGGAAATATTTTTGCTCTGACATGTTTTTGTGGCGTATTATTGATAATTGCTGCTATATTTTCAGTATGATTGTGGAGTTTTATTAAATCTCGACATTTTTTTCATGCATATAAAACATAATTTTTAAATTACACTGCAATAAATATATCCATGGAAACCAACTGAATGCACAATTTTCAGAGTTCTGGGCTTTAAGTCACCACAGTTTAATTAAAACTTCATAGCTAAGAGCAGGCACAGAGGAATGTCTTCAGTGCCTTTTGCAGTTGGCCTAATGCAGATGGATTTTAATGGTGGAGAATTTTATATGGGAAAGGGAATATTGGCCTAAATGAGGTCTGTTCCCAGAGTGTCCGTTCCCAAAATCCTACCAGTATATGAAAATGTATCACTGAACTGTTATGCATTTATTGGGACTTAATCCCACTTGCTATAGCTTGTTGTATTTGTTTGAGACACAATTGTTTGCCATGGTAAAAAGCACCTTAAACTCTGCTGCTGTTCTGAGTCCCACACATTTTACTCAGAGTCATGCCTGCATATTTATCAGTACAGATGTTGATGGCAGTCAAGCTGTAAAACATTTTATTCTACCTTTTTTTTATCAAAGGCATTAACTATTATCTATACATAGAGAGAGAGAGTTACAATCATGATAATAGTAACTAACATGTTACTATTTCAGTCACAAGTTGTTTCTTCTCATTACGGAAAATGAAAACTGTAGATAATGATTCTTAGAAAAGGAGGGTGAAGGAACTGACTTTGCCAGTTCCTTGCCCTTCCTGAGGATACCTAGTGCCTGACCTGGCATTGTGCCAGCCTGGCTCTCCAGGTGATGCTGTTGTGTTTGTTTCAGTCAAGTGCCCGATGACCCCACCCTGGAGGAGTTGTCCCCTCGTGTCCCCAGAGCCGTGTTTGTGAAGCAGGACAATGGGGGCAGCGCCTCGGTCATCCCGGTCTCATCTGCCCGTGGGCCCCCAGGGGAGGAGGAGAAAGAAGAAGCTCCAAATTCTCCTGATTTGAGCACCTGCAGTGCTACATACAGCAATCTAGGTGAGTGGAGTCTCACAGAAAAACACGGGAACTGGATCAGATTTTGGATACCTTTCCAGGGTGTGAAGAGCCTTTTCCTCTGAACAGCTCAATACATCTCCATAAGGGTGGCTTTTAATGCCTGTTTTAATATTGATTTACAGAAAATAAAGACATATAGTCTCATTCAGAGATCATAACCAAGAAAGTTCAACAAACTCAAAGGTTTGTTTTCCTGTAATTTAAATCAGTCTTTTAATTGCCCTTAGTGATGAACATCTCAAATGATTTTTAAAAGAAACATTGTTTTATCCCTTTGGAGGAATTTTTGTCAAAGAGGTTTAAAATACAGAGCAAGCTACCTAATTTCTCTAGAAAGAATAAGTAAAATTCAGTATTTTTCTAAAATTCAGCAAAAGACAAGGCTTTTTATTTTAGAGCATCAATAACTGCTAAAATATTTGTACACATCTTCTATTGGCTGAAACTGTTCTTACCCTAGTCAGAGAATTTACTTTTGCTCCTTCCCAATGAGATATGAATGTCCTGAAGGTACTACTCAAAGATTACTGAATTCCTGACTCATTAAAGAGATCCATGGATGCAGGGCTTCTCTGGAAGATAAGGGAGCAAGATAAAGCAGCATCTCCCCATCCACAATATCAGTATTATCAGCCTGATTTCCTAAAGCATTTTGATCTGCAGTACTGTGAATTCAGGGATACCTGCAGCCAGGTTTTCTAGAACAACAAAACCTCTCATTTATTTACATTCCAGGATATCCGAATACCTGTTTTTTGAACATCCCAATCCTGTAAACACAGCAACTTATTAAGCATTTGGCCAAGAGCAAATTGATTGTGTTGAGATGGCTCACGAGTACAGGGTTTGGCATGTCCACACAGGTTTCAGGGATCAAGGACTAAATTTTAAACCCTCAGGTGCATACATTCCTTAGACATTCAGTGAAAATGTTGCATTTTTTTGCTTAAATGCAAATTAGTGGCAAGCTTATTAGTGCATTCTGCTATTAAAACATTTATTAGGTGTTGTTTATAATGCATAAGGAGGAAAAATATTCTGTCCAAGTGTGATGCTAACATCTACCAAGAAACTCTTCCTCTAAGGAGGAAAACTAAAATCTGTATCTTTATGGTGAATTACTCATAGATCTAATGAATTATTTTCAATTTAGTGAGAGATATATCTGTATCTGTATTTGCTGTATTTAGAATGCAGGGACATTACAGACAGAATCCAGGCAGTTAAGGGCGAGCTACATCAGAACTACTTGTACCACGTTTATCCCATGCAGCAAAATATCACCAAACACTGGAACAGCTTGCCCAGAGAAATTATGGAATCTCTGTCTGTGGAGATATTCACAGCCCAGCTGGAGATGATCTGCTCCAGCTCCATGTCTGACTCTCTCAAGAGATCCCTTCCATCAGCTCTGGCCTGTATTATTTCCTAAGTTTGAATGTTCCTTTTTCAAACCATAAAAAAGTCAACCCCTTAGCAATTTATTCTTATCATGGGTTCACTTTGAGCTTTGCTGTCTCCAGAGTAACCTTTTGGTGTGAAAGAGTTAAGCCAGCTCTGGGGCTTGCCTGCCTCTGGCTGGGAGAGCTGCCTGTTGGTAGGAGCAGTGCTTCCCTAAATGGCACTGAGCTCCCTGGCTGCCCTTCAAAGGCTTTCTGCTTTATTCAGGCAACCTCACTTTCCAATTCAGATGGCAACAGAGAGATTTCTACGTAGGGACAGACAATAATTCCTACTTGTTTTCACATCTTGCTTCACCTAGGCAGCAAAACCTTATCTTTTGTAGAATTAACAAATACTGGTATGTGAAACTGGAAGAAAGGATAATATGAGAAGTTACATCACATTTGACTCTTGCCTCAGCTGCAATTAGAGCTACGTGCTACAGTTTGTAGTTTGTAAAATACATCACGTGAACATCTCAATTTGCAACATAATGCCCAATGTTCACTTTTCAAACTAATCTGATACATATTCTATGCTTTTTATTAAAAAGCAGATAATATGTCTCTACTCTGATAAATGTCTAATCTTCAGTTCTGACATGTCACATGAAATGTCATGAACGGAAATAATTGCAAGCCTTGGTAAATTTTCATCTGCAGTCAGGTAATAGTTTATATCAGGTACTGCCCTCACCTATATTTGGTTTGGCCTTCCAAGAGACAAGCCTTACAAAACAGAGGATTCTCCTCCAAGAATCAGGTACAACATAAAAGTGTTGGGGCTTTTATGAGAGCTCACTATGATGATAGAATAGGTGGGTTCCTGGCTGGAGAAGTAGGAGGAAACTTGAGTAGGAGGAGAGAGGTTCTTGACTGCCATGGTCACAGTCAGGCCCTGGTGACCACAGTTTAAGAGGAATGTTTTTAAAATTGCACAGGCTCTAAAGAAAAGCTTTGCAAATGCCTGGTATTGTGGCAAGCACTTCATAGAGACTAATTCAGAATCTGAATCCATTCAGCTTATCAAAGTAAGAGCCTGGCTTGATCATGGTGTGGATGCTCATGTGGTGAGCAGAACTGTGGTGAGGGAGACCTGTGGTATCAACTGTGTAACAAAATCCAGAGGCTGCCACTTGAATCAAGATGAAGAAACAAATGTTCAGATGGGTAAGGGAGGGCCTGGATGTTTCTTTTGTAAGGGGTTCTTTTATTGTTACAGAAGTTAATTCAGGTAAGCCCTGTAACTGATGATAAGGAAGACAAAGCCTTTCCTTTACAAATCTTTAAATTGTTCTCTCTTTGTCTGAATTTGTTGAGGAAAATGACTTGATTGAATTTGCTTGGCTGTAAGTAGATTAAGGTATTCTCAATATACTCAGGATAGTATTTCTGCCATTGAAAAAAGAATAGGTTATTTCATTATCAGCTGTTTTCTCTCTTTACACCTAAAGAAATGGGGAAAAAAGGAGGCTGAGTTTCTAGGCTTTGTGATTGCTGAAATTGGCAAAAAAATCCCAGTCACAGCATCTGCCATGGGGCATTGCCTCAGTCAGTCAGTTAGACCAGGGCAGAAAACAGTGCTTTAGCCAGGCTGTAAATAAGGTAATGAGATCATTGTTGATGAAAGCTGACAGTTCAGTGACAGCCAGTGATTATAGCATCAGTCTGTTGCATTTTGTACAATACATAATTAGCACAGGTAATGTCTAACATGGTGTAATGGAGGGTGGGCAGCAAGACCTGACAAGTCACCAAGCAAACAAAGTGAGGCTTCTCTTACCTGCATCTCACAAGAGACCTGTGCCCAGGCTCAAATTATTGCTGAGGCAATAATCAAGATTACATAACAAATGGTAGCTTTCCTTTCTCGAACATATATCATCATTCTGGTAGGATTTTTGTCTGTTAAATTAACAATAACTGTGTAAACAATGCAGGATTTCATGCAAATCTGTGTACAGGACAGTTTTATAGAATAGTGATATACACGGACAGCATTTCTTGGAATTGGGGCTGTGAAGCATGCTGGTAGCTTTTGGAGTGGTTGGAAGGTAGTTGGTGCATTTGTGGGGTTTTTTCATGGTTTGGTTATTTTTATCAGTCAGGATAAGTGTTTATTAAGGAGTGATGTCAGATTTGATAGTTTCAGCAGCTAACATAAATAGGCTGCAGTGCAAAGTCTGATGATAAAGCAGTTACCCAGAAAAATTAAATTTAAATGCCTTTCTCAGAGATCTTTCAGGGTTTCAGAACTCTGCATGATCTCTGAAGACTTGAACATTAATATTTATATTGTGTATTGAGATTCTATAATGGAAGATCTTCTTGAACTGTAGAATTATTTGAAGCTCTCTAGAAGTCTACTGTCTGTAAAGAGTTAAATTTTTTTCTGTCATTGAGCAGTCTGGAATCCACTTCAAAGATCTCTCAAAGTGGTAGCCATATATTGTCCCTGTTCTTCCTTTTCATTTTGCCTCCCAAGAGCGTGGCTCAGGGTGAACTTGCAATGTTAGAGAGTCTGTGCAGTAGGTAAGGAAATGAGAAGTTTAAGCATGCAAGGGGAGAAGGAAAGGATAGGCAAGAAAAAGAAATTAATGCTCTGCTAGTATTTCTGTGCAAATTCTTGTGCCTTTGATAGGGACAACATTTAAGACAACCTTTTTCTTGCTAGGCAATGAATTTATAAAAATTGGGCTGTGTAGTTTCCTGCCACGCTTGGGGAAAGCTGAGCTGGAAAGACTGGCCCAATGGCTGTGAAAGAAATGTACAGTGTTAGAACTCAGCATAGAAACAGGGCAGACATGGAACTTTTCAACTGGATAATACAGATGGTTAGATTTCAATATGGAAAACTTGTTCTTGTGGGAAGAAACTACACTGTAAGATAGCATGTTATACAAAATCATTTTTCTCCTCTGAGAGTACTTGAAACAGTAACTACAGAATGACTTGTACATTCAGTTCTCTGGAACCTGCCACCCCCTCCAGACATCTGAAAAAACAACTTCTGGTTATGAAAACCTTCTCCAATTCTGTTTGGATGTCACAGTGCCAGTAGCTATGCAAAAGCAACACTGGTTGCAGTCTCAACACTCTCCTCTGTGTGAAGGCTTTTGGAGGACGGAGCCATTAAAGCAGACAGAAGAGAAGAGAATCGAGCAGTAACACTGTTATAAATCTTACCTTTGCTGGAGAGGGCTGCTGCTGGTGCTGCTGTTGGGGATGTGCCTCTTGCTCTAATCTGTTTCCTTGTTTCCCTCTAGCACCTGTGCATCCCTGGGTTAGCAAGTGCCACCAGCAAGGCACGTTAGCAGAGTGCCTCCTGAATAGTGTCTCTGTCAGACTCCAGCAGTCAGGCTGTCTCAGCAGGGTGGGAAAGAGGCTGAAGAGAATATGGGCAAGTGATCTTCAGAACAGAGTGTTGCTGGGGAGATGTACATAGGTCACAGATTTTGTAAGAGTGAGCAGTTGTGGAAGAGGACATGAGTATTGCATGAGTAAGAGAATTGGATACCAAGTAGAAATGAACTTCTCTCAGGATTAAGCAAAAAGGCGTCTGGATGTGTGTCTGGCATGCAGACATCAATTCTGGTTTTGGAATCATGCCACACTTCACCTCTGCAGAGGGAAGTTCTTGACAGAGTTCCTGTAGAGCCCAGCTTGCACCAGAATTCAATGCTGCAGCACAGCAAACATTCACTGCAGTACAAAGGAGCAGTAGGGTCCCCCGAGCCCCCCAAGAGTTACTTTTTTTTCAGCAACCTTTACAATGACTTGCAGTCTTCTCTGAATATCAGGTATGTACAAAACTGATAGAATTTCCTGCTCAAAACTTGGTTTTTTAAACATTGGAATAGCCAGGCTTACCATTAAATCCGTAAGGCTCTTCTGAGAGTTTCTGGAGCTTAAACAAAAGCTGGGGATAGAACTTTCATTTGAGATGTTGTCTCCTTGGAATGACTGAAAAGAGAAGGATTGTTAAGAAAGCAGGATGCAAGGCTGTTTTTTTCGTGGATACATATAAAAATATGATCTTCTCTGATCTTCTGAAATTAGGAGGTGTATTTCAGCATTCTAACCCAGCATTGCAGGGCTTGGTACATCCTGGCCATGTGGATTTTGAGTTCTGTAGTGTTCATAAAAAACCGTAACAACATATCTTAACATGCAAAGGAAGCTAATATTTCCTTCTTTTCACAAATTGTAAAGTCATTAATTATTAATTATAGATTGAAGTGATGTAACTCAGATCTGAATCTTAGATCCCTCTAGTCTGGTTCAGCATTTCAGTTTAGTCCTCTCTTAACAAGGTGGGCTTGGCAGTGTTAGGTTAACAGTTGGACTCTGATCTTAAAGGTCTTTTCAGCCTAAATGATTTTATCATTCAGCACATTATAAATAGTCAAATAGTTATAGTGTCTCTTCCCTTACTAGAAAAGATGCTCAGCTGCAATTATTCAGAACATCCATTTCAGGTCTGCTGTTTTCAACTGTCAGAGTTGGCTTCCTATCTTACCACGATAGTCAGTGAACCTCCCAGGAGAAGGAGAAAGCTTATAAAATAATTTCTCTGAAAATAGCAGTTGATTGGAAAGATCTCATTTTTGTATGAGTAACAACAGTTTAATTGTCCCAGAGCAGTGAGTTGGTCATTTGTATTGCGTGTTTATTAGTTTTTATTCTCCATTATATTATTGCCATTCATTTATCCTGCATTTCCAAGGACTCTGGCACTTACGAAACATAATTGCCCTTGATGAAAGCCATCCAAAACACATGACAGGAAGTTTATCTTGCCTGCATTCACACAAATGGCTGAAACTAGAAATTCCAAGCCTGATGTGTGCATAACTTGCTGTTTGGAATCTCTGAATGTAACACTGCCAACAAAGGTACCCACAGCAAGTAAGGAATGGAAATGCATTAGAAAAGTTACAGTCAGGGGGAGGGCATGAGAGTTTTAATTGCAGGGTAGAAACTATTTCTGTCAAAATATGATCCTACTCTTGATGGCAACACACTTGTCAACTTGAGTGAAAGTTGCTTTAACTTCCTTGATTTCACTGTGTGAATCTGTTGGGGCAATCCTGACTGCCTGATGTGACCACCAAAGTATCTAAACTGTGTTATTTGTGTCTGGCAGTTTCTGGGTTCCATTCTGAAATATAATTTTCAGCCTGTCTAGTGCATTTCCCAGTTGTTTTATGGACTGTTATCTACCCTTAGTTTTAGCACATTTGAATAGAAAGTAAGGAATAATATTACAGTCAGCTGACTGCAGAAGAAATTATAGGACACTGGGTGTAATTGCTGAAACTGGGTCAAATTGAGGTTTGGTTCTTGCTTGCATTTCTTGTCATTGATCTGCTGGATGTAAAATGGCAACACTGCTTGCACTGAAGCTGATTTCAATATATATGCCAAGGTCAAATCAAGACTGGCTTGGTGTAATTTGATTTGGTCATTTACTTTCTAATTAGTTCATCTTTTCATATGTATGTCATGGGGTTTTGAAATGTTGGGGAGGCAGGTCCTAGTCAAGGTTTTGGGGGCTTTTTGCCTTAAACTCCTTTGCAGACAGCAAACAGGAGCAGCACATACGAAGTACTTTAATCTTCTCTTACTATTATCTTATTCCACAGGGCAGTCCAGAGCAGCCATGATCCCTCCAAAACAGCCAAGGCAACCCAAGGGAGCTTTGGATGACGCCATTGCCTTTGGAGGACTGGCAGACCAGGAGACAGTGAACAACTTGCAGCCAACACCACCTCCCCTGCCAAAGAAAACAATTTTGAGAGCTAACACAGAGCCAACTCCCCGAGATCTCCAGAAGCAGGCTCTGGAGAACAACCTGTGCATCATGGCCAATCCCACCTATGACATTGACACCAACTGGGAAGCGAGCAGCGCCTGCTCCTCAGTCAGCCTGGAGCTCAAGGTCCTGGACAACGAGTCGGGAGATTCCTTGGACAGGCCGACAGAGAAACTGAGGGCAACCACCTCAGCAACCAACAGTGTTTCCAGCCTAACCACTATCAGTATTAAGGACCGGTGTTCCAACAGCATGGAGTCCCTGACGGGGAGGCGCCTCTCCCAGGCCAAGCAGGGCCGGGGCGTGCAGAAGCCGCAGAGACAAGCACTTTATCGAGGCATCGAGAACAGAGAGGAGGTGGTGGGGAAGATCCGGAGCCTGCACGCCGACTCGCTGAAGAAGCTGGCACTGAAATGTGAAGATCTGTTCATGGCCGGGCAGAAGGACCAGCTGCGCTTCGGGGTGGACAGCTGGTCGGATTTCCGGCTCACCAGCGACAAGCCGTGCTGCGAGGCCGGCGATGCCGTCTACTACCCCGCGTCCTACGCTAAAGATCCCCTCAACAACTACGCAGTCAAGGTAGGAGGGGCTGAGAAACGGTAAACCAAGGAATCGGTGGCAAAATGTGACAAAAGCCAAACCCTGCGCCACATCCAGGAGTGGTAGGGCCTACTGCTAGCAGATGGGTGAGAAGCAAGATTCCCAAGGTACAGGCTTATGGGGATTCCCAATACCTCTGAGGGTGCAGCCCTTGCAGAGAAATGGCTTAATTCAGTCAGCAAGACGGCATGATCGAATGTGTCTTGAAAAAGCAAAAGGGTTTTAATAAGGAAAGAAAATGATACAAACATAAAGAGCAAAGCTGAGCACAGTATAGGGAGAGGTCCCATACACCTGCTACAACACCCTGAAAGCACTGAGCACCTTTGTTGTCTCTCTTTAGCACTCAATAGTTCAGGTGGGCTATTTGGCCCCTGGCCCAAGGAAATAGGCAACAGACCTTGAACTTTCCAAGCCCAGTCAGTGCCTCTGTGCTGGCACTGAACCAATTACTGACAGGACAGCAAAGACATTTCTGGGCCCTTTACCTTATGAGAAATACAGGGGTGAGTCTCAAACCTTTAAAACACTTGCTTGGGTGTGGGGTGCTTGACTACACTCTTTCCTTCTGTCCAGACCCATCTGTGCCATTGGTATCTGCTGTTTAATTGCATATGTTTTTATTGCAGCTCCAAAATGACTGAAAGAGAAACCAGCACATCTTAGTTTTTACTATGGTCATAGCTTAATGACATTTTAAAGGAAAAGCTGTATTATTTTAATGGGTGTCAGCAGTTTTCTGGACACTTGCAATAACAAAATCCTTTGATTCACCTGCATGCAGAGGAAATTAAATCATTACTCCTAGTTAGGAAAGTTTTCCTAAAAAAATGGAAAAGTTCTTCATTTTCAGAGCCATGTAATTTTAAATGTAAATTTTAGGGTAATAGACCTTTCTGTTCCCATACAAGGTCTTAGATTTTCACCAGTGCTCATTACCAGCCTTTCAAAAGCTCTGCCTAGCCATCAGTGTTTGCCTTGTAAGTTCTTCAACTAACTCATTTAAAGAAATAAGATTTACTAGATTTACTGCTATTATATGAGTGCCTAGCTGGCAGCTATCTCACCAGATATTGTTATTTCATGGATTTTTATACAGGTAGTTCTTCCTGAGTGCTGTATCTCTGCATTTCTCAATGCTTATCTGGTAGGAAGATAGTGAGAAGGACAGCTGAGACTCCTAGCACTGTTAGGCTTCTTGTGTGACCTTGAGTAAATCACTGAACTGCTGATTCCTCCTTGTTGAAATTGAGATAAAACATTTATTGCCTGACACAGATGTGTGAGGCCTGAGCTGTTATTCCTTATATTTGACATTCTCACAAGGGTGGTGCTTTACGGAAACAAAATGTTGTTACCATTTCTGCATGACTGTTTACAAGTAAGAGATAAACAACTGAAAGGTAAGATTGGTGCAGCTAATATGTTTTTCTGAAACCTGAAAAGGTATCTTTTTAATGCACATATCTGGGTCTAACCATTTATATTGCATTAAGGACTTCTTATTGGAAAAGGTGTGAAATTTAATATAGATGTTTTGGAGCTGCCATGTCCAGTGGTACTGAGCAGCCAAGGAAGAACCAGACCATGAGCGTGTCTGGCAATCAGCTGTGGTTCAGAATCAGCATCTGGCATTGTTTATTGCTGCCTTGGAGGGTTTTGCTTTAATACAATGATGCCAAAGAATTGCTTCTAGGGCCCAAAGTGGTATTTTTCTATATGGGCAGGTTTGGGTTATCACTAATGTGATACCTCTTTGCACATCATGGATGTGCCTTTAAAGTATTCCCTGACAGGCAAGACCTGTGTCATTGTTCTGTTATCTCCTGTACTCTGCAATACATTTCTCTTGTAGAAAGCCAGAGAGAAGAAAGAACAGCAGTGCAACATGGTCAAATAGGTGCTAAATTTTCTTTTTCATAATTCAGGTGTCTTAAAAATAGTTCTCTGACTAACAAGGTCTATTGCATTGTAATAGATGTGAGTGAAGTATCCACAAAACATCCTTGAGCTGGAGGTCACCAGGAACTGTTGTGCTGCTAGGATGACAGGAAAAGTTCCTTTTGAAAATATCCCCCCTGGCACTTTATGTGATAGAGGAAGGTGTTAGCCCCAAGTTGTTCTTTGACTTGTAAGCCATAGGTCTAGGATCACATTTGTCCAAAAGCTCATAACCACAGATTGCTGTTTCATTACACAGAGATTTGGGGAATTTAGCTTTAACAAATATGCTGGTTTTTACTACCAGGGGTGTTCTTTTGTGTGAGCCAAATTACATAGTAATCTACCTTCAACAAATAACCTATGTCTTCCTGCCACTTTAAATCCCTCATCCCCAAAGCAGGGTGGAAAAAGCAGTGAGATGAAAATAACTGGTGTGCCAATTGAATCCAAAACAGTCTTCCTGTTATTTTGGATCAAGTGTTAGAAATACACTTTGAAAGTGTATCTGGAGCTGCATCTTTGGATGGTGTAAATTAATGTAGCTCTTTTGAGTTTTGCAGAACTACCCAAGCAGCACTAGCTAACAATTCAGACAGTTCTTAAGTTTTATGATTTTAATAGTAGATCTGAGAAACAATGTCATAATGAGATTTTTTAAATTATTATTTTCTTTGTAGAAAATTAGAGATTCACCCTCAAACAGTGCTAATAGTCATGACACATAAAATTGGCATTTTCCTATTCTGCCTCCAAAAATAGAATTACAAAAGCATTGTTAAAAATTCAGCTTTGACCATTTAACTACGGCTGAATTAAATTTAGAACAATGAATGATTTGTAGAGGTGAATGTACCAGCACATTTCTACATTCTGGTGGTTTCACCAGTAAAAGATGCTCTGATAAATTTGGTGGAGAACGAGCACAACTTGTTCTGTTGGGGTGAATATAAGAGGAAACATTCATAGGAGTGTGTTGTTTCACAGCACTTTATTATGCTTTTTACTTCAACTCTCACCTAATCTGCTAGTAAACACCCAGTGCAAAAATAGCTGCGGGAAACCATGTGGAAATTATTTTGACTGAAACATTAGAAAAACTGAAACATTAGTACATAAGTCGTGATCAGAGAAGTACTTTTCCAAATGGAAAAATATTAGTTCCCTTTCAAGAAAGGTTTCCATAAAATTCCAGACCTGAGTTGTTTTTCTTTCACCTAAGTGCAGTACCACCTTCTAAGCAGTTGGTAGATCTGGAGCAATATGGATAAACATTCCCCTGAAACCACAGTCTTATCAGTAATTCCAAATATGTGGTGAGAAGGTTACACCAAAGTAAAAGCAGCCCAGAACACCAGCTCTTTGGACACAGCAGATTGGATGAGTTCTGTTCTTAGTGTCCTGACACAAATTGAATAAGGTACTGATGTGGCAGAGACGTCTTTTATTAAAAAATAAACAAATAAATTGGATTACTCAGAAGGAATAACAGACAATATAACTATTGTGTCAGTGACATAAACTACTTCCACTTTCAGTATTAAACTCTCAAAGCGGACATGACCCATTATCACAGGCTGACTCACAGAACCCATGATTCAGAGTCCACATGGAAAAACAGCCATAAAACCCAGCTGGCTCTGGCCACAGGCACGTGTGGCAATGCTGCTCAGGTGGGGTAACAGGAACTGCAAAGGTGCAAACAGCTCAGAAGGAGCAGTTTGAATTTACTGCTTCAATTGCTGCAGTGCAGTGGAAGTTCTAGTAGTAAAACCTTGGGATTCCTGGTAAGGTTCGTGTCCCAGATATAAAACAAGAATGCAGAAGGAAGCAGCAATGGGCTGAACTTGGCTGGCAGTTTCGTATTGCAGCTGACAATTATTTTCTAGTCATGTTTAGTTTGTCACAGTGTGCTAAGGTGGTTTTATTTGGTAACTCAGTTTCCTAGTGGAGCTTCCTGTCAGAAGCACTGTTAAAGGTTGTCCCAGAACTTTGTGCTCCAGATCAAAACAAAGCAGCGTACATTCAAGTTCCAGCCCATTCCCAGTTCAGTCACAGCAGAATAGAATTCTGTGTTTTGGCACATCGTTAAAAAGCCAAAGCTCTATTCCAAGGCCAGATCAAGAAAATGAGGTCAATCAGAGATCAAACTGGCCTCCTTGGAAAACAACGTTGTGCCAAGAACAAGCTATCAATTTGGGATTAGCAAGCTTTCATTCTACACAGAATTTCATTTGCAGTTGTCCCTCTGTGCAATACAACAAAGTGGCACAGATGGTACAGTCTTTGTGATCTTCTGTGTTTCTCATTTTTGGCACTTGTAAATTCATTTCCCACCATATTCATTGTGCTTTAAGTTCACTGATGCCATGTAAAATGCATAGGACAGAGTGGAAATGAGATTCCCTGCTGGGAAAGCTGATGGCACAGTAGGCTACAGGACTCATAAAGGAAAAAGAAAAGCTAATGCACAACATTTTGTAGAAGCTCTGAAACGTTCAAATCCTGCTTCTTGGGCTGGGAGCACTGAGGAAATTTGAAATGGCAGGATATGAAGAAACCTGTCCTGTCCCTATAAACGTGACATTCAGTTCATGTGGATGCATTAAAGAAAAGATACATGATGACAGTGCATTCTACTGAAAAGGAAGATGGATACTTTGCATTCCTTCCTACTTGTACTCTCCTTTTTTCTCACTGCTTTCTTGCATCATATTGGAAGGGTTTTTCACCAACATTGCTTCATCTTTTGAACAACCAGCTCTTTATCAGCTCATGAAATAAGGCTGGCCAAGGCCTTATCAACACCTTCCTTTCAGCTGTTATCACATACCATATCTTCATAGCTGGGCTGGATGTATTTCATTAAAGCAAATGGTAAATTACTGATTGATCCTACTTGCTGTGTTAGTGTTTTAGTCAAAGTATTTTCACCCTTTCTTCCTGTGCCAAAAAATAGGTATGCAGCATACTCTGTGTGTAAAAGGCAACAGGATTTCCATCTTTTTGAGTAGATGACTGGAACATCTACTAAGACAAAAGGTTTAAAAATGCAAAGGAAACTAGACTGTGTATTTTTTCCCAGCTTTTGACACAGAATTAACTACCACAAGCCAAAAAGCAGCTCTGTGTGCACTCCTTTAGCAATTAATCACCAGCAGTTGAAAATACTGGCTAGGGAGGCCAATAAATTTCACTATTTGTTCCTTAAATTTTTCAAATGTAAATACTGACTTTAGTCACATAACTTAAACTCCAATTCAAACCATTTTGAAAGTTTTAAGTCTTCATCTGATGGTCATTCAGGTGGTAGTTTTGGGTGATAGCAGAGTTATTCCAGTACAAAGTGCTTGGGCGAGAATAATTACCCATTTATGGTATGAAACACCAGTATTCATTACTCTATTGCAAAATGGTAATATAAAATAGACTTCTGAGTAGAACCTGCAACATCAAAGAATCTGAACAGTGCAAGGTGAAACCCCAGGACTTACCTGAACAGTAGCCAGACACTTACAGGAACCTCAGATTACTGCAGGTCTGTCTTCTAGAAACTGCTTTATGAATTCAGAGAGGTGTCTGATTTGTTGTCACACTCTGAGTTTGGGTGCTGCCTCAAGACAGCCCAGCTTTCCCTTCCTCCTGACAATTGCAGAGTGCCCAGTGTACAAATTTTAGTTTTTGTGTAGTCAGCAATTTAAGCAGCCTGTAATAACCCAGCTGTCTCTTCCACTTCTCACTTGATGGTGTTTGTAAACAAAAAGCAAGAAGCAGAAAATACATCTTGAATCAGCTCTCAGCTCTCTTGTCTTTGCAGATGTTGAATGCAGGTTCATGCACTCATCTACTTCTCTATATTAAACAAGACAACTACAAGTGTCCAGAAGTCATTTGTGGCCAATCACTATTGGCCATTTGTGGGATTAGAGGTTTTTTCCCTATATTGGTTAGATTCCTTAACAGCACAATAAGGAGGGAAAATCTCTTTTAATGAATGCAGTCATTTTAGTATTGGTTTTAATCGTGATACTATTTAGTATTTAATGTCTGGTTTGTTGATAATTTAAATTCTGTTTTATTGATAAAGAGAGGAGTCTGAAACAAGACCTCATATTTAAGAACTGATTTGGGGGAAAGTTTGGCCTTGCTGTGGCTTCACACTTGAGAGTGGACACTGCTCTGAATGTTTTCTTGAACACAGGGAGTTAGTAATGTAACTTTTTCTTCCTGAGAAGTGTTCAAGGATCATTGTACACAAAGCTCTGTTCTGCTGAATGCTAGAGAGGTCTCAGCTGGAATACTGAATTCATGATAGGGTACACTCTTCAGAAAGATGTAATACATGGGGAGAATCCAGAAAAGAGCAACACAAATCAGAGGATCAGGAATAAAGATAGGAGAAGTAAGGGGTGGGTATTCTCAAAGATAGAACAAAGAAGATGGAGAAAGTTACATTTTCCCCAGTTCAAAGGTATCACGTTCAAGGATGGGAATCCGGAATCAATTTTTAGCCAATCAGCAAGGAGAAGGGCTGTCATTTTCATTTGAAGTAAAATTGACTTAAGATTGAATAGTGTGAAGAAAGATGAAGAAGACAGAGAAGCAGAACTGTTTTGGGGTGGGTTTAGTAGGCTGGAGAGGTGTTTCCCAGGGAAACAAACAGATGAGACTGGCCTTCCAAGCCACTGGCTCAGGAAAAACATCCTGTGCACCAAGAGCTGGATGCCTTTGGATGCAGATATGCATGGCCAGTCATTTCTAAATTAGAAGAAAGCATTACCACATCTATAGGGCATGGATGAAAGTGTGCTTCTGTACTCACAGTTGTGAGATTGGCCATGCTTTCTAAAATGAGGGAACCAAAGCTAATTTTGAGAGATACAGATCCTATCTCCAATTTTAACTAAAATAGTAGTAAATTTGAGAACATTCTCTGAAGTAAGTAGGAAAAAGAGGCTGCCTAGGGCTAAAATTAGAAACCAGGGAAAAGTATTGATTCCTTTGCTTTTCTTTTTCTGTTGGCTAGGAGAAATCCTTTTCATAAACTTTAAAAAGCCTTATATTTACCAAACTGAGAAGTGTATATTGTTTTCAGAGCACATACTTTGTGGATTATATATTCCTAGCTGACTGGTGGCACTAGAAATCCTCCATGGATGAAGAAATAGAGTACAGTAGCTAAGGCCAAGTGTGGTTCTCAACATTGTTTTTCAGCAAGTAAACTTGAATTTAAAATTAAACTCTTTCAGAATGAAGTTTGTTTTGTTGGGTTTTTTTTTCAATTAGGTCACTTAAGTATTTTTAAAAACTAAAGGCTGAATTACAACATGCTGAACCTTTTCTGCAGTTGGAATTGAGTATTCCCATGGCTGGCTGTGCAAGAAAAAGGCCATGGACTTGATTGAAGGGCATAGAAGATGGAACAATTTTGTTTTCCTTAATAGCTCTTCTCCCAGTCAGATTTGATACACACTATATGTGTGCATTCAACACATATATATGGGTCTGTCTGTGTAGCTTTTCTATTCTATCTTCTGGGCAATATTAAGTATTTAATCAGTCTGGGGACTTCAGTCTCAAAGACAATCAGCTGGTATTTTCTTTCCCTATATAATTCAAAGGTTATTGCTATATTTTTGCCTCTATAACCCTTGAGAGAAGGGAACAGGGGGCACATTTCACCCACTTCACCTCTAACAGGGCAAAATACATTTGAATTTAAATGAGCAAAAGCCACTGTATAAACAGGGTAAGGATCAACATTTCCTCTTGTAAATGAAATTGACTAGAAAGTGCATTTTTCAAATCAGTTTTGTGTGTTTGTGGCAGTTATAAACAGGCAGTTTTAGTGTACATAATGAGTAGGGAAACATAAGTGCTTGTGAAGTATGGAAATATGCAGAGTCTCAAAGACAAGAGGACAATCAGAATGTTGGTACAACTTTTATCTGAGTTTCTAGGGTTATCTGACAATGCAGTTTTCTGATCAAGTACCATAAAAGATTAAATCTCCCATTTAAATTTCTTAACCACATAAGCATGTAAAATATGAAAAATTTATGTGTGCATTTTTGAAAGGTAGGTTTATAAATTACCTGCAGAGGTTCTGAGAAGGGGAAAAATGAGAAACAGGAAGAAAAGTCACCTAATGCTTACATTTGGGGCTAGGATGAGATCTGCGTTTCTTGGTGTATAAGAAATGCTGACTTGTACTAACCTTAGTAACCTGGCTTTCATTGGTTTCAGGGATGAGCTAAAGGAAGCTATAACTTCATTTGGAGACAGATGACTTCCTCTTTTTTCTTCTCTGAGCTTTGCACTTAAAACCCGTTGGTGCATTATAGCAAGTGAATATTTAGACTCTAACCATGTAAAGATTAAAACATACACTTAACCTTACATGCTTTGAATGATCTCTCTGAATTTAGTAGAACTAAGGTTAATATGCAAAGGTCAACACAGCTAAGTCTTGGTAATTTTAATCAGTAAATGCCATAGAAAAAGAGGCCCTAATAGGGTTTTTCCAGTAACTTTTGTCATAACAACTGGAGCTGCCAGTTGTTATGGCAGTGCAAACAATTAATAAGGATGATTGCTATGTTGAAAATGTATATATCAATAAGATACTTCTGGACATAAATACAGCTATACATGGCAAAAAAACCAAACCACATGCTTTGGATCTTGACAGTTGATTGAAAGCAATTAAGGCACCACGTTCCAATGATTGTCCATTCATCACCTGAGCCAAGTGTGCCTGGCAGCGGGCTGTGCCATGCACACACCCCCCTCACTGCAGACACGCTGCTGCAGCTCAGGGATTTCAGTTCCAGTGGGCAAGGAGCAAACATCAGTCACCCAACTGACAGGGGCTGACTTGTTATGCCATGCTAACTCAGCCACGTGCAAGCCTTTGGTCAAATACTTCATGCGTATTTCTTTGCATAGTGCTATGGATTATTTTTATCTTGTTCAAGCTTCACACAAAGCTTGCAATTAAATGATACAGATAAACAAGTAACTATAAAAAAAAAAAACTTTGATGTGCATTTACCATGTATCAGCTGCTGTTCTGATTAAAAACCAGAATTGTATTTTTCATTGGATCATCTATGCAGGGGGAGAGATGCCTGCATGTATTGCTCTGCAGTTGCTTACTAGCCAATGAAAACTGTTTGGGTGCCTTAAGACAGTCTGCCAAGGTCAGTTCATTAAAAAATGTTCATTTTGCATGTTGAGGCCTAGACTGGAGAGCCCATCAACAAAGTACATATTTTTAAAAATATATAGAATTTAGAAATTAAAGAGTTATGTCTGTTCTGTTTATTTTTTCCCCCAGATTTGTAAGAGCAAGGCTAAGGAATCCCAGCAGTATTATCACAGCCTGTCTATCCGGCAGAGCCTGGCTATCAACTTTAACATCCAGCAAGACTGTGGCCATTTCCTTGCTGAAGTGCCAGTTCGTCTCCTTCCGTGGGAGGATGACGACGCAGCCGATGTGGAAGAAGAAGAGCGGGAAGAAGAGGAGAAGAAAGCTGAGCAGAAGAACAGAGACGCTGCCTCCCCTGCAGAGGCCTCCCACAAAGACAGCCCCAGCAGCCAGGGCACCATCAGCAAGCCCCGCAGCCGCGTGGTGGTGATCACACGGGAGGTCCCGCACCTGACGGTGGCCGACTTCGTGCGGGACTCGGCGCCCCGCCACACCAAGAGCCCCGACCTGTACGAGAGACAGGTGTGCCTGCTCCTGCTGCAGCTGTGCCTGGGCCTCGAGCACCTGAAGCCCTATCACATCACACACTGTGACCTGCGCTTGGAGAACCTGCTGCTGGTTCACTCCAGACCGGGAGGCAGCCCCCAGAGCCCCGAGGCCACAGAACCCGGTCTCAGCACTGCCTGCCCAGCCAGATTAATTGTGAGCAACTTCTCCCAGGCCAAGCAGAAGAGTCATATGGTGGATCCTGAGGTCCTACGGGATCAGTCCCGCCTGGCTCCAGAGATCATCACTGCAACGCAGTACAAGAAGTGTGATGAGTTCCAGACTGGCATCCTCATCTATGAAATGCTGCACTTACCCAACCCCTTTGATGAGAATCCAGAGCTGAAGGAGAAGGAGTACACTTGTGCTGATCTCCCCAAGATTCCTTGCCGTTCCCTCTACTCTCAAGGGCTTCAGCAACTTGCCAGCTGCCTGCTGAATCCCAACCCTTCAGAGAGGATCTTGATATCAGAAGCCAAAGGAATCCTTCAGTGTTTGCTTTGGGGTCCACGTGAGGACTTGTTCCATGCTCTCAGTGCGTCTTCCAACCCCTCACGGAGAGACGCTATACTTCAGAACTGGCTCGATATAAAAAGGACGCTGCTGATGATCAAGTTTGCAGAGAAGTCCTTGGAGAGGGACTGTGGAATTATTCTGGAAGACTGGCTTTGTTGTCAATACCTGGCTTTTGCCACTACAGACTCACTTCAGCGCATTGTGAGACTCATGAAGCAGCACTAGTTGTAGAGCCTGTTGCTTTTCGTGAAGCATCCCCACCTCTGCCCCAGCCCTCACTCCAGCCTGCACTAGGGCTCACACTTTGTACAATTGTTACAAAACAGCCTAGACATCACAGCCAGCAACTCTGAGCAAATAGGTTCTAATTGGAGAAATTGCATCCTGTACCAAGTATGACAGAAACTTCACTTTTTTTGCCAGGCCTGCTAGGGATTGATCACATACATGACTGCATTTGGATCAGACAGTATGTAACTTGATTCATATCTGGCTGAAAAGGAGAGCAAGCTTTGATACCACTATTTCTACCACTGCAGTAAACAAACTGCCCTCTTCTCCTGGGTAGTTTCTGTCATTTCCTACATAGCATTGATTAGTGAATAGCAGTGACCATAAGCAGAGATTGATTAGTGGTGAATGTGAGATGAATTATCCACCATGCCACAAAACACTCATTTGCTTTCACTCCACATACCACACATTTCCTCTCAGCTTAGTCAGTCCCCCTCAAGCAGGCTGTGCTCCTCTTTCCTTTGCTCTCAACCAGATTCTGATCTTTCTCTTACAATTTACACCATCTGTACTTTCCTCCCCAGATGTGGTTTTCCTGCTGACCACAGCAAGTGTCAGTGAGCAGTAAGCACCTGTGTTCAGTCCTCTTCCCTCCTCCTCTGCCTCACTGCCCACCCATATCCTTTCTAGTCATGGATCCGTGATTTCATCAGTGCTGCCTTAATCACACCCTTAGCTTGAGACCTGTGCATTAAAAAGCAGAATATGCACACTTTGTCTATGCTATTTCCTAGGCAACTTTCACCTTTCAACTGTTGATGTACTGTAGCCATAACCACATTTATACAAGAACAATACAACACATGGTGGGCCATTGAAATTCCCCTTCCATCACAAAAAGCACTAAGGCNTCCTTCAAAACCGACTCAAAACTTCTGTTTCCGTATTCTTTGGATTGTTGGTATTAGAAGGTTTTGCAGTTGAAATCCTTGGGTTTTTTTCTTTTAAAACTTAATTATGCTGAGCATTNCTTGTTTTTAATAAAAGGGAGAAATTTATTTTTAAATTAGGGACTCCAAAATCAGTGGACTTTTATAAATGGGATTTCTTTAAATGCCTTGAATAAGGGATTTTTTTTTTAATTTCTTTTTTCAGTTCCATTCTTGTGGGTAATTTGTATTTGGANCTGACTCGAAATGGATAGGACATACATAACCTTCTCTGACAATCACTGCTATGAATCAGGGATGAAAATAAAAGCCACCTCTTCTGTTTTGTTTTGGTCTGCTCTTGTCACTTAATGCCATACTGCAAAGTGAGACTGAAATTGGCTCTGCAGGTTTGTTGGCAGGAGATAGAAATGTTTAGAGCTTGTCTGTGTGTAGCTGACAGGCAACATGGAGACACTTTTACTGCAGACACAGTTCTCTGAAGGGTAAAAACAAGGGGGCAAAAGCACTGTTGTTTCATTATTGAGGGAGCTGTTGAGTTTGGCAGCCATGACCAACAGCACCATGATCCACATTTCCTGCAGCAGTGCTTGGCTGCCCGTCTCTTGTCTGTTGTAACCAGTGTTTTCTGATGTTGCTATAGACAACACCCTAAAAATGGAATGTTGTCAGAAGAGCTCAAAGAGCATCACAGACAGAGTTTTGGATTAGAGCAGGAATTAGTGAGGATTGAAGAGCCAGAATTTTTAAAACCTCAACTTGAAGGAGCTTTTTCACTTTTAGAGGCCACTTCTGACTTCTTTCTGTGCCCTAACAGCCATTTCTCATGGAACCTCTCTAGAGACAATATCTTTGCTCAGTATTGCTAGGCTAGGAGTTGTTTCCTGAGTTGCTCTGAAGAACGGATCTGGATGCAGGGGGAAAAGCGATCCCGAATATTTTGACCCGATGAAAGCAGACAGCCCTAGTTATGAGCCTGTGCTTCTCTCCTATGGATCTATGTGCAATTCTTGTATTATTTTTTAAAGCTGTACATTACAGTGTTCACTTTACACACCAGCCTTTATCCAATGCTAGATCTGCAGCCCCTTCCTTTACTTTCCTGGCACATAAATGCACAGATATCCATGTGTTCTTTTTATGGATTGATGTTTCATTTTAATTGTTAAAACTGTGAGGAATCAATTCACTTCAGCCTTGAAACAAATAGCCACTTTATACAGCATATGCATTCTTGGACCAGATGCATGGAAACTGAACAAACAGTCCTGCAGGCTTAAAGTCAGCGAAAGTAGCTCTGGATCCACGCCATACATCGAGGGGTTGACGTGTCTGTATTCTTCTTCTCTGGCATCTCTCAGAGCTCAGCTGAATAGCGTGTGGAAGCCTACATTGATTGTGCCATAGTATAGACTGTCTTTGTGACCTTTCTAGAGATTTTTTTGAAACTTCTGATGATTATTCTTTTGTTTGATTCACCTGTATCAGTGAAGGATCAGGCAATGATAAGGATAATATATTTTAATGTGATATGTATGTTTTTCTTTCTCTTTTTGGCAAAAAGGTTAGGATGGCGGCATTGATGCAGAAAAACAGGACAGTGCATTAAAAGCCCAAGTGCAATGCATGTAGTTGAAGTACTTCCTCTACATCAGGAAAGAAAGTTTCTACACTACTGCTGACCAGCTCGTAGAAGAACCTTGACAAAGAATCTCCTGTTCAGCGCAGCCCTGCTTTATCTGGACACAGGAGGGCAATGCTCCCATAGTTCACATACACCGAGCATGGCAAGTCACTCGTGTACTACCTTAGCTATTAGTGACAGTGTGCTGAGCTGCCAGTGGGGCTTTTTGTTCTCTGTGGTCTGGTTTTGTGTTTGTTCCGTAGTGTGTGTGTGCACCTGACTTCTCAGCTAGCTCAGATAGGCATAGGAGTAACTCTTGGACCACCTGGCATTGCAGTGGGGCAATCCCTTGAAGCTTCTGGGTGTTCCCATGTTCAGGGACGTGTTCCCACTGTCACTTTGATGTCAACACGCACATGCAAAGTTGGATTTTGAATGTTGTACAACCGTACGTATTAATGCAGCTGGTCCAACGCCTTTGTATCTCTAGCTATTGAATTTCAGTTTGTATCTTTGTGATGAACAATACTCATTTTAGCTCTGCAGTATAATCAAGCATGGATAGATGTTCACTACCAACCTCTTTCTCGTGCAGCACTGGGTAAACTTTAGCAATTTGTAACGTTGTGTGGTTTTTTTCTTTAAAAAAGAAAGAATGGTCAATGTAGTCGAACCTGATCTGGCCTGAGCTCTTCCTTGAGGAGCTTAAGGCTGACTTTGCAGATCTGCCCATAACTGATGCAACTGTGTTTGTGGTGGTTCTCCATCCAGGCACCAGATTGTGCCACGTAAATACACAAGAATGTATGCATTAAACTGATTGTAAACAAATCCTGAGAATGCTACAGCATAATTGCTAAGCAAAAGGAAAAAAACCCGCTCTGTTTGTAACAGGATCCTGTGTATGGCAGGAACAAAACCCCTGGCTGTGCATGTTAGAACGTACTTGAATATGTGCACAGATCTTGAATTTTTTTTTAGCAATGTCGCACTTTCAGTTGAGCTCAAGAAATAGGAAGAGCTGCAAATCTAAGATAACAGTATTGACTGTAAATATATATTTTTCTATTAATAAAAGCTGTCATTCAAATATTTTTAACATGAGCTCTAAAGATTTTTCCAGTGGAAACTAATTTCTGGAGAAATCAAATGCTCGTTTGAAGAATTATGATGAGTGGTTTCTGATCCTTTTAGAGCCATTAAAACCCTCTCTAATATTACAGAGAGAGCACAGTGATTGGATTCACAATGTTTAGTGCCTTGTCAAAAACCTGAAATGTAGCTGGTCAGTTGGTGGAAAGCTTATTCTTTTCATAACAGCCCTAGAAATAATACTGCCCATGTAAAGATGCATAAGACTTTACAAAATTAAATGCTGTAGTTTGTATGATACTGGGTTGATCTATTCTGTAAGATTTGTGTGAGTGGGTCCCTTTAAGATGCTTTTAGTGCAGCATAACAAAAGTTGTAACAAAACTGTGGGCTTTCAAATTTGGGATCTGCAGAGGGAGAATAGCAGTGGATACCGAGTCAGTTGTCCCAGGATGACCAGGCATCAGGAGAAGCCTCTTGCTCTGACAATCTGCTGCAGACGCTCCGCGCCGGCCAGGGGAGCGATCGCCTTGGTCTGGGAGCGGCGGGGAGGGTGGAATGTGCTGCTCCTGCTGTAGGTGGTGGCTGCTGCACACCACCCTTGGGCTGCGGTGAAAAATGCAAACCTCTGTTCAAACAGGAGTGCTACAAGAACTGCTCCCGAGATGGTGTGCAAAGTGGGTTAGTTTTGTATTTCTTAAATGGAAAATACTAATTATCTGTCAAACCTCAGATGCGATCCAGTCAATATGCATAACCAGGTGAATATAAAGAGACTCTACTAGTAAAAGCTTGCCTACAAATTTTTAGGAATGAGAGAATCCAGAATTTTCTTCTGGAGCCCCTGGAATGTCCAAATATAGAAGCCTGGTGTCACTTCAGTATTCAGACTGATGAAATCAGTAACTCCAGCCAGGATACCATGGTGCTGCCCCACAGAGAAGAGTGCAGGTAGCATTTACAAAAATGTTCCACCTTAAATCTTTTATGCTCCACACATCCCACCCACAAGGTATGAATGGATCATCTTGACATGTTAACACAAGAGAATACCTACGTGTTATAGAGAAAAATATATTATTTAAATAAAATATGTGTGTTAAGGTTCAGCTACTTGCAGAATTTATTCAGCAGCTTCACACTGTTGGTCCTTAATTTTAACATGTATTTGCTGCTGAAATAAAATGGATCTGTTTCTGAATTCTTGTGCTGAGATTCCCATCTAAATTAATTTTTTGTTTATAATAACAAATCAATATGTAAATATAAATTAAATGATCCTGTTTTTATTTAAATCAATTTTAAGTTTTCTGAGGTTTACAATAGAAACTGAGTCAGACCTTTTAATGCACTTTCTTTTCCCCCTTTCTCCAAATTGACTTTCTCAGTACAAACAGTACTTAACTGCATGACTAGACCATCAGTTTTATTCTGCTTTTGCAGAGGTGGTGTTGGTTCTGTTAAAATTCCTGTAAGACCTAGAGCACAATCAAAGCCCTTCAGCCAGCACAGAGATGTGATTGTGATTTAGTTATGCAGTAAGATAACATCAAAGTACAGAATAGAATTTTAAATACCTCTATAAAAATACACCTGTGGAAATATTCTGTAAACAATCATGGGGATTACAAAGACTTCAAGAGATGAATACACAAAAAATACTTTTCAAAACACTGGGAAGAAATTTCTTAAGGGCACCCTCAACTCCAAAAGAAGGAGCAAGTCTTTTTCCCTGCTGTGTTGCAGAGAATTTCTGGTAGACATTTGTATGGATTTCCTTATTCACCTGGATGCAGTATTAGAAGGATGGTGATTTTGAGTAGGTGTAGAATGTAATTTAAATAATTTCCTGTAAGTCTCCTTGCATTGGTGCTCCACTCAGCATTTACCTGGAAACCACAGAATGCTTTCAGATCAAGCAGAGCTGCCAGTGAGAAATGAAATACTCAACTTGCCTGTACATAAGCATTTTACCACTCTACAGAATTTGAGAATTTGGTTTGTACTTCAGACTATAGAGTTTTTTTTTTCCATAAATTTAAGGAGAAGATTTCAGGGATTTAGAAGAGGTTGGAGCTTTTTTTAATATGGAATAAATATTTGTTCATAAATATATATACATACATATATATATGAGTGCATGTGGGCATGTTTTAATATATATGTATGTATATGAATTTTATATCCCAAAAGTATTCTTTGCCCCTTTTTGCTTGAAAAAATATATATATTATATATTGTATATATAATANATTTTTAAATTAGGGACTCCAAAATCAGTGGACTTTTATAAATGGGATTTCTTTAAATGCCTTGAATAAGGGATTTTTTTTTTAATTTCTTTTTTCAGTTCCATTCTTGTGGGTAATTTGTATTTGGAATTCCTGGTTGCATTGCTTTATCTGGTGCTTCATATTGATATTTACACATTTTTATATAAATAAGTATATAAACTTCAAGCCTTCCTTTGTGATCAGGGGCAGTTACACTCTGGTTTGCTGTGGTACTTTGCTGTGTACTCTGTGGCATTCATGTTACTGTGTAAATAAACTAGTTTTATTACACTCAAAATCAAACTTGCAGTCGCCTAATTTTTCTCCCTTCCTAGGTAATTAGACAAAAACGTGTATTTCTGAGGCAAATGCATGTAGCCAGTGCAGCACAGGATTTTATTCCAAGAGCAGCTGTGTTTGCAGCAGCAGTGCAGGTGTGGCAGGTGCACACTTGGGCATCCCAGCTGCAGAACTGCCAATGCTCCAGACACTGCCCCACCTCCCACCTCTGGCATTTGCCCCAGAAGCCTCACCAGGTTGGCACTATTTCAGCTCCATCTGAGCGGACAAGTGGCAGCAACAGCCCAAAAATAAACTGGTCACCAGTGGCTGCTGTTGATTGAACCAGTGTCTTGTAAGGCCTGCTTGGACAGAAGTGACTTGGCACGTTAATGACAATGGCCACACTGGGGACAACCCTTGGCATGTAAGGAGCTGAGCCAAAGACAGAAATTTCCCTAGAGTGGACAGGGTTTAAATGACCTGCTGTGAAGGAATAAAATTACTCTTAAGTCAAATTTTTACATGCAGTGCCAAAGCAGGAGGATGCCTCCCAGGCAGTCGTCTGCGGTGGAATTCATTGCGTCTGATGTGTTACCTTGAAGCATCCGACCTGATGGAGGGTCTGTGGGAAACAGATGGGATAATGTGCATCTTCCCAGTCGTGCAGACACACTTCAGTGGCACTGAGATCAAACAGCTCAATTTTGTACCCAGATTTGACAGGCAGCAATGGTAACTGCAGATGCTAATTTATTAGCATGGAACAGATGACGCCATGTACATCGGAGCAGCGCTGTGCTTCAGTCAAACCGCTCACAAATACTCTTGAAAGAAAAAATAAAAACAAGCCAAAAAACCAGCCTGCAGGCTCTATTGTCCCCACAGTCACAATGGCTTTGCACAGGTATGTCATCAGTTTCAATTATCAGAATTAGGTGAAGTGTAACTACTACCTGCCGTTGACATTTATTCCTTAGACACTGTATGAAAGCCTTTCAAAAACAGTGTAAGCTATTGTCCTCATCCTTTTGAAAAGTACAAAGCTAGCAGACTCCAAAGGTGTCAGTAAATACACAACACGTTTAACAGCCTGACAGATACTTTGGCTTTGCCAGAGTAATCTCTGTTCACTTCAACAAAGTGCCGTGGACTTAAGCTAAACAGAGTTGGATTATGCCATTTGTCAGTGGCAATCATCACTCTGCAGGGAAAAGATACGCAAAAGTAAACTGAACCCTTGTCAAGACATGATAATTATACTAGTTTAACTAAAATCTGTTTGAAATTAATTTAGTTCTGTTAGTGCAAACTCTCTTGTGGGTGTCCTTAAGCAGCCACAGTCTGGCGTTCTCATTTCAGCTTGTGCCAGACATGAACACAAGTGGAACAGATGCCTGGTTTCAGCTGATGCAAAAATGTCTGTATCAGATTTTTCACCTACTCAGAAATTCAGCCAATAGCAGAGCTATGTTCTACATGATAAACCTTTCTTTTGCAGAAAGCCTCCCTGCATCACTTGAGCTCTGCAGGCTGCTGGTTTTGCCCCAGTTAATGAGCTTCTGTGGTGCCCCACAGGAATCACACCATCCTCCTTACCCAGAGGTGCTTTTAACCAGGCTCTGATGGAAGCGGTTCCCAAGGCAAACTGCTCAAGTGAAATATTTGCCACTACCTACTCTGCAGAGAGAGGCTGTGGTTTCAGTTCTGAGCTAAGACTTGTAGCTCTGTGAGAAAGATACACATTAAAACACAGTGTTGGGCCTTCAAATCTACTGCACTTGGTGCTGCTGGTGCTGTCTCAGGGGGCAGCACTAGAGCCTGGTGTTTAGCCCACCCCCATGGAAGATGGGGGCAGGCTTCTTACCATCAGTTCAGTGCTTCAAAATGAGCAAAAATCATTGTCTGGCAAACAGACACCAGGGAGAGCTGCACTGGGAGAGCAGCTTGGAGGCTCTGAAGCAGATTTGCTTCTGTAAAATCAGAGAACTCAAAGTAATAGCTGCTGAAGGTGCATTTTCTACTACATTTCCTGTTCTCACCCTTTGTTTTGCTGTCATTAGGGTGTTATTCTTGTTACATTACAGCTGGCAGACTCAGGACATGTATAGAAGGAAGGACTGGAAGTAACAGACAATAATTTAAGGTAAAATCACAAAACTCTTATTTCTTATCCTCCAAAAAGAGAAGGATCAGGAACAGGGAGGTTTATTGCTCAGGTGTTTACATATGTCTGCTCTTTTTGGTACCAGCCCTAGCTGAACAGATCCAGAGAAAGCTCCTTGCTCCAGCTGCTGCCTGGTGTTTTACAGGTGCTGGGAGGAGCCCACACTCCCCTGCACAGCACAATGAGAGACAGGACAGCCCCAGAGACAGAACCTGTGTGAACTGGGGCTGGGGGGCAGTTACAGATCTCATGTCAGATGCCAGGTTTTGCCTGATTTCACTGGAGTCTTAATGGTCCAGATAAACTGCAGTGAATAGCAGATTAACCTTAAAAAAATATGAAATCCCTGCAGTGTATCTACAAGAAGCAAGCTATTAACTTTGCACCTCTCCTAAGTGCAGAAGGACATAAATGTTCTTCTAAAGAAAATGAAGAATTAAATCAAGGTAATAAAATTCTTCTGGTTCCTACATGGGCACTAAATTTGAATCAAGTTACTGTTGGAAATGGGCCAGTAGTCTGCCCATGTACAACCACCAGTGCAACCATCAAAAGAAAAGGAACTTCCATAACCTGTGAGCCAGTTGTGCAGCTTCTCTTGGCCAGGGAAGAAAGTCTCCTTTGGAACTTTTTTCCATTTACATTACTGGGAGAAAAGGTTTTATGCTCTGCCATATTAATCCTTCATCTTATGTATTTGTGTTTGGACAGCAGTTATTGCTGAAGCTGCAATCACAGGACACCAGGGTGTGCTTCAGCTTCAAACAAGAAGGTGCAACAGGAAATCAGGTTGTTGGATACTGCATGACAGATGTTTTAATGGCATTAGTTACAAATATTTAAACACCATCCAGACCGAGCTTCACCATGCCTGGCCCTTTGGCAGCAGTGAACTGTTCAAATCATTTCCCTGTGGCAGGAAGCATTTCTCCCTCTACCTTGGAGTCTCAACATCTCCTTCCCTAGGAACTGCAGCACACTCTCCTGATCTCTTCTTTGCTGTGTGTGAGACCTTTTTTGTTGGTGGTTTTTGAGGTGATTCAGCTCAGACTGCAGGGCTAGGAGTAAGGGTGTCAGCATTCTGTAGAAATGGCAGAATGTATTTCGTCTACAGCCCAGCAGCTTGTCCTGGGCAGACATGCCCATGCCTAGTCTTGACTTGAAAACTCTGGACATTCACATAAGAATATTTAGTTTATTTTTTACTAGGAATTAATCTGCATTCATCCAACTGAACATTCCCTTTAGTGCTTTTGTCTGGGTTTTTTTAATAATTCAAATCTGTCTGGAGTCTTTTACAACTTTCTGCAATTTAAGCTAATCTTGAACAGATTTCACTTTGTGATTAATTACTTCTTCCTGCAAATAAGCAATTGGAAACATCTGGAGCTAAGACTAGTTCTTAGGCACCCTTGTCTGTCTTCCCTAAAGAATTTGTACTTGTTTCGTTGCTTTTTTTCTGTCACAATTAAAAGGGTTTTCTTTTTCTTCAGTCACCAGAAGTACAATAAAAATACAATGCAAGTTTTGTGCTGATCCTAAAGCACTTTACAAGAAGAGATTAATTGCTATGCTACAGATCCAGGAACTGATGGACAGCATGGCAAAGGAGTGTGTAAAAAAGACACAGTGAGCCATTTGGTGGCAATAGTATGCAGGAATCCAGGCAATAGTGTGCAGGAATTTAGTTTATTCAACTAAACCCTCTCCTACAGTATTTCTGTTTGCATTCTATTCACCACTGACTCACAACTATCCATCATGACTTGACAGACTCCATCAATTAAATCTATTGCAGAATGATTTTTATAGAATTATCAATTTGTTTTGTCAATTTTGATAACAGTTTCTCAAACACGAAAGTAACAAGATTACAGTCCCAAAAGAAAGGGATTCAAAGCTATAGCACTGGAGTACCAGGTGGAGCTGCTCTGACACCCATTTCAGCTCCAATATACGTCTAGACTGAGACAAATCTAGATGTCACTTCACCATCCTCTTCGGTCTCCCAGGGAGGTGTCAATACCTCTGGTTTGCAGAGGACAAATGCTGCTTTGGAGCATCTTTCCCACCTGGACCAACCTAATTCCCAGGTACTGCTGAGCAGCCTTTCTTACAAAGGGGACATTGGGAATGAGCCTCATTAGCATGAATAGGAGTCCAGTGGTCAGCTGCCTTGGCACCCTGTCAGAAATGGGAGTAACAGTCCCTGCATTTCTTAACTCCCAAACCTGCTGCATTATTATGCTGATGACTTCAAGCAGTCTCTACTGGAAGCTTCAAAGGCCCTTGTGTGATGAGCACGTTCAGTTCATACCACCCCCAGAGGTCCCTTCTGAGATGGCATGACAGCTTTCATCACCACATCAGTGTAAAATACACTGAACAGAGCCCCGGTGAACCTGGGCACTTGGGCAGAGCTACAGCACATTGGAAAATGTCAGTTTACACTGTAAATCTCCCTTTTGCTATTGGGTAACTTGCAAACAGCAAACTGTCAAGGCTTTTTCTTCTGCTGTAGCCAAAAGGTGTCTCTGTAACAGCTTGGGATCCCTGGTGCTGGGTACCCTTCCAATCCTGCTGCCCTGGAGAAATGCCATCTGCTGAGCAGCCATGGGCCCCATTCAAGCCATCAGGAGCAGGGAGAGGGGGAGGCAGGTGGGAAATAACAGTGCAAGTCTCTGTTAGAACTGGCTCACTAGAAGGGCTGTCATTACAGCAGTACTGCCAATTTGACAAGAAAAGATAGTGGACAACAAACTGCCTGCTTCAGATGCAGACCCAAGATGGTGTTTGTAAGGAAATGAGAGAGGCAGCACTGTCCCCTCCAAGTATGTCCCTGTCATCACCGTCAGACCTGGCAGTCCTGCAGCTGGCAGCTCTCAGTCTGCAGTGAGCTGGGGACCTTGTGACAATCAGACAAGTGGCCAGGGAGCCTGACTGGTGACTTCCCCAGCATGGTCTGAAGCAACTGCAGAGCTGCTCCCCACTGCTCTGTGTGCAACCTGGATTTAGCTGTGCATCACAAGTGTTCTGGCCAGACAAGAAGGGCTTTCCCAACATCCTTCCCATAAAAAGGCTACTGGGCAGGCAAATGGTGCTACCTCCACTGAGAAAGAGAGGGTTGCAAATGGTGTAGCCAGAGCTCAGTGGAGCTGTGCCTGTCTAATACCTCTAAGCATCTAACCTCCAAATCTCATTAGTAAGTTTAAATAAGTCTAAGGGAAAAAGATGTCAGATTTACCATAGAGCTGACTCTGGAGTACTCTCCCTGCTGGGCTGATCCTGTCACCCACGGCTGACACCACTGGCTGTGCATCTTAGAGGCTTGTATCAACAATAATCACCAGCAAAAAATGACTTTTCCATAATACTTTTTTTAATGTTGCATGCCTTTGTAAGGCTCTCTTCTCTTATCCCTCTTCCTTTTTTTATTTTTTTCTCCTTTGATTGTTTTCCAAATTTTCCCTGTTAGTTATTAACTAAATGCCAACTCACTGTGTATTTAGTAATCAGATTATCTGTTAATACCTGCCTAAAGCAGTCACCATTGATTAAAGAAAGAGTGGTCATTATGTTATTTTAATACAAATTATTTGTATTTTTAACACAAATTATTATCCTGAGGCCAAGATTGAATTAAAGGAGAGATCAAATTAATGAGGGATTGAATTAAATTAGAAACATCTGATTGCAATATTTCCTACATCTCCAAACTGCCAAAAGAAGACAGTGGTATGGCTATGAATTGATGTTATTTCATGAAAAGGTACGAACAGCTTGTTTTAACTGAATCCGAGAACTGTGCCTCACCATGGATATAGCCAGGTAAGTGCTCAAAATCCACAGCAATTTTGAAGGAGGATATAATGTAATAGCAAAAGATTCAATCAGAACACGAGCCACACAATCTCTGCTAATTTCTTGTTTCACACAATGTAGGCCAGATTTGCAGGCGCTCTGTTCACCCACTGCCTCCCCCACACCATCACTGTGGCAGGGAACTGCAGACATGGGCGCACACAGCCCCTGAAGGCAAAGCTCTGGGCCACCCTTTGGATGCGGGCAAATTTAATGCATTCCTCCAGTTATTAAGACTGCTTTTGAATAATTTTATCTTTTCCACCCTCCCCCAAGTGTCTTAATGAGGGATATGATGTGAAAGCACTTCCCTAGCTTCTAATTGGGCTACATTTATTAGTTCTAAATAGGACAGGGAATGAAGATTTCAAGCTTGCTCTCTGCAGGGAGCAATCAGTGGGCTCAGGACGTTGTCTGAACTGAACTGAGCTCCTCAGTTTTGTAAGTGGTCTTTCTAATCCTACTTCTTATCCTACTAATCATCAACAATCCCACTGCTATTCCTGCCCTGAGTCTGACTTCATCACAGCAGTATTTGTGTTGCCCTGCATTTCAGTCACTTTAGTGAGACTCCAAACTGCTTGTGAGAAACGCTGTAACTGACTTGACTGATTGTTTATCTCTCAATCATAAATGCTAATTACAGAGCTGAGAAAATTGGTTTGTCTTTATTGCCATACTTCCATATAGAAATATAGAAAATTAATTTTTTTATGATTTCAATGAATTCCCTTTATACTTTGATCCAGTGAGTGCAGAGGACAGAATATTCCTTCCAGTGTGAAAGACTGCTTCACAGAAGCAGTAAGCCAATCAAGAGAAAAATCTTGGCACTATGAAGTTGTGACCTAATTCCATCCTTCACTGCATTTCCTCCTCTCTCAAAACACCCAAAGTTGAAATCAGCTGCCCTTATACAGAACAGTTCTTCTCTCTACTCAAATAGGTCACTTACAGAATAAAGGCTGTAACTGCACATAACCCTCTCACAAACCAGAGTGCTTCCCTGAGCCATGCATGGCTACGCTCTGGGATGCTTCACATCTCTGGAAAAGGCCTTCCTTGTGGGAAATGCAGCTGTGCTTTACATCCAAGACAGAATGATTTTTTTTTCCCCTGCTGATTTTAAAAATCAATTGCAATTACAGTCAGAACAAATGCCCAAGTTCAGCGTGCAACTCCCTGGATTCCAGAGTCAGAGAATCCCCCTGCATGTGGCAGATCCCTGCACAAGGAGGCTCCATTTAGGATGGAGACGTGCATTTTGCAAAGGTGCATCTTTTGGTCTGTGGAGGTCAGTGTAAATTAAGAAAGCTCCACTGCAGGCCACAGAGCTAGGCTGGTTGAGGACAGCTGAGCCCTGTTTGTGGCATGCAAAAGAGAGACAGGAAAGGAGCAGCTGTAACATGTTCTTACATGGGTGCTGTTTATCAAATGGTGAAACATCATGAACATGAGCCTCAGAATATCTAAACTGTTTGGTAACAACAACAAAAATTCAGCAGTTAGAAGCTCTTCATAAATTGCAGCAGATCCCTGGCAAAGCTCCCATGTGGTGGGACTCACAGTTGGAGGTACCGAGGTTCAGTGGCTGGACACCTGCAGACATTTGCCTCCACACAAATCCAGCATGGCCAGGACTGGCCTTATTAGTGTGTTTCAGAGGGACTGTGATTACAGCTGGAAACTTCCAACAGTCTCTTGCTTCTCTTTTCACTCTGTTTTATTGGTGGGGATTTTTTTAACCAAACTGAATCAATAACAGTAGTGTAGCATGTTCTCCCTATTGCTTATATATAAATATAATTTAAAGGCCTAAACTAATGTATGCCATATCTTTCACTACAGAGAAGTTCCCAAGGGACTAAACAACAAAAAATTAAAATTAAAATATGAGTTTTCAAGTGATGAAATATGTATATCATCAATGGCTTACAGAGCAACTGGCTTCTGTATTTACAATAGGGTTCACCCTTCTTGAATTAAATCTCAGTATAAAGCTATATTTTAACATTCAGCAAGTCCTGTACCCTTCCAAAATATCCTGGCAGCCTCCTTGCAGGTTTCATAGTCATGCAAGTTCATCAGAAAGCAAAGGTCTTTGGAAGCTGTGGGAGGGAGGTTTGAAGCAATGCAGTATCACTGTCAAATGTGTGATCTCTGACCCTCAACCTTCCCATCCTGCTCAAACACAGACACCTGTCTGCTTCAGCAGAACAGGGCATCAACTAAACTGCTGGCACTTCTCTTTCTCACATACAACACTGACTGATTTTGAAACCAGTCCACTGTGCTAAATTATAAGAAACTGTTCTCTAAGGAATTAAGAAAATTGCCATATGAAAAAAAAAAAAAAAGAGCCTTAGTAGCGCATTTCATTCCTGAAGTATTTGTGTGATTACTGCTGGAGGAAGTCCTTCATGTGCTGTATCTAGACTCTGTCACAAGATCTTTTTGCTAAGTCCATGGGCTATTTTACTGAAAAAAGGAGATGTACTTTTTCAGTGGTGATTCAGAAATCCACAGGTGCTGGGGTGATTGCCTGAGATATGTGGGATATAGAGGATTACAGGTTGAAAACATGATATTCAAGTCAATTACCTTGAGTTTAAGATGAAATAGAACTGTGATGAAATCTATGGTATAATCCAGTGAAGAATTAAGCTTCAGATCTTTTTACTTGCTCTATACTTACAGGAAAACTAAACCTCTTGAAGTCTAGCTGCTTCTGCAACAAGACTGCTCAAAATCCATGTATCCACAAATAGTTAAAGCACCCAAGAATGATGCTTACAACTGGATCACCCAGTTCATAGGTTTTGTGGAAATACACACCAACAACCACTACCCAGAGCCCACAGCCAAAGGGCCAGGCAGACACGTTTCTCCTGGGTTGGTTTGTAGCAGTGACTGTGGCACTCCCAGGACAGCTGCGACACAGAGGACAGACTGGAGCAGTGGCAGCAGCAGTGAAAGGCACAGACCGAGTGGATGTCTCAGGCAGGCAGGAAGAGGATCAGCCAAGAGAGGCTGGGTGCCAGGCAGTCCCCTCTGCGCTTGCTGTCTGCTCCCGAGCCTGGGACTGGAACAGTGAGCCTTGTTCCTGGAGCCCTTCCTGGGCAGAAGGAAAGGCTGCCTCTGGAAAGGCGTGAGGAGGAGGCCACAGCAGCAGCACACAAAGCCTCCTGCTCCCCTGCACAAGTAACGGGGACAACAGCCTGGGCCGGGCACAGGGATGAAAGCACATTTGTGAGGAACTTGTATCTGGCAGGGAGGACACGAGGAGCAGCTCTGCTGGGGGATATCGCCTGCCCCGCTGTCTGCGGTGTGGCAAGGTATGTAAATCCCTGCCTTGGGATCCTGCTGTGCACAAGTCACCAGATGGTGCTCTACATACAGACTTGAAAGTTCTTTATCTTAATGTGGGAGCTTCTACGGCCTTTGAGGAAATAACGATGATGTTTTTGTGAAGCCTTTCCTTTAAAGTTTAATTTACATCTCAGTTTTTTCATCTCAAATAGGTTTTTTGTTAAGCTGTTTATTCAGAACAGCTTTGGTGCTGGGATTTTTGAGACAGGGTTTACAGCCATGAGACTTCCATCCAGGTCTGCCAAAAATATGGGAGTAAAATACAAACTATAATAGGAAAATGTTTAGGCATATAATTTTTACATCACTTATTTTGCCTGCAATGGGAAATCAATACACAGAATCTTCTGCATCACAGCGGATATGACATCACAGAAGTGGTACCATGTTAGAAAAGAAATCTGAAGATGTGGCGAGGATGAAATAGTAGGTAGAAGGCTTTTCAGATTAAAATAGCTACAGCATAGTAGAGCATTCTTATCTTCTAGAAATATAATGCCAAGTGTATCCAAATCCTGCTCATCTTCCCTCTGAAATCCTATACCCATCCTGCTTCAACTAACAGTTTTAAGACAATTAACAGAAATACTGAATGTGGATGCCTCTTCTTCTCTTCCATCCCCTCTTAAAAGAGGATTAATCTCGTTAAAGTATATATTAGAAGTCACGTGCACTACGACTCCGAAGGGCAGGGCAGCAGCAATTTATTAGAGCACGCATTTGATCTCCTTGAAATGTTGGGAACCGCCCAGGAGATGGCAGCAAATGGCACCGCGGGGGTGGGAGCCTCCGGGTGAGCCGCCGAGAAGCCCAAACCAGCGCCGGATTCCCGGTTACACCGGGTTTATCTTCTACCCAGCACGAAATCAACTCATTAATTTTGTTCTCTGCGGAGCGGCAGAGAGAACAAAGCCACATGAGACTTTCACAATGTTGCACTCAATCGGTGTGTAACATTGTAAAAATATAGGAGCACTTTAAAGTAACTTGCCATTTTCATAACATTTATAATTACTCGAATCATTTATTTCCCTACATGAAGGCTATTAAAAATAGTTTCAGGGGCAGCGCAATTTGTTACGAAATGAAGGTCAATCTCATTAGATCACTGTAGCAGGAATACTAATAATATCCTGGCAGAAACAAGGTATCTCATTACAGAAGTTGTATTTTGTTTGAAATATTAGGTCGTCATTCACTGAGCACTAAAAGACACATAATATTGGATGACATAAATTATTCCCCTGAAAAACTGCCATACACGGAAGTGGTAAAACAATGATTAGGGTACGATACAAAGCTTCACATTTTCTATCTTTTCTAGATTCTAGATTCTGGATTCACCTACTTAATATCAATTTGGTTTGCTGCTGCTTCTGGATATTAAGCCACAGTTGGGTTACTAGAATTACACAGAGAGCTGTTTTCAGACTGTGGCACTGCAGACTACAACCAGTAAGAAAGATGTTTAATTTTCCTTGTAACAGCTGAGTAAGCTGCCATCCAGGAAATATCAACATTTAAAGGGAAAAAAAATTAAAAACAGAAAGAGTCCAGAAGTAAACATTGCTCTTACAAATGCAAGAGAAGGAGTTACTTTCCCTTTAATTATCTTTACCCATTTGGAAAGTACCAATTGTTTTTTCTAGGCCTTTCATTCTACTGGAACCACAGGAAGGTATGGATGTGTTTAAATGCTTCTCTGGAGCTGTATCACAGCACTTAACACCTGGCAGGATCATGCTGAGCATCTGCTCCAAGCCAGTCAACAGCACCCAGAAAGGTACCACAGATTACCCGTGGGAGGGAGTTCAACAGTTACAGGAGCCCTGATTTCCAAAGGCTTCAGACCTCCATGGCATCAACTAAAGACTCATAACACACCTGGGAGGTACATCAGCAGCCTCAGGAAACTGTGAGGAAAGCAGAAAAGGAAGTTATACTGATTTCCTAGCACCATGAAGTGGATCCAGGAAAGGTTCTCCATCAACGGAGTGTGTGCTGTGCCCTTTCCTTTCAGCAGAACAGGTTTAACCACGGGTACACTGCCGAGGCTGTGGTTAGAAGCTCTGCACAAACACGGACACTCCACCTGGAGCAGCTCACAGCAGCTCCAGATGGCACCGAGAGAACACTTGGGTAGTGCTGTTTTGCAGGAGCAAAGGCAGCCCTGCTGGTTTGTGACTATAGCTTGGGCTTCCTAAAACTTCCCAACTGGAAACTGGGATTAAAAAAAAAAAAAAAAAAAAAATCAAATTTCTAGACAAAAAAATGCTAGTTACAAGAATGGAATATTTTAATTATATTTTCAGCAGCAGATTATGTAATGAACTCAGACTGCAGTGCTGAGCATCAGAGGCAGGGAGGCCCCATATCACCTTAGAGAGACACCCCACATCCCTGTGCTCCCCAAGGATGTGCCACCATATCACCAAAATGAAGTCCTCCCCATCATGTAACAGGGACAGAAGGACATGCATGGTGGATGATAAGCCCATCATGCAGTGCTTACACAGGAAGTCTATTTTTTTTAATTTGACTTTCTGTGTGTCCCTGACTTACTATATTTACATCAGCTTTAAAATTTTCATCAGTTTTCTTTGTGAAACACTTTCTTAGTAGGTAAACCACAAACATAAATAGCTACAGTGAGAGAATTGTGAATTGGCTTGTAGTGGGTGCTTCAAAAGGGAAAAGGCAATACAGGAATACAGAGCATGTGCAAGAACAGGCATGGCACTGTCCAAAGAGCACAAAAGCATATAGAAAATTACCTTAACAGCTGAATTTTGAACAAAAAACCAGCAGACAAATAGCAAGGGATGATCAGGTAAGGTGAAACACTTTAGGGTTCTCAGAGGGTGACATCTCAAGAGCATTTCTGCTGACAGCAATACAAGCCCACACCTGCCCACTGTTCATTTCTGCCTATGCATGGCCCTGACAGGTAGGCTGGTGCACACTCTCCTGAGGATCATCCAGGGAACAGACTGAATAAAAATCCAGGTTAAAAATACAACCTTCTTTTGCCTGAGTTATTTTTCCCCTAATCTGCTGCTTCCACTTGGTCTCCATGGTTACAGAAATACTTCTAGTGGTACCTTTGCTACTGTCATGCAAAGAAGGGTTAGGGAGAATGGAGAAGCCAGCAGAAAGCTGCTGGAACTGACACTGCTGCAGAAAGGGAAATCTCATCACAGGATGCTCCGAGATTTCACAAATCTTTCCTTTCCAGCAGGTCTGATTTAAGAGGCCCCCACCCCAGTCCCCTCTTCAGCAGTGGCCAACTGTTTGTGAATACTACAGTGTCACCGTCTCCCCCAGCGCTGCCTTGGTGCAGTGGAGACAGTGTCAGGCAGCGCAGACTGGAGCGATTTACAAGCAGCTCTGCTGCCATGGAAAAGCCATGGAACACAGAGGCCATTTTCCAGGATTCAGATCCTGAAAACTGAGCTGACTGGAGCTGGCAGAGAACTCATGCAGAAAATGTAATGATGAGGAAGCGAGGAGGGAAAGGTGCTATCTGCAGTTTGGTGTAAAAGACTCCAAAGAACAGAAGGGACAGTGCCATGATGTCTCACTTTTTCTTACAGCATAAAATGGATGAACTACACAGATTCAGCTCCTCTCCAGCATCAGAGTGCACTTGGAGGCCAATCTACACCTATTTCTTAACAAAAACAATCCAAATGTGCCTCTGGGGAAACTGCCAATGCCAGTGATTTGTTTCTAAACAGAATTTCTCAGATCTTGTCTTTTGAACTATTTCATCAGTCCTTTGGATCTATATGCAGAATTGTTTCAGAGTTTGTCTAACATCAGACTTTTAGCTCCAAACTGTTTTTCTGTGCTTCTCAAATCTGAAGAGTCTCCCTCCAGCATGTCAACCCCTAGCATGACAAAATGACTGCTATCAAATATAAATATACAATACATTAGAGCACACAAACATTCTTTATGTATTTGAACAAGGACATATTATCATCAGTTCATGATAATTGTATTAAAATGCAGTGTATATAGGTCTTTATTTTTAAAAATTGTATTTAATGTAGGTTAAGTCAGATGATAAATATATAAAGAAAAGATAATGAACTAATCTCAACCTAATTTTTCCCCTTCCTTAGTCATGAAGAGTGTTCCTCATTCCTTTTACATCCCTTCAGTGGCAATAAAATGGACCTTGCTTCCAATATTTGCTCATTACCGAGAAGCTCACAGTGCTGAAGCCCATCAAAAAGTGAAGAAATGCACAGAGTGACTCCTAGGAGATCATTTACTCCCAGTGAAGAGCAATTAATGGATTGCAAGTCATGACTGGCATTCCTGGGAACCACAAAATCAGGTGGGTGGGATCAAAGTGGTAAGAGATCTCTCTTGCTCCAGAACACATGGAAGACTGGATTTCACCACTGCTGCCCTCCCCACTTTACAATGACAGTCCCACTTCCCCCCTCTATTCCCTGGTTTACAATACTCTGATATGGGTGCTCTCAGTTTCTAACTGTACTCCCAAATGTTGAAAGATTGACGGGGAAAGTGTTTGTCAGGTACTCAGTCATTTCTACTATGCATCCTTCAGTGTTCATGGACCTTTCCAGGCTATTACACACTTCAAAGCAGCTTATGATTACCTCCTCAGGAGCTGGAGAAAAAGCATGAGATTATTCTTTACTACCTAATTCATTCAAATGTACTTAACTCACTTCTATAACATTTGCTAAAATGTTTGTTCCAAAAGCAAGAATACACTTTTACTTTTGTAATGCATGCCTGCAAATGAAAATTACTTTTGCTGTGGAATTGTCTACAGGCCTTGCTGTAGTGATGAGAGATTTATGACAGTCCAGACTCAATTGCACCAATGCAAAGTGCACTGTGTCCACAGAATTTAACTCCAGGTGTTTAAAAAACCTGAGAGTTGAATCAGGCATAATGAAACTGAAGGTCAAATCACATCATTATTGTATTTGCTTGCACATTTGTCTCTGCTCTTCTGAGTCTGCAAAACAGCTTCTGCAGCCACTTACCTTAACCAGGCACTCAGCCAACCTGCCCAGTGTGTGCCACGATGCCCTGAGCGCCAGAGGCTGAGCCTTGGTGAGGTCACAAATGTGCATCTTGCCAGCACACACTCTGCACTTGAGACCTTTGGGCCACTCTTGCCTTGCACCCTTTGATCCTCTCCCCCTCTCAGAGGCCATGGAAGCACAGCAGGATATCTTTGTACTCATTTCTGGTACATCTTTCTGAAAATATTGCTACAATGACAGTCACAAACAGTGAAATGCCGAACAAACATTCTCTGAGGAATTTCAAAGAGGTTTAAACTGTATGAAAAACAAAAGCACATCTTGGCAGTCAAGCTACCTGTGCACGTCAAGAAAGATGGAAATCTAAGCAACAAAGCTGTGCTGGAGACAGTTCAATCCAACTCAATCAAGCCAGACATTGAAACTGCAGCCAGTGTTCCCAGTGCTTGTTGCAACCTGCTTTCCAGCAAGCCTTGCTGCCTGCTTTCCTGGGAATTGCCTTGCCTCACCTCACTTCAGCAAGCCATCCATCCTTCTTCCTTTCTGCAAAGGCAGAGAGCTAGAATTCCCTGCCTACATTCCCCTGTAAGGAGGAGGGGCAATTTCTGATGGCATCTTACCATTCATCCCATTTTTCCCCTAAATGTCACTTGGCTGGTATGCCACGCTTGGCACGAGATGCCAGCACAGTCCCACACCTTATCCCAGACAGAGCCCGTGGATTTGAAGTCACAGACCAATGACACCCAAAAGTTTTGCATGTGCTCTCCAAAGAACCAAGAGTATTTCCCCACACAAGAGCCTGCAAAGACCCCAGCCTGGCACCCACCATCAGCCAGCTCTCTGTGCACGACAGCAGCAAGGCAGCACTGCAAATATAGGCAGCAGACACTGTTGTGTTGATGTGTTTTTCAGCAGCCATGCTTAGAGGAACACTTGGCATTTATCTTCCAGGCAGTGTGAGTCCAGCCCACACAAACTCTGTGCCAATGCAAGGCACTGCAGTCTCCCCATTCCTCCCCTCTCCCCACGAGTCCCTCGTGTTCCCTGATGCAGAAACCTGCAGCCCCAGCACGGCCCCTTGGCTCCCCTCCAAGCATGAACTCCTGGCCCCTCTTTGCCAGTTGTCAATGTCAAATGCAAAAAAGAACCCCGAGAGTTTCTGTTGAACACGAGTTCCTATGAATCTATAAAAATTTATGTGAGATCTATCTATTCATCTAATCTATTTATCTATCTTTACCTGTGAAGGCAGAGGAAATTAATACAGAAAATCAGATAAGACTGTTAACTTCAATGTTGAAATTGAATAACAGCATTGTACTAAAATCTTTCTGTGAGTTTTTAAATATTATTGATCCTGTCTCTATCAAATTCCTATTTAAAAGGCTTTCTCTCTATCAACTTCTAATGGCTTTTTTGATAGTATTGCCTATATAGGCTTTTAAAAATACCATATGTCACAGAATTGTAATATAAAGCACATATAAACAGCACATTAAAAACCAGAAATTACAAGACACAATCACAACCTAAAAGCCATAAATTCAGTGCAAAACCTCATTAATTGTGCAACTGAGTTTAATCATCTCTTCTGGGTATATAAATTATTTTTTAGTGTCAGAAAATGGTTTGATAACACTTGCAAGATTGGAAAGTTTCATCCATGAGCATATAAGGACTTGAAAGCTGAAAAAAGATTCAGTGTCTCCATGGTATCCAGAACTGGGTCTGGATATAACTTCCCAAACTGTAGGAAGAAAAAGAACTAACTTTGCTACCATGGAAACAGAACGGCAGAATAAAACTGATTGTTACTTGTCTGCCTTTGCAAGACCAATTGCTAAAATGTTAAGGCCTTCAATAACACGGGTATTATTGTTTTATTACGGGAGTTTTGTTTCCACCTGAGAACAAATCTGCTGGGAAAGGAACGAGAACAAGCTCACCAAACAAGGGAGAGCAGCCCAGGAATGACAGGCATTTCTAGGAAAAGCAGGGAATTAGAGAGGAGAAAGAGGGTAAGAGGAAGATCGAGAAGGAAGATACCCTGGTGCAGGAAGAAAGATGGGAGGAAGGGTTTGGTTTAATCAGTGAGACAGAAAAAAAGGCCCTTACAATGAAGGGCGGGATCCTGGCTGTGCTAAAATAAACTTTATGTATAAATTGGGCAGCAAATCCTGGATTGGTGTTACCTCTTCTAGAAACCAGGCATGTCTATAATTTCTTAACTTACTTTTCCTTTGCTCCTCACTGGAAAATGCTGCCTTCTTTGGATGTGTCCAAACCACCCAAGAATTACCACCGCCTGCATTTTTCTCAGTTTGTAAGGTTCTGCAACATGAGCCACAGTCTTTTACCCCGCTGGGACCATTACTCCTCCACACTAGACAAATATCCAGGCTATAAAATGCTGGATGTTCTCCTCATGGAACACCCGCTCTCCCTGCCTGCCGCTCAGCTCTCCTGCCCTCACGGCCCCTCAGTCCCGCCATCAAACCACCCCTCAGGCGGCAATCGGGCGCGGTTTTACTTCCCTCAGGAGCCGAAGGTCTCCTGAGGATGTCACCGGCTTTATGGTGCATCTTTTTGTGGGAGGATGTGAATGCTCAGAGTTCTTTGGTACCTGGTACCTTTTAAGACTGTAAGGCAGTCGGAAAATTACCGCTTCAGGTGCTGAAGAAGAAGCAGAGGCTGTGTTTGTTAGACTCTGCTGCCTAGGTTCTGAGGCTGGAGGACAGCGCTGATCCGCCCCCCTCACACCAAGGCGCCATCCCGGCAGCCCAGGCGTGACCCCTCCCGAGGGCGGGACCGCTTTAAGGGGAGCGGTTCGCCATCTTAGGTGCCTCCGCCCCCTGGCGCCACGTGACGCGGGCGGCCGCCATCTTAGGCTGCCCGCGCGGCCGGGCGGTCACGTGCGGCGGCGCTGAGGGTTGGCGGGGCCGGGCCGGGGCTCTGCGGCGCCATGGGGCAGTGCGGCATCACCTCCTCCAAGACCGTCCTCGTCTTCCTCAACCTCATCTTCTGGGTGAGTACGGCCGTGCCTCCCAGGGATGGCGGCTCCGGGATTCCAGGTCGGAGCCTGGCCCTGAGAGCGCTGCGGGCCTCGCTCGGGAGCCGGGAGCCCCTCCCACCTCCCTACAGGGCTGCAGTTCGTGTTTAAATTCTTTATGTTTAACGGGCGTTCTGAGCCCCTTGGCGGGGTGCGGGGGTTCAGTGCTGGGCGCAATCCTTTCCCTCGCAGTCCTTCCCCCGAGCTCCAGGGTGGGGGGAAGCTGAACCTGGCACTGAAGGTTTACCGAGCATTAGGGATCTTGGGGTAGAGGCTCTTGTGTAAGCGAATACAGCTTCTCTCTCCTGCGTTGTTGAGCTTCTCAGGTCTCTGGCGGTTTAATTTGTGTAACCAGTTTAAGTTTTGTAGCGCTCTTCTGGCCATCTCGGGTTTGGCCGTGCGCTGCGGGACATCCCGCACGCTTAGCGGTGAAGATGGGCACTGTTTGCTTCCTGCTCCTGGTGACACAAAATCAGGACGTACCTCTTTATCTATTTATGCTTCACCTATTCCACTAGCCAGGGTAGCATTGCAATATTTATGTGTCGCTGAAACCTTCTACAGCTACAGTAAGACAAAAGCTTACAAAAGGGGGACAGTAGGTTGCTGTAAATTACCTTTTTCAGGATGGACATACAGGCTCTAGCTTGGCATTCATTGTAATAATTGTTTTGAAAGAACAGCGTAACTCTGAAATAAATGAACTCAAATTAAGGAAGAGTCTGTAGATTTTAAAGAATTCCTATTGTGTATTTAGGTCCTGCATTTTTCCTGCTCTAATCGCAGCTTCGGGAACAAAGTGTCTATTGTCCCAACTGTTCAGAGATTTCATCTTTGGGAAAGTAATAGTGGGTAACAAGCTGTTGGAACACAAAATTGGACGTATATATAGTTGCTTCATTTGCTATTGAAAGTCATATAAAATCTTACTAGCGTTACAGGATGGCTGTTCTTGTCTGAATTTTCACAAAGGAATGCTCTTTAGGGGTGTCTGGAAGTGAATCATGGTCAGGGAAAATGCATATCTGTGCATTCCTGTCGGCATTTGCCCATACAGCTGTTCTGGGACAGGAGCAGGGTAGGTGAGGCATATCTGGCCTTAAGTGGTGCAGATTCGAAGTCTGTAATTCTGGCTGAGGTGCACAGGCTCCATTCTTTATCTTTAAAGTAAAAAGCGGTGACATCAATCTCTTAGTGCAGCAGTAAGGTTGGAATCTGCTTCGTTGGGTGTGGCTTTTTGTTACATGCATAGTTGCAAGTGGTATTTTAAAAGCTCTGTAAGGGCTCCTACGTCATGCTTAAAAGTTTTTGACTGAACGCACTTTTTGTGAGTTGCCTTCTTGATGGCGCCTTCAAGTAGATTTGTCTGCAGTTGCTGATACAAGTGAGGCTCCATTTGGGGTAAATGAGCACAAGTTCTGTGTGCAGTTTCACCCCTGCTCCAGAAGCTTAGGTATTGTTCGTTGTCTGCTGCATTTAGTAATTTTAATTGCATCTTGGAATTGGCAATTATTCATCTCATACAGTGGTGGGGTCAAAGTCATTTTGTGTAATGCTGAACTTTGTGCTTTACAATTTTTGATTACTTTTGAGACAAACTTGGCTTAATTTAAAGTGGATGGCTTGTATTTAGATAAGATGTACTTCACAACGAATTATAAGATGTCATCGATCTTGTATCCTGTAAACCACCTCCAGCCTAAGAAGTCAGCTTTGGCTGATGGCTTTTTGGCAGATAAGTTGGGTTGCTTGTGTTGGAACAACCTTGCAGCTCATCAGCTACATGTAGAATGATGCAGGCTTTCTGAAAGTGGGAGTTGCAGAAAGCAGTGGTTTTCCTTTCTCTCACGAGCTAGAGTCAGTAGCTCATTTGTTGACTGAGCTGTGTATGTTGATGTTTGGTGCTCATGTAGTTGGCAGTGTCAGTGCTTCTGTGCTGTCACAGAAGTCTTTTGCTTGTCATCCTTATGTAGTTCCAATATTGATAATTAGATCATTTGGATTTCCCAGGACTGGACAATAGAAAATGCCTGTAATTGGTCAAGTAACTATGAAATCTCCTTTAATTGCTTTTGTTAATCTACTCTCCTTCTTTAAGGTTTCATATATGAGTCTTCTTTGTTATCACTATCTTCATGGTCACCTGTAGCAAGTTGTGACTACACAGTGGATTATAACTTTCCCCCCCTTGTCCCGTGGGTCTCTTACTTGTGGGAGGATGTGAATGTTCAGAGATTTTATATCTGTCTTATGACTGAGATGTTCAGAAAATTACCAGTGCTGTGAAGAACAGCAGAGATGTTCTTCTTGTACTTTGGACTTTTGGTTCTAACTTTTACAAATTTCTTTGAAGCCTGAAAGAGGTGGAATCAGACCTTGCTGACAGGTGACAGCCACTTCACCATCTGCAGCTACTGACTTCAATTCTGCAAGTTCCTCTCATTTTGAGGAGTCTTGTGCTACTTGCTAAACTTTAGTTAACGTCATAAAACGTCATTTATTGTCTTGTGAAAACTTCTTTCTGCTGTGTAAAATTCTTACATTAACTGTACTTTCCTATGTGTTGGTACTACTACAGGATTTTTAATTTTTAAAGAAAATAGGCTGTGGAAGCTGCCTAAAAGCAGATCAGGTACTAGTTTATCATGTAGAATTTGAATGGACTTTACTCACCTTTCCACGTTTTTTGTGGAATTGCCTTTAAAATACAATTCTGTAATAAAACAGAATCATGACTGATAGTCATAAAGAGTAGCAGAATGTAAATTTTGTGTGGAACATGAGCTTGAGTTTTGGATAATAAAGAGTGCTGAAGGTCAAAAATCCTTTACCAAGAAATGGATTGATATGAAGTATCAGTTAAAACTTTCCTCCTTAGACCAGGGAATACTGGTCTGATTAATATGTTTCTTAGTGTTTCATTGCTATGAGTTAATTTTTGAGTGGATATGATAAGTGACAAAGGAAAGCCAAACCTTCAGCTGACCTTTACCTTAAATTTGCACAAGATTTATTTGGTCAGCTGGTGTCTTCTTTTAGGGGATGCTGAGTCCTTTAAGGAAGACTGTTAAATAGGAAGTAATTGTGATGTGAAAGACAATACAGCTTAGAAATAAAGTAATGTACTTTCTGGTACATACATCTTTATAATCAGCAAGAATTTTTTGTTACCCTGATGAAATGTTGATAATGACTAATTGCAAAAAAAAAGAAAATTATAATGAAGTATTTGGGAATAGCATGTTCTTCAGGAAACCTGATTTTACAGTGTGCATAATTTTGAAAGAGGAAGAAATACATTTACCTGGAACAAATACCTAAAGACTGCTGTCAAATGTGTTTGTGTGCTCTTGATTTAAGGCTTCATGGTGTGACTTGCATAATTCAGCTGAAACCGGTTTGAAGATGAGATGAAGACAAAAATACCAAGGGAATGTTTTCAGTCTTAGTTTAGTTCCTAGCATAGAATGATAAAATATTCAGAGTTCCATGTTGTCTTGCTTCAGAAGAGGAAATCTGTCTAATGTGCTTTGACAGCCTGCTCTGCTAAAATAGTGCCAGATATCCTGTGCTTGCTAAGGTTTTTATGTTTCACCTCTGTGTCCTTCTCCTTGAGAAAAAGAATGAACTCTGCTTCTGCAATACTTTCAACTCAGTAGCTGCAAACTATTGGAGTTGGTCTTGTAGTATTTAGCTGGCTCGAAATCATTACTTTGACAGTTCATTTGACTAAACTATTATAAAACATGCTTGGTGTGATTGTTCAGAGAAATCTCAAGTCTCTACTTCTGTAGAGCACAAATACTTTGTACAAATCTGTGCTCGCTGCACAGCTTGGGTGTGCTCACCACAGTGCAGTGACCAGAGTAAGGGAAATGGAGGATTTTCTTAGAGGAGCTGCAGCAGTCGATGCATCTGTAATGTGTTTGGGGGGTTCTGGTAGGAAAATAAAAGGAAAATGAGGCAATGGGAAAATTCATTCAAATTCAGCAATAGAAAGGAAGATTAGAGCTCACTTTCTCTTCCACATAGGAATAAGCCCAGTAATTTCTCTTGTTTATTGTGAGCTTGAGAGTAGTTACTGCTCTGGACTTCAAAACAAACTTCTTGAGAGTTCTTTGGTGATTAAAGACTGACTGACAGATGATCCTAAAGGTAACTTTGCAGGGATTACTTGACCTAAGCCCTGTTGTCTTGAAAGATAGTTGCTTCTGGATGTAAAAATGCAATGTTGTCAGCATCTGCTACTATGGTAGTGTGAAGCAAGTGTACCTTCAGGATTGGTAATGGTTTTGGAATCCTGTGCATTTAAAAAAACAGTTATTTTAATTAAAAAATTAGGATTTAACACTCTCAAGTGTTGTGCCTTCTGAGTGGTTTGTCTTAGAATACTTGAATATGAATTTTCAGGTAGCAGATGTGGCCCAGATCCTGAATTTTAGTAATAAATACTTTGATTTGCTTTTAAGCAACATGGTAGTGTCATTCATGTTTCTTTACCAGATAGTTTCAGGTCTTTGCCTCGGATTTTTCAGGAGTTTTGGCATCTGGTCTTGAGCTTAAAAGACCTAATACCTAACAAAACGAAGTTACAAAGCTAAATGTGATACCTTTGAGTAGTACAAGAAACTTGTAATATCACTTTACTTGGTGAACCTTGAAGCACAGAGTGATCATCATTGTTCTCCTGCAGAGCAGGGAGTCTGGGAGCAGTAGAGCACCAGCTCGAGTTACAGCCCTGGTGACTAAATAGGTGTAAGAGAATGGCTGTATTGTTAACTTGGCTTCGAAAGAAGTTGAAGACTGCAGATGCACTGCATCTTGTAATTAGTGACATTCAAATATGTAATGTCAAATGCAAAAGCAGCCTAGCTCAGCCTTTTGCTTTAGCCTAAAAAGCCTTTGAATTTGAGATATTCAGACACAGAATTGAATGTGGCTGGTACAGACAGCGCAGTCTGGCTTGCTTGAATTTTACAGGGCTTGCTTGTTTTATAAGCCTTTAAGATAGTTATAACTGTATTATGGAGCTGAATGGGGTTGCTGTCTTTCTTCTCCCAAAAGATTTTGTAAGACAGTTGTAGCTCAGTGTTCAAGTTAAATTGTCGCTGATGAGAGCAAAGAGAAGAGTGTGAGAATACCAGTGTCATTGGGTTCTAAGCTGGTGCTGCATCAATTTCAGGAAGCAAAGAAAATACCAAGTATGGGTGTGGGTTTGTTTGGGAGGGTGGTGGAGAGAGAGACACGCACAGCAGGGAAGTGCTGAAAAGATTATAAGAGAAATAAACCCCAGAGACATCTGGTTGGGCCTTTGAGGTAAAGGAAATAAATTTTAAAGAACAGAAAACTAAAAGGAAAACTTAAAAGTTTTTGTCATCTCCTTCTTTTTATGACTGTAATCAAGCTATGAGTACTCTAATGTTGGGAAGGACCAAAAATGTCAGAAGTACCCTAGAAGTCAAATAATGGAGAAACGTAGAAAAAAATCCCACTTGTTCTGTTCTAAGAAGCCCAAAAATTTGGAGGCAGACTACAATACCAGTGTTCCTGCTTGTGGGTAGGAAAGGTTCAGGAGTTGGTATGCATGGACAGAAGTAACTATAGGCTTTCATAATCTGTCCTGGAGAAGACATGTGTTCTGGTTTTTTTGAAAAGTGTGTTAGAAAGGCAGTGAGAACAAAAATACACTCACATTTAACATGAGGAAAGTAATGGACATGTTGGGAAAATGGTCCTAGGACAGGATCCAGACAGAAAAGCTGAGGGTCTGTTAGTGTAAAAGGCTTTTTTCTTACTTTTTCCTTTGGTTCTTTTTGTCAAAGATGATGTAGATGGTCTGTCAGAATGTGTCATAGGTGTAGTTAACAATCCCATGCGTGAAAGATATTTCCATAGTAGAGCGAATAATTGGTTCAGAGTGGTGTCTGCGTTGCTGTCAACATTCACCAAGCAGCAGTGGCAAAGTTGGCAGCAGTAGGAATTTATAAGTAGGTGTCCTTTCCAAAAAAATGAAATACTCCTCTTGCCTGATTGAATATCACGTGTGTTTTCTCCTGAGATACAATGCTTTGCTGCTACATTCATTTTCTTGTTCACAGCGTATGTGTTTTTCCTAAAAGAGTGAATAAACCATGGATTCTAGAGGGACAAATACTAATCTTTGGCTGAGTTAATTGCAACAGTACCACAAAAGAAATTCAGAACTTCTGCTATGTGTTCTGTTAGGGTCCCAAAGGGAAGAAAGTTCCATAGCAAGGTGAAGAGTAAAGGTATGAACATCCAAGTGTTGATCAGATCTCTTTGGCAGTAACATTATTAGGGGAGTGTAAGGAAGCGTTTGCTTGTAAATGAAGCCGCAGTGTCCATGGTTGATAAATAAATGATCAACGGAACAAGTTTAAATATCTTACACTCATCATCTGAGGTAGCCACAACTTTGGCTTTCAAACTGCTGCAGTGTGTGAGCATTACTGAAAACATGAAAACAGTTCTTGGTGTGTGTTTGCAGCCTCCGTGGAAAACAAACAGGCAAACTAAATTCCTGAAACTGTTTCAAGGTGCAGCTAGACAGTGTACAGCCTTGTACACCTCGGGGCCTGTGAGAGGTGAAAGCTGACTTTGTGAAAGAGCCATGAGCTTAAGAGGCTGTGTTACAGCAGCCCAAAGACTGTTCAAAGAACCTGGATTTTTAACTCAGCTTTCCTAGAGTGTGTTGAGTGATACTTATCATTGTGTCACTGGATCTTCCAGTTTTCCCTCCAATTCTTTGCGTAATTGTTGAGCTTTTAATAACTCCATAGAGATTCCAGCCAAAGCAATAAAATCAATCTTTTTCTGAACTGTGAGAGGTCTTCGTGTCTTAGAGTCTTGCTTCTGATGAAAAGGATACTGAATTGCTTGAGCCTTTTGCAATGAGCTGTCTTCATTGACTGTGCTTTGATACCAGTGTTTTTAAAGGTTAATTCATCCTAAAATAAGAGAGTGTTGCTTCAGGTTCAGAACTATGAGTTAGATGCAGACAACTGTAAGAGGATATGTGAATGCTGAATAACCAGTCGTGTCTCTGGAACATGCATGTGACCTGGCACAGATTCAGGAAATGCTGCCACCTCTATTCAGAGCATTGAGCAGATTAAGTTGGAGCATTCTTCCTTCAAGCCCTGTTTATCAAAGACTTGTTTGAACTGTGTGCAGTTCATATATTTGGCTTCCATTTAATGATAGGAAATACATGATTGTAAACACGGTAGCTTTGTATTCAGTTGTCTCTGACTTGAGAGAGTTTGGACTTTGCAGGTTTTCTGTTTACTCTGCAGGTTGGTAAACAGTGAGATCTGGATTATGATTTTTTTTTAAAGTTATCCTTGTATCTATACAGACTTTGGGTTCCTTAGATGATTCCCATTTTGAGATAGATGGTTTAAGCACATGGTACTGTTTTGGGTGGTTTGGGGTGGGTTGTTTGGTTTTGGGAGGGGAGAGTCAGTTGGTTTGTTTTTTGGGTTTTTTTCCTTCAAAAAGCACATGTATTCAACTTTGTACTTGGGTTTGCAGCAGGTAATAAATGTGCATTTAACTGGTGCAGCCCTGGTCAAGATAGACTGCACACTTTGTATGGCTGAAAGTGTCTTGTCTGTTGCAGTGTTTGTGTGTTATTTTTATCGGTGTGTGACTCTGTACTGCCTGCTGAGGCCTCATGTTGGAACTGCTGAGCTCCAGCGAGGGAGGGAGCTCGGGCCAGTGCAGTCCCATTGACTGAACAGCTCTGAGCCGTCAGCACAGAACTGTGCTTGTCTTCTGCCTTGGCTCACCCAAAGCGCTGACTCCTCTGACACACCCCTAAGACTATTCAGTGGTGCCAGCCAGAAGGTAGCAAGAGAAAATCATCAAAAGATGAGCAAAAAGGATTGCTTCAAAAGCCGTTTTCTCATGCCAACTAAAACCCTTCAGAGACCTCCCCCTTCCTGGTTTAGAGCGGGCTGAAATAAACAGTGTCCCATGGTTGTGATGTGAGAGGAAAAGGGAGAGCATCTCAAGCTTGTTTAACACTACCTGGGTAGTGTTGCTGTTTTCATTGTTCTGTGATAGACTAAGTCTGTTAAAAACAGTGTTCAGCTATGGTACATGGGGAAGGAGTTTTAATCTTCATGGCTTTTAAACCTCGTGCAAGCTCCAGCAGGCAACTCTGCTCTCAGGGCCTTCCCCCCCTGCAGATTGTTGAAGAGGCAGCAGTAATTCTGAAGAGTGTGGTCACTTCATCACAGGGGCAGTGTCTGTTTCAGAAACAGCAGTTCCTCAACATTGTCCAGAAGCAAAACCTAAGGCCCAGTGCTGTCATGGATGATTAGTCATTCTTGTACCATGTGTGGAAGGGATTTTATTAAGTCTTCAAACCAGGCAGCTTTTAGTCTGTGTAAAGGCTGCAAAAGCAATGTTTCTTAAAATGCATGTGCTTCTTGAAGTAGGGAAGGAAAGATAACACCTGTAGACAGATTTGATTTTTTTTAAGGCTAAACTTTTTACTTCAAGTACATTCTTCAAATGTATGTGCTTATGCAGTTTATGATCCAGATTTTTCTTAAACAAGGAGGAAGCCAATTAAAATTACAACAAAAGAAGGACAAAGCAGTTCACAAATGGTTCTGATTTTAGCTTTGTGGTATATATTCTGTGCCTGATGCCAACCACAGCTGTGGTTTTTCATCTGCCACCTTGTAACATAACCATATTTCTAACAAGCATTTTAGTTCTTAGAAATAGGAGATTACATCACTGGCCTGCCATTCACAGGCTTCATTGCTAGGCAACAGTTAATGTAATTCCATTGTTCAGTGACACTACTTTGAATCTTTGCTTTGTGTACAGAAAGTCTGTGTCTGCATTTTGCCATGTTGTACCTAATATGGCAGGGTTTGTACAGATGGATTAGCATTTCAACATCTTCTGTGCAAGGGGACGATTTTGCAATAGCGTGTTCATCCTTGTCTGGAAAAGATGTCTTGGTCTTTGTTACTGAATTTTCAGTTTTCCCTCTCCTTATATGTACATAGCACCTTTTATTGGATGAGTGTGAGCCTCCTGGGTGCCTTTAAAGATTCCTGCAGAGTACACAGTTACCTTTGCTGCAGAAAGAGAGGTGGAAAAGTTGAATGTATTGCTCAGATCCATGCAGATGATACTTTTGAGCTGGTTCTTAATATCTTTTTCTTTGACATGGTGTCTCTGTAGCAAAGTGCTGCGGGGAATATTCCATACATACAGTAATATTCCGGTAGTGGTTGTGCACTGTTGTTTTATAGAAAGGAGCTGCAGTAATGTTGCAGTACATCTAGTATGTAGTGGCAAACGGGACTGAAATCCTGGATACTTTTTGTCTTGTGGCTTGTCTTGTTCTGTGCCACACTGAACAGCCTTTCCAGGGAGAACTTCCAAGACTGGAGACAAAGCCTTCAGCAAGCTGGGCTAAATGGTGTTCTAGACTGAATTATTGATTGAGTCTCTGATTGTACACCAGCACGATCCAGGCTTGCAGCATTACAGCTACTGGAAGCACTGCATGTGTGTCTGCCCTCCTCTTCACAGTCCCGGGAGGGGCTGGTTGTAATGCCAGTCAGTGGGAGCATTGGCTGCAGTGTTGTGCCTCAGCTTGGAGCTGCAGTGTGTCACATTGCAGCTGAGTGAGCTCTTGTGTCCAGGGTATTGGATTGGTTTGTCGTAGGGACACTATCCTTTACTGAAATTCCCCAGGTCATAGCTTAGCCACTGCAGCTTCTGAGTGCATTGTTTTAGCTTGGCCTTGTATTGGGACATCGGGCAAGCCTGTCATGAAACGTTCAGATTATGTTGTCCATATTGCAAATTGATGTTTTGTTCTGCAGCAAGTGTGAGGACAGTTAGGAAAGACATTTGTAAAGCACAAACTGATAAAGCCCTTGTATTTAAAAATAAATGTGTGTTAGTTGGCTCTTCAAGCAACAGTTGCCTCTCTATCACTAGCTCTGCTCAGCTTAAAGATAGTGAAGGTATTGATGTGTTGGGATCGTTGTAATTGTAAGGAAGGCAAGGTCATGGCAGATGGATGTAAGAGCTTTGTCTTACTGTTTACATCTGTCTAGTTGCAAATTCATCCTACAGGGCTTATTTTGCAGTAACTTCAAGTTGACTTTTTTTTGTTGGAAAAAGACCATTTCATACAACAATCCTGAGAACATCAATTTTGCAAGTTTGTGGTACATTTCTGTAGGTACTTGGTTCTTTTAATAGTCGGTGGTTTGTATTTGGTTTTGCCTGCTCTCTGGTTGGAATCAGATTTTTCCTGTGCTGTGAACTCTTCAGAAATGCTGTTGTTTCTAGAAGTTCATCTTTCCATAGCAGAGGTTGAAGTTAGCAATGTGTACATCTATTATATTCTAACAGTAGGTCATAGATAGTAGCTGGCAGAATTTCTGAGGAACACTACTTTATGGTGTTTAATAAAATAATTGTTACCTTGCTGAAGGACCGGCTTGGTGTTCCAAGGAACTTAACGACATTTTTGTGCCTATTGTAGGCAGCAGCAGGCATCCTGTGCTACGTGGGAGCCTATGTGTTCATCACATATGATGACTATGATCACTTCTTTGAAGATGTCTATACACTGATTCCAGCTGTTATCATCATAGCTGTGGGAACGCTGCTTTTTATTATTGGACTCATTGGGTGCTGCGCTACCATTCGAGAGAGTCGCTGTGGCCTGGCTACGGTAAGTGCAGAGCTCCTGCAGAGTCTTGGCCTGGTGTGTATTTGGCTGCCTTGTCTCTTAGTGAACTTCTAAAATATTACTGAAAGTTTTTTTCTTTATGGCCTTAAAAGTTTCCTGCTTAATTTTGTTAGGAACATCTTGTTTCAATTTTCTGTTCTGAATAAAGGTGTTAAATTGAACAGTTCTAGCAGCAGAAGGCGTTTCAGTTTTACCTTTTTTAGAACTGTGATACAATCTCATTAAAAATGTAAAACCATATGATTAAGTCATAACAATTTTTAAAATCTCACTTTAATCTGTTGTTGTTGAAAAACTGAATTGAAGCAAGAGAAAAGTTATTCAGGAGCCTTCTTTTAAGTGTCTTGCATCAAGGTTAACTGAGGGTTGTCATAATTCCTGATTATTTTCTTCATGGCTTACTTGGGACACTTGGTTTGCAATACTTTATGCCCTGTGTTTCCAAGTATTTGGGCTGTAATTTTGGCTTGAAAACTAGGTAGGGAAGAATAGAGACTGGTAACTAAACTGTCACCACAGTGGGGTTTGGGGCTTCTTTTATTGAATGCTGTGTAGACTTCTTTAAAAGTGCTCTTAAATATAGCAAGACAAATGCATGGCTTGCTGTCTTTTCCAGTTGTACAGAGCTTAATCTGAAGAAACATTCCCTTAGTCCATCTACCACTCTAAGTAACTGCCTGGGTAGCCTCTTTGAGACATTCCTATTTACCTAAAAAAGATTGAAAGAAACACTTGATTAAAGACCTGCAGTATGGTATTTTCAGTACTAATGACAGCTAGACTTGCCTGGCTGGAAAGCTTTTTATTACTTGGTGAAGTTGTGAACACTAAAGTTTCTTGAATGAATTCTGGGCTCATTTGGTCAATTTAAGTGCCTGCATTAAATTATCTGTTAAATCAAAACCTTGCCTCAAAAATAACTTTAAATAGAAGAATCTACATGGAGACTTTCATTAGGCAAACAAATACAACTATTTGCACAAACACTCTTAATTGTATTTTACAGTTTGTGATCATCTTGCTCTTGGTTTTTATCACCGAAGTTGTGGTCGTGGTTCTTGGATACATTTACAGAGCAAAGGTAAGAGCTTCTCAGTTTCAGTAAATGTTCTATTGTGAACTCTGACCATAATACAGAAGTGTATTTTTAACTGTGTTTGATTCTGTTGAACTGTCAATGGGTATTTAAGGGACTAAAATCAAATGTCTGAGTGGATTAATCTGTGATACCAGTGCCTTAAAATTTAGAACATCAATGCAGAGAGTTATCTTGTAGGCAAAAACTTACCTGGAACGTATCACTAACAGTGAAACAGGAGAAGGGAGTCACAGTAATTGGTACCTTTGCATTTTCCAGATGGTCTTCTCATTTATTTATGCTTTGACTTTGTGAATGATTGAGGCCACACAATGTTTGAACATAGAGCATATTTTTTTGTATGCAATAACTTAAATGTTGTCATGTGTTTCGGTGTGCAAACTAACACTGCATAATAATAAAATGAAATAGATTAAATATGTTCATGTATACTTTCTAGCATTAAGCATGTTGTTGACAGAGACTATAGCTAAAAAAATTAAAACTTTTCCATCATTTGTTTGATGGAATTAAGAAACAGGACCAGAAAAATGAAATTTGGTGTGTTTCTACCAGCATAATATATGGCAGAAATGTACTACATGGTATTAGAGGTGCCACAGTGTAGCTTGAAGAAATATCTAACTTGCAGTTTCCTGGCTTTTGTTATGTCTCTATCTAAATTCTGGGGGGAAAAAAAAGGAAAGACCAGAGAGAGCATTTTAGCTGTGATGTGGAGCATGTTTGCAGTGTGGGACACTCAGGGATATCTTACCAGCAAGCTGAGCTACAGTACCATTTATCTTTCTTTGGCCTTTTGTGTCCTGTGAACAGCACAGGTCTCACTGGTTCAGAATTCTGTCCTCCTTGCTTTCTCCTGCAATCCTGGAACAAACAGGGAGACAGCTTGGAAGCATGGAAGTGAAAGTGGTGGTTTTGCTTGGGTCCTAGGGATGGCTGCTTTGAGTAAACACGACCTTGAAGTGTTTGTGTTAGAGACTTGGTGCATAACACTGAGCTGCTTCAACAGAAGAGCTCTACTGGCCATGCTTGGACTCAGAATGTTCTCCTCATGCTTTGCATTTCATTTCTGCTATCTTGGCAATGGACTGTGATGGTCATTGAGGATTCTGAAGTTTGTAGTAGACATACACCTTAGAAGCCACTGAGGAAAGCACTACAATTCCCAGGGAGCAGGAAGTGGGTTCTTAAATGTTGATTTGAATGGTTTCCTTCTGTTTGAGTTCTTGGAGCAGTATACTTCAATACGTGCAGGAATTTCTGATCTGGACTAAACAGTAGTCATCTTGCTGTCTTCCATGTTCCCATCTTGAAGGGATTTGCTCTTTTTCAGTGAGCAATATTCACAGCAGATACAAGCAGATGCATGGATCTTCCTTGCCCAGCTGTGTGTTCCTGTTCCCTCTCTTTTTTTGATTTGCTGCTGTACAGTTTTCACTGCAGTAGGTAATTCAGGGCCAGAGCTTGGGAGAAGAAGGAAGGTGGTCTAGTTTTGGTGGCAGCATGAGCTTGTTAAGCTGTTTGTGGAAGTCAGTATTTGAAAACTGAACCTTAAATTTTTGGAAAGGACAGACAGGTTTTGTTATTAAAAATGGCGATTTTCTAGTACCCTGCAGTATCCAGCATCTTAAACTATTGTTCCAAGTGCAACAGAAATAAATTTATTACAGTGAGCTGAGAGGGGAAGTCTTCTTAGCCTTCTGATTATTTTTGCCAGGATACGTAAGTCAGCTTTGTGTTTTGTTAATTTTGATCTCTTGTGTCTGATGTGGTGTGTAGACATCTGGGGGAGCCTTGTTTTGTTTTTTTTTAAAGGCACCTGAATCATGTTAGAAGTACTTTGTGTTCACCGTACAAACTTCTAAACAGAAGGAAAGATTGAAGTCATAGCAGTTGTTGGTACCAAGTAACATAGAGCATAATGCCTCAAGAAGGTGGCACTGTGCTCTCTTAAGATACCATTCCTGACCTTAGAATCGCTTAATTTTCCAGCATGCCTCTGTAAACCTGTGTGTTGATCCAGTTGGGACTGTTCCAGAGCCACGTGGAACCTGCCCAGGCCATGTTGAGATGGACTGAGCTGCTCCAGAGCCTTCCAGCATTGGTCCTTAGCAGTAAAAGTCAGGCTTTTAGGAAGTACCAGTATGGATTAAACAGGCTTGGTTGGTTGAGGACTTGGTGGCTTTTTTCCTCTGGGTAGAGGGATTCACTCTCTTGAGTTTTCATTAAACCTGCCAGTTAACTAAAGCTAGTGATTTCTCTTTGGATCTTACGGATTTTGCGTAGTTTTCAGGCATAATGCTGCCCTGATTTTGAACCACAAGCCAAATGATGCACAAACAAGCACTGAAATAAATTATTTTAAAATATATATGACAAATTGAACAGCTGTTTTGTTATGAGTTGGAGTTGTAAATCAAATTAGTTTAAAATCAATTGTTTGATTTAACTGGTCTGAAACAAGTTGCCTGTACAGGCTAAATTGACTTTTATGCATACCTATCTTGAAGCAGGCAGCATTCTTGAGGGGGTGGTGGTGGAATTCAGCTTGTGCTATTGCTGAGAAAATTCTTCCATTAAAGCATTTAAAGGAATGAAGAGTTGACAACACCTTCCTACTGTAGCTTGCAAATCTGAAGAATATGCATGCTTACTGCTCAGTCCTAAAATTACATTCCTTGCACATAATTCCTGTTGAATGTGACAGAAAAAAAATCAAATCAAAGCTAATCTTAAAATTGCACACGTTTATCTACACTAAACTGTATTATTTAAGTAATATTTTACAGTAAAATATAGTACTTAAAAGGTTCTAGTAAGATTCCCTCCAAACTATGCATCATAGAATATTTTTGAGGGGACAAGAGATGGTTCTTGAGTGGCATCCATTTCTAACACATGTGCTTGACAGCATCTTGACTGATTTTTAGTAGTTCTGAGACCCATTGTAGTAAATGTTGCTATACTCAATGTACTGCCCTCAGTGTTCCTCAGGATGCCCTGGGAGACTGGGGCTCTACAGAGTTTGGTCACTGTAGGGTCAGCCAGAAGATATCTTTTAGAATTTATTTACCTGTGCTTCAACCAGAAGAGCAGGTGGTATGGCTTGGTACCTTCTGATCCCAATATCCTCATAGTCCCAGGGGGAATGAGTTAACCCAGATGGTTTATAATGGTTTTGGTTTGGAACCTTGACATAGGAAGGTGAGTGCATGCTCTTATTGAGAGTCTTTAACTTCATGAAATGTCTGCCACAGTGTCACAGGGAAAGCACATTCCTTTTCTGAGAGACAGTGCAAAGCTACTTTGCCTAAAATATGGAAGGGTAACTGCCTGGATTTTCCTTCTCCCTTAGCTGCAAGCTGGCAACATCTTTGCAAAAGTCAGGTTTGAACTGTAAGAAGCTGTGCCACTGAATTGTGTGCTTTCAGATGATGAGGAGTTACCTTGGTTTCCTGAAATGCTGTAGCTGGAAGCAAACTGATGTTACCTAACCTGTGCTACTTCTGCTGGTGAGCTAATGCAGGTGCTTTCCTACCCCTTCCTAGGTGGAGGATGAAGTTGATCACAGCATTCGGAAAGTGTACAACAGATACAATGGGACAAATCCCGATGCAGCCAGTCGTGCTATTGACTACGTACAGAGGCAGGTGAGATGGCAAAATGGGCTCATTTTCCATTCCCTTCTGTCCTTAAAACATAGATGCCATTGCTCTGCTGCTTGTGTAGATGGCCTTCCTCCATTCTATCTAGAAAATTGCTGAATGGACAATAAATAGCTTAACTTGGTTAAAATTAATATTATGATATTGCTGATGGGGAGATATATTTTTATATAATTAGCTATCTATCAATCTGTGCTTGTATTCAAATATGTAGTATTTAAGTATTTTTCTGCAATGGAACATAATATACTTTTCTTCTTGGTATTGCAGTTAGAATTGACTTCTTTACCTGTCTGATTTTCCAGCTGCGCTGCTGTGGGATCCATAACTATTCAGACTGGGAGAATACTGTCTGGTTCAAACAAACTAAAAACAACAGTGTGCCCCTCAGCTGTTGCAAAGCAGCCCTCAGCAATTGCACTGGCAGTTTGACCCGCCCCATGGACCTTTACTCGGAGGTAAGGCAGCCATGAACTGGCACAGCCACATGCTCTTGCTGGCAATTCATTTCCTTTCAATCAAATCTTGCGTGTATTTGCTTTAACAGAAAGTAGATGTGGTTTCTTGCAGGGGGGGGAATCCTCTCTCTCCTCTTTTAATCTGTGAGTAATTTTCATCTAATTACTTTTTTTTTAGTATTAGCATTCTCTTTCTGCCCAATGTGATGCCTTTGGGGCTTTTTGGGGTGTCTAAATATGGTTGCCAGATTAATACATGAGAAGCCTACTTGTTTCAGGGGTGTGAGGCTCTGGTTGTAAAGAAGCTTCAGGAGATCATGATGTATGTCATCTGGGCAGCACTAGCATTTGCTGCGATTCAGGTAAGAGAATGTTCTGTATTTGTTACCTTCTTTCAAATTAGATCTAAACTGCAGTACAGATAATTCCAGGTATGGACATGGAGATATTACACTTCAACACAGAACTTCCCACTGCTGTGTGGATGTATATTCTGTTAGAGCTGAACAGTTGGTGTTACATGCAATAATCCATTCCGATGTAAATGGTAAATTATTTTGTGAAAACTTAATTAACTAGGTATTAAGTATCATAAATGTCCTCTGATGGCATTTAACACTTGAAGAGTTTGCAGTGTTTAATTTCCAACTTCTAAACAGCTCATTCTTCATGCTGTTTTAGAGGTACAGCAGAATAACTATGCCTCCCATTGTACAAATGTCAGGACCACCCAGGAGATACACCAAGGTTTTTGATAGTGTGCTCTGTTCATGTACATCATAAAAGGTAACTGAGGAAATAAACTAATGTGTATATTAGTACTTATTAAATTTTAGGGAAGAAATAAAAGACTAGCACTGTCTCCCAAACATATTTGTAAAATTGACACTTTGAGTGCTCATCAGCTGGCAGATTTAGTACATTCATGGCATTATTTTCAGACTGTGCCTATGCTGTGGTCTCTGAGTAATGTAGTACATATCCTGAATCCCAGGAAACTTGAAAACTAATTTCAAAGTTACTTTAATGTTCAATAGCATTTGAATTCAAAAAACATACCTGTCAAGTCCAACAATTTAAGCACTTTTGTGTTCAAAAGCAGCTTTTTAAGTTTGAAGAGAAATAATCTTTTGCAAAGTCTTATGAAGATAGGATTCTCTTAATATTTTAATGCTACAAGGAAGTACTCACAGTTCTATATACAGTCATGTTGAACTATTCAGACCCAGACTACTTTAGCTATGGAACCTCAGATTTGGTGAGATCTGTGTTCAGTCTCCTGAAGGGAAGGTATAGTTTTAATTGTCTTTCTTAAAACTTCAGTTGTTAAAGCAGTACTTGGTCTGTTTGAACAATGAAATGTATTTGTGTACTGAAAATTAATGTCTTTATCACAACCATAGTTACTGTGGCAATTTTTTTTAATGTCAGAAAAAAGTGTATCTTATGAAACTGACTGAGGTGAATCCCAAGAGAGGAGGCATTATTCTTAGTTTTGGAGTTTGCAGGTTGATGAACAGGTCTGCCCCAAGGTGCAGCACAATTATAATCCTTTTTGGCCCTGGCCCAGAGTTTCTGACACATGCTTGCAATGGCAGTGTGTCTGCTTGCACCCTTCTGTTCAAACTGTTCTATTTATCTCCTGAAATCTGAGACTTAAGTTCTGACATCTTTGTCTTTGCCATACAGAATGCAAGTATGTACTTGGCCCAGTTCTCAGCAGAATGGTCTGTGGGCTAACTGAAAGGGAGATAGAATGTAAACTTCAGCACATGGCTGGAACTTGGGTCATACCCTGTAAACTTAGAGGAATAATTATGTTTTTCTCACCATTTGGTGAATTTTGCTACTTTCCCTATGCTCACTGCACAGTTCCTTCTGAACAGATTATTTTGTTATGCAATGAGTCTGTTCAAAGTTCATTACCTCTAATAGCCTATAGTCAACAAATTTAACCTTCAGTGATTGCTTTAAAATTAAAAGACTGAGAAAAGTATTTTTGCAAGGCTTGAAATTTATGAACAACTTAGTCTTTTCTGTATAGAAGTAATTTTTGGTATGTTCATGCTTCAGTTACCATGGGGATGTTCCAGTGTGCAATAATTCCCTGGTCCCAGCCACAGTGACAGCACAGAACTATTAATAGACAGGAAGCAAACTGAAGGGAGCAAAGACACAGCTTGTGTGGTTGGTGATCATTTACAAAGGGCACATGTGTATACAGCCAGTGAATTTTTGTACAAATTTGATTTGGGGAAAGATTGAATGTAGTTATTGCTAGCAGGCAAATTAAAACCAAAATGAATAAAAAAACTAAACAAACCTCCTGAAAGTAGGAGATGTCTAAATTTTTCTAAAAGCTGTTAAAGAGGAGGAGGATGCATGGATCCTGCCTCAACACAGGTGTCTAAAATAGCTGTTCACAATATTAAGTAACAACTCAAGAAGCAGACTCAAATGCCTTAAAATGTTTAGAAGTGCTAGCACTCTTTTAATGACATAATAAATAATGTCTGTAGAGAACATTTAGGTATGTGAGTCACTTCTGTGTTTATAGTGAATTCTAGGAATATGCTCAGAGACCTGCTAAAGGACAAAAATGGTTTAAATAGTAACTCAGAAGTTAATTGCATGAGATTTTGCTATAGTACCTGAATGTTTGAGATTTTACACAACTCTGTGTAAATTAAATGTCTCGAGGGAGTTATTGAACAGGGTTGTCTTTGTGCAAATAACTGTAAATGTGCTGGATCTACTTTTATTCATTTGTTGTACATGGCTAGAATGAATTCTAGTGAAAAACTAAACAAGGTGTTGCTGTGTATCACACTTTCCATTTTATCTTGGCTTTGAACAGCAGGAAAGGTTTTGTACTTTAAGGCTGTGAGCCTTCTTGAGAGTTCTATAGCCACTGGCAACTACTGTAAACTCTCCATTTTACAAGTCTAACTGAAGTGGCTTTAATTGTAGATATTCCCTCCTCACTTAGAAGGGCTGTGTCCATGACCACCAATCATTCTCTCATGTAACCTGTTTCCTCTTGCTCTGGCATGAAATTACCAGCCTGAGCACCATGATGTCCCTGCTTATTGCAGGAGGGCTTGACTGGATAGCCTTTAAAGGTCTGTCCCAACCCAAACCATTCCATGGTTCTATGATAACATATTTAGGAGTCAGTCTGTGAGTTGGACCAATCTGATGAGGAAGGGTGCTGTTTGTAATGACAGCTGAAGTGCCATACCATGTTACTGTCCATATGTTTTTTAACCTGTGCTGGTTTCTGCCATAGATCCAAAGCAGATAATGCACTGCAGACGAAGAGGAGTATTTATCTTTATAGCTTGTTCCTTTCCAGGAAATCAAAAGCTCATACTAGAATTTCCTCATGCCTCTTCGTAATCACTGCTTATTTAGGTTTAGGGTTTTTAAACGTTCTGTTTCCAGTCTTTCAGCAGACTGGGGTACTATATTGTGTGTGCCATCATTTTGTTTTAAAACATGGTATACATCTGATGTTTGTATCGGCCTGTATTTTAAAAAAAGTCAGCAGCTCTCCTTTTGTCCCAGAACTATTTTCACTGGGCTTTTGCTGTATCAGAGAGGAAGATCCACACTTGATTGTCTGCTCACCCATTTCATTCTTACCTGCTTTCTGTCCGAGGGTGGGTTTTGTGGTGTATTTTTGGAGTGGGTTCTTTTTTAAGAAATCAAGTGACCTTCAGAGTGGTGCTTTATAGAGATAGGACAGAAGCCTCCTGAAGTATTTGCATCTGTGAATAAACTGTGCATACAACCAAATCAATACAATCTCATACTTTACTCGAAGCTATTACCAGTTACTGTAGACCACAGAACACAACACTATACCTGCTATTTTTTAGTAGGTACAGTCTTATTCTACCTTCAATAAACATGCAACTTCTTTAAAATATCATGCCCTGTATCCCTGATTATTCATGTGGTTTGAGTCTTGTAAGTGGACATAGGGTGATCATACCCTAAATCTTGGCAAGCATGCCAGCACAGCTCTGGTACTATGAATTTTAATATGTCTAAAAGTGAATTATTTGCCTTAGATTTAAGCTTTCTAATGTGACATGCTCACAGAGAGTTTTATGATATCTTTCAAAAGCCCATTTTCATCATAGCAGTTAAGCTGATGCATTTGAATTTGGCTTGGATTTTCCATACCAGATACAGTATCTAAAAATCTGTACCTTTCATTAAAAAATATTAGGAGTTTCTTCCATGTGAATCTGAGTTACTGAGGCAGAGTACAAGTGGCTGGCCAAAAAAAAGTTTTGTTTTAGATGTCCAGGATAATATAAAGAAAACAAGGCCCTTGCAGTTTGCAGCAGGAACCAAGGCTCTTTCGGGAGCTGTTGTTTGTTGCCATTTATGCTAATTCCAGTGTTGAAGCATGCTGACAGTCTGTGCTGAGGTTGAGTCTCTTGAAGTACCTTCCTTGCACTCAAGCTCGTTCTCTGTTTTCTCTCCGTAGCTTCTGGGCATGCTGTGTGCCTGTATAGTTCTATGCAGGAGGAGTCGAGATCCTGCCTACGAGCTTCTCATTGCTGGTGGAACCTATGCCTAGAAGAGAATCCCAACATGCAGCTCAATCTTCCCCACTCTTCTGTGGAAGGTGAATGGGCCAGGTTTACTTCCATGGCTTTCTTGCCCCAAGCACACCTTTCAGACATGAGGGCAGCCACACTGTGCACTGGTGATGGGCAAAACAACAGCTTTACACAAACCCATATAATTACCTGTGACTTTCACTGTTTTAGCCAGCTATTCATGTATCTAAATGTTTTAGTATGCTAGTAAACTTTCTAATTTCAGAGCCATTTGCGAGTTAAGTGTAATTTGGTTGATATGAAAGTCAAAGGATGTGTGCCTACTTTGGTAGATGACCTCTAAGCATTAACTGGCTGATTCTTGCATATAGAGAGAGGATGTCTTAAACCTTCACTACATGGAACTTTTCTGGCCAAAGTTGTACAAAGGAAGCCAGCTGTATTTAATTTGAATAGAAAAAAATGTTTCAATCTTGCCCCTCACCAGTGTCACTTTTCGAAAAGGAAAAAAAACCACCTAAGTCCAGTACACTTTATATATAAAGAAATTGTGAAGGAAAAAAAACAAAACCTAACCAATTTTAGGATTATGTGACTGCAGTTTTGACCTTCAGAGATCCAGTCTTTCAAACATTAGTGGTTTAAAATACAAGCTGGCTTTTCAGGAGTATAATGTATGCACTACTGTTCTATAATGAAATATTTCATTTTTCTATGAAGAGCATTTTATGTGTTGAGTGAACTGTTAGACTGTAGACCTTCAATTGGTTTGGAAACAATGTAGCCATGTAGAGTAGCAAAGTAGTATGTGAAAGTGATCTCAACTGTAAATAGTAAACCTGATTAAATAAATCTCTATATCCTCCCTATAAACATGACTTGTTTTCTGTTTAAGATTCCAGCGTGTTTGGTCCAGTGGAGTCTGGGTATGGTGGACAAACTGTGTGGAAACAACAGTTTGGGGTGGCTTCACTTCAATACATCTGTATTTATGGTTTGCTGGAAACCTGATTGTATTGTATTTGTTCTTTCTATTTGAAACAATAGCAGTGAAACACAGAACAACAAACTTGGCTGAACTTGATGGAAACTTAACATCTTGTGCATATGATTAAGGAAGAATCAGTTGCCTCTGAACAGTAATGAAGAGCTTTACTGTAACTGCTGTATGCTAATTATGTTTTAATGTGTCTTGCATTATTCAGATCCTTAGTCACTGCCCTACTTTCAGGTGTTCAAGTTTCTCCTCCTTTACAGAAGCCAGGAATGTTCAGAATTTTTACCAGTTGCTTATGCACAAAGCCAGCATGCTCAGTTAAACTGACATCAAGATAATCTCAACTAAAGAAACATCACTCAGAAAAAGAAAAATCTAGTGTGTATACATTGTTGAAGCCAGTGTGGCTTGTTGGGAGATTTTTCTCAGTGCTATTACACTGCTGTAGAAATGTACCTTTGGAATTCTGTGAACTTCTAAAGGTGGGTCACAAATGATACTCCCATGAGAGTTACATTTTCATTCTTAGTACAGCATGTGGCTCAACCCAGAGGCATCCTGACTGTGGCATCGGATTTCCCAGGTGTGGCAGCAAGCTTGACTGAATTTGATTGTCTTCATATTGTATTGCATATTGTAAATATGGAACTAATAAGGTTGAGATGACCCTGGCTTGTAAAATTCAGTATGGAGGGGTTTTAAGACAGATTTGTATTGCACAAAATAAGGCTAAGGATGCTTAAAAAGATGGTCAGCTCTTAGCAACTACAAGGCAGAAAGAAACTCCATGAGCCTGCACATACCCCTTTGAAATGAGGATAGTTTGGGGGAATAACAGTGCATGTGCCTGTCGGTCTTGCTGGAAGACATGGGTTTGAAGTACCGATGACTTGACAGTACTTGCATGTAAATTAAGGAAGTCTCTATTTCCTCTTTAAAATGCAGAGTATTTGTGCTGGAATGTGGAAACTACTTAATATTTTACAACTTTTTAATAAGCTGAACAAAGCCCAACTGAACGTTTAACTACTGTGAAATAGTTTTTTCTAGGAATCAGTGACCTTCTTGCATTACACCATTTGTAGCAGGTCTTGGATGTGTGAATAAAGTTATGGTGGTGTTTGGGTTTTCTATTCTAAAATACAAAATCGTACACCCCACCCCCAAAAGGCCAACCAAACACAGACTTGCAAGGGTCTAATGTGCCCCATTTTGTGTGATTTGCTGAAGCTGGGAACGAGTGGTGTAGGTCATAAACTTTAGCTTACATTGGGTAGGAGTGTTGGTGTGGCTGTAGTTTGGCCTTCCTAATTAATACATTCATATCTGACAGTGTATTTTAGGGGACAAGGGATGGTTTCATTTCATTATAGCTTTTTTTGCCTTGATTCCTATGTCTAGTCTTACATGGTCATACATAGTTCCTGTATGAATTTCTTCTTGGCTGTCTTGTAGCTGAAGAGTCTGAGAGGGCTCAGTGCAGACTGCACAGGAAATTATTCAGACTGAGTGAATCTCTGTGCTGCATGGAGCTTGTGCAGCAGTAAACCTTACCTCATCCAGAGGGGTTTAACACAGGAAATTAGAATTGCCTTCAGGGTTTTTTTTTAAATAGATTTTGTTGTTTTCACTGCTATTAAAGTGACTTAAGTACATTGCAGTGCACTACCTGTGCTTTACTGCCTTTCAGCACCCTAATAGGAGGCCCCCCAATTCTCATGAGTCTCATTCAGATTGTGTTTTGGTAAGGCACATTACCTTATTAAAACAGAGAAGTGGTCTAACAAACTCCATTTAACAGAGTGAAAAAAGAAATTTCTGCTTCAATAGCCAGAAGAAGACAGCTCATGAGATTCTTCAGTACTTGCAGTTTCAGATGAGATTTGAGATAAGTACTTGTGATAATAGTATCAGTGATAGCCTTCAGAGTACAGTTAGTGGATCTTGTAACTGTGGCTTAATCTTGGGCCTGAGACAAATCTCTCTGGAGTTCACAAGAAGTCAGCAAGTGCAGTGGATCCTTGGTGTTCCCTGTGCTGTGTCCTGCAGCAGCAGCATGCTCTGAGGTGACTGCAGTGCTTGGAGAATGCCACCTGAGCCTCTGCCCTGCCTCTTGCAATCTTTGTTCTTGTGTGACACCCCTACTGACTGGGGCAGCTGGCCTTGCTACACATAATAAGCTTAATTTTACTTCCACAGCCTTTTCCAAAACACATGTTGGTAATCTTTCCTTTCTGATCTCTGCAGCCTCTCACAGCTGATCTGTTTCCCCTGGAGCTGCATTGAGCAGTTGGAAAGCTCCCTTGGGGGCAGCATCTTTTAAACCATGATGTATGCTTGGGGTATTGCTAACAGGCACAGAGCAGACTTCCATCTGTGCTATCTCTGAACTGATGTGAGTACAAAGGTTCCTCTGCCAAACGAGTGATGTGTTGCAGTGCCCTGTAAACTGACAACATCGCTGGTTGCTGTAGGCCGTGCCTGGCTGTGGGAGCGGGAGGTGCTGGCACTCTTAGACTGTTTCCCACTGTCCTGCATATCAGCCTCCTACTCCTGAACTGCTTCAGCACTGATCTCTCATGTCTGTGGTGATAACTGGGTTTGCTATTTGTCCATCTCAGTTTTGGGGCTACTCTTCAGTAATGGAACTGATTAGAAGAGAGCAAACTCACTGGCAGATAGCAGAATGATATTGCTGCTGATCTGTTGAAAGTCTGGTATGATCTGCATTTGATGGGGCAGTCGTAGTTCGCCTATGCTGTATACAGCAGTACATGTAAACCTTGCCCTTCTACCTCCTCATGAAAAGATTATTGCAAAAAACTTACAAGTTAGTACTGAGGCAGTCCTGGCAGCAAGTCGTAAGGTTTAGCGTTTAAAATAAGGTTAAATTGCACACCACTTGTTACTAGGTGGAGGAGGAGGTGCTGGGGAAGCACAGCTGTACAGCTGCTCCATGGCCATGTGCTGCACCCTGGATGTGTTTAATGTCCTGGCAGCTGCCTGGGGTGGCAGAGGTAAATATTAGACTTGTTGACCTGCTCCTTTGTTTCTTCAGTCTGGCAGTTGCCTTCACAGTACAGGTTTTGTGCTCACAATACATATTTAGTCCAGGCATATGCCTTTGATTTAGTCATTGCTGTGACTGCAGTAATCCCTGCTGGATCTGTGCCTGCCAACAGATGTTGCTTCCTTCAGTGTCTGGACTCCAGGACAGCAGTTCAGTTGTTTTGTGTGGGGTGTTTACACTGTAGATGAACACAAAGTACAGTTTATTCAGCATTTAAAAGCAGGGCTGAGTTTGTAGGTTAAGCATGGACATGAACTTAGCACAAGTGGGAGACTATCAGAGCTCCGGTGTGGGGACCTGACACTTGATGATCCTTATGGAGCAAGCAAAGAAGCACTTCTTCCTAGTGATATGCACTGAACCACACATTTTCCCTCACCTGCTTCTCTTGACCCCAAATGCTAAAGATATGTCAGAGCTTTTGAGTTGAAACTTCTTTCTTTGCCAGAGGGAAGCCTGCAATCTTGGCTTGTTTGGGGTAACATGAGCCACAGCAGTGTTGGCACGGTGGATCTGTTCCTGTTGGCACTTCAGAGAACAGACAGCTTTGCTTTCATTTGGATGTCAGGTACCGGCTCTTTTCACCAAATGAGCTCCTGCCCCGTTTCAGAGAATAATTTAAGCATTTTCCAGATAGCTGTCCTGTCAGCCCTTTGCTAGGTCAGGCTGTGACTGAAGAACTGGAGTGCATTTCCCTCATGCAAATAAAGCACTTAAGCAAACCACTGGCAGTTGTGGGGCTTGACTGTATCTGAGATGCCTTGCGTGCAAAAGCAGTCTGGTCGAGAAAACTACTTCTGAAATGGAATTCTAAAGTTTTTCTCCCAGCTGGACAAAGGAAGCAGCAACATCTGTCCTTGCCTGAATGAGTCTGCCGTGGAATTGCATTGATCAAGTCTGCCAGCACATGAGGTGTGTACAGGGGTACACATTCATACATTCTCAGCTGAAGAGTAGGAGAGGGATAAATCACCTGTGGCAAAGGTGGCATTGAGTCCTGTGCCAGCCTTTGCCAAGCGCCCTCACAGGCAACAGGCAGGACTCAACTCACAGTACACGCTGTAGAGCTAAGCTTTCCTTGTACCTCCAGGGCTTGGAGAGTGCCCCATCCTTGGGAAGCATGCATGGTGCTAGTAGCCTTGCACTCTGTGAAGTGTTTTTGCCCTATGAGTGCAATGTCCCTTTTGAAAGCTTAAATCCAGCATTTATCCTGATAGCTTTGTTTCCCCCTGTACAGTAACACCTTCAGTATTGAAAAACGGTGCATTGAGGATACAACACACAGAGTGAGGAAACATTAAGTTAAATTCAGAGCTTGTGCTAATAAGTGCTGTGGTTATAAAAGCTGACACAGGAGCCTACAGAGCAGGGAGGATGCATTTCTCCAGATGCCCTCTCTCCCCCTTTGGTTTTGAATCCTCCCATGATTGCTGAATTGAGCAGTGACCTAGTACAACCTTTAGCTGCCACTTAGCAGAACAAAGTCACTATCGCTTAAATCTCCCTTCCTCACCCAGGGCTCAGACACAAGAAGGGCTGTGCAGCCCCTCTGTAAAGACAAAGCACTTCTCACGTCTATCAGTGCATTGAAAGCTTTCCCATTCACACTTATGTTAGCATTCTTATCCTGGGAAGGTTAAAGTTCACTAGTTTCCCAAGAAGTTTTTCTGTGGACTGTTTTCGGCTTAAAAATTCCAAACAATAATTCTTTAGATGCAGCTGTTGAGCATTTGTGCCCTTGCAGAGTGGAAGGGAATGCACTGAGCTCCCCCACACGCTCCCTGCATTGAGTGTGAGTGTTATCTCATATCTGCACCCCCCATCCTCAGAGCCAGCCGCTCCTGTTGAAAAACTAGCACTGTGTACACGACATCATTTGTCCTTTTGTACCAGATTTTCCATTGCAAATATTGATCTGACCACCACCCAATCCTGGCTTGTTTAGGCTGGGTGTGGGATTGAACAGTCACCGAAATGCTGAGTGTGCCAGGAGGATTTTCAGCTCGGTGTCAGAGTGGATTACAAACTCCCCATGATGAAGGGGGAAACTGAGGGGTGAGGTGCCACTTCTCCGGTCATACCTTTGCTTCACAAAGCTATTGATTTAGTCAAGGGTTTAGCCTGAGCTGCTTGAACAATCCAAGTGTGTAATCCAACACGCGGAAAATTTCATTCAAGTTTAGGCTGGGATGTCTTGAGCTGTACTATGTGTCAGTTTACCCTGAGGCAGAGGCTCCGGCAAATGCCTGAATTTCACTCAAGGAGAATTCAAGTCAAAGCACTACTTATGCAGCTGTGGCTCATTCAGCATTATACCTGTTAACACGCTGGTTACTTTTCTTTATATCTGCCTTGATTTGGTGATTTGGTTGAATTCTGGTAATGGCAGCAAAGCTGGGATACATGTGCTGGTTTATGTTTCCAAATCTGGTTAATACTGGCTTTTTTAGATCTGGTAAGTAAAATTCCTCCTGCTTTCAAACATCTTAGAGTATCTGTTCCCACTTCACCTTTGCTCCCCAATTGTGTTTGCACCCTCAGTCCTCAGGACGATACATGGAATCCCTGGTTATAAACTCGAAGCTGTGCTCCGAGTTTTGTGTGCCTGGTGATTTTGGATGATATTATCTTTCCCCTTAGAAATTTCAGGGATGTCAACTCTGATTTCTGCGGTTTTGTTGGGAGGTCACGCTGATGTCTTGTTAAGAGTTTTATATGTAAAAGCAAGATTTAGTCTGTGCTTTCAGTCAGAATAGAACAACAGTAAATCTGCCTTTTGGGCCAGTGTGTGGGACAGAAACGGCTGCAGCCACATGGCACCCAGCAGTGATAGACTGTAAGTGTGCTCTTAATGGTGCCCCACCTGCTTTGGGCCAGATCAGGTGTCAGCTCTCCTTTAGCAGCTGGTGGAAGGGCAAGTTGAGCCCTGCACCATGTGTGACTGGCTAATTTGATGGAAATATGATTATCCAGCTATTCTAGAAACAGATCAGATTTGCAATGTGCAGGATCCAGGAGTGCACAAATCTGGAGATAACTGTGGCTCTGAGCAAAATGGGCTGGCTGCTGAACTGAGGTAATTGCTGACAAAGAATAGATGATGGCTAACAGTTTGACTAGTTCTTTGCCCTCTCAAGTGAATGTGGCGTTGGCATTTTGTTAATAACGTAATCACAGGCAGGACATTCATTCCTCTGGCAGGATCTAATTCTCCACACAAGTATTCCTCCTCTACAAAACTCAGCCCATCAGCGCTTGCAGCCCCTTAGCAGCCATTTATTTTCCAGGAGGCAGATAGGACGCAGCATCACAACTTTCTTCCCTTTCTTGCTCACTAGCTCTGAGTGTAGCTCCTGTTTAAGGACATGGGAAGTGCTGGTGTTTGTGTGGCTGGGGACTGTCCTTGTGTTCAATGCCCTAGCCCTGCAAGCTGAAGAACAAGAAAGCCAGAGCGAAGAGATGCTGTTGAGCAGTGTAGGCTGCTGTGCAGGCCTGTACAGTCATCCTGTCCCACGCAGAGTTGTTGCCACTCCACACTGAAGGTTAACAGTGACTTTTCATAGTGTGTGGACATGCTTTTCATACTTTGGATAGCACTGGTGTAGTGTCCCCTGTGCTCTCCAAGCCTGCACAGTTAAGTCATGGCTCAGTGGTACTGCCAGGAGGTTCTGTGGTACCACAAAGTGTGTAAGTCATCCACCAGTGTTGAACTTAGGTGTTCCTCAATGCCCACCCAGGCTCCTGTCAGACACCCACACCTGGTGCTTGGCTTGTAATGCATCTCCTCTTGGCATCCACATGCTTCCACTTCAACTGCATTCAGTAATCAGTGAGGTATGAGCTGCAACTGGAGAAAATTAATGGAGAGGAGACTCAGACCACAAGTTCACCTCCTGAGACAGGAAGGAAGCCAAGGTAGGAGTTTCTGCTGTTTATCCCTTTATGTACATGATCTGTCACCACTTTGGCTGATGATATGGGGTTGTTCATACTACAGAGTTCAAGCCAGGGGTCCTGGGGGTGGTTGCAAACACTTTAAGCCTTGAACAATCACTGAGCTCCTTCTGTTGCTACATGCTCAGCTGGGAAGAGGTTGATCTCTTCCTTTTAGCTGCCTGATTGTTGGAAATGCTGGAAGCTGGTTGGCTCTACAGATCACTGAGCTTGGCAGGAGGCCTGGCTGTGTTGGCTGTCCTAGGGCTCTGCTGTTGGCTCTCTCTTTCTAGTCTGATACTGTTTTGTTGTTACTACTGGCTTGTTGCCTCTTAATATGCAAAAATCTGATCTGTGCAGAGATGGACCTTGCCCTACACTTGCAAACATCTCCTAATTCTGTGTGGTTGGCATTGGTTAAATGTTATTTCATACAGGTTTTCCTGTTCTTCTCCTTAATTGGTAGAAGATGGTGAAGGAGAACAATACGCGTGTTTTGAATGGCACTGGAACGGGCCCGTTTCAGTTTCCCATCTTAGCTGAAAATTGAATAACTTGATTGTGTCAGTTTTATTGCCCAAATGTTACCAAACTGGAGAGGAAATGTTAATAAGGGCAATGTTATTAAGGCAGTAACCTACAACTGACCTTTCTGCTTTTCCTACTGATGGGGGTGGGTAGATGGATGACACCTAAACTGTGGGTGTTCTCAGAGGGTGTGGGTATTTCTTGATATCTCTGTTCTATTTGTGACAAGTGCTGCCATGCAGATAGGGCAAACTGAAAAATTTGGCTGATAAGTAGTTCCAAGCCATATCTAGAGAATGTGAAGCACAGGATTGATGAGAAAACATTGCTTGCTGCTTTTTCATTTCCTGAACAATCTGGAGTTAGCATGTTGGACCCATGTGCTGTGACACTGGGGAGATTTTGAAAACACGTATAGCCTCTTGCCATTCAACAGTGTTTACTTAACAGAAGAAGAGACTGGTAGAAAGGATATTGGTTTCCTGACTTTAACAGCAAAAATATGGAATGATTTGATGGGAGAGAAACAGCAGCCACCATTCCACCAGCTGTCTGTTGATGCAGACCATGTGATCCATGAAAGCAAAGAAGATCTGCAATAGGGCAATCAAGACTGGGCCCTGCAGTGCCTTCTGTGAGGCTGGGCCCCCAGAGAAGTGAGGAGTCCTGCAAAAATCTGTGTGTCCCACATCATTAGAGAAGGTGCATCTCACTGATTTTGTTTGGGTGGGGTTTTTTTCTGTTTAATTAAGATAATCTGCAAAATATCTACCTAAATTTATTTATTTATTGGTTTATTACAGTCTTCTTTGTGGAAGATGGAGTGTTAAGAAGTAAATACATTAAATCTCTTGTGCCTTTGGTTTTCTCTCCTGCTGTAGCTAACACGGGACGCTGTGGTTGTTGGGCAGCATCCCCTCGTAATGTCCTGGCCAAGCTGAAGCCATTGTGCATCTTTGTGTCACTTCAGGCGTGGTCACAGAAACTTCCCCGGCGAGCACTGCTGTTCTTACCCTGCTGCCTTCAGTGCCATCCCAGCCCCTCCCAAGCCTGTGCTGATGCCGGGGGCTGGGAGCCCTCCAGCCCAGATGTGGATGTGCTGTGTGTACAAAGGACTGCAGGCAGCCAAAGGAAAAGGGCCTGCGGCAACTTCTGTTCCATTCTTCAAGGAAAGATTTGAATAGGATACTGCAAGTGCCTCTGACATTCACTGTGTTTCATTTAAGAAAAGATTGCATTGACCATTGCAGATTTTTTTTTTGTCTGAATTTCTCTTGTCTTTCTTGTGTATCTGAGCTAACAGTTCCTCTCCTCCATGCCTTTCAGGTAGCAATAAGATTAATTTTCTTTGTCTTGATCCAGTTTTTAGACCTGAAACCTTGGCAAACAGTCATTCTGCCCCCAGAAATAGTTTGCTCTGATTCAAATTAAATTCAAATTAATCACTTTTTAATTTTTTTTAAACTATCATGAAATACTGAAAAGGGAAGAATGGCAGAAACTATCCATCAGTCCCTTTTACAGTACAGTAATAGTTGGAAACATTCTTAAATATTAAACTAGAAAGACTGATAGAGCTGAAATCTGTGAAATACAGTGAACCTGCACAGCGCAACATCTCTGAAGAGGTTTTGTTGAAGAATGAGCACATCAGACGTGCCTGGAAAGAGCCCAGGGTGTCCCTGTGGCAGCAGTGGCAGAGGTGCAGCAGCTGCAGGCAGCAGATGGAGCAGAGCAGCCCCTGGGCTGGGTGGGTGGGAGGGAGGCTGCCCTGCTGACATTGCAGGGGGAGGTGGTTGGTAATTCTCTGGTGCCAGAGGAGAGCAGTCAGGGCAGTGCAGCACCACTGGAGGCTTGGCTTAACTGCTCTTTGTGTTGTTGGGTTTTTAAACTTCATGATCCCAGAGGGGCGTTAGGGAAACCTTCCAGCCAAGGCAAAAGCAAGATGTGGGCCCATCACCTGTCCCAGAGTCCAGTGCACAGCAGAGCCATAGCTAGCATGGATTTCATTGTGTTAGGAGATGGTTGTGATGGAGTGTCTTGAGTTTTCCTGCTAGGGATGTGTCCTGGTCCTTCAGGTGCTCCTCTCTGGCTGCATTCACTGCTTTTTGTATTTTCATCTCTGACTGATAAACCATCCTCTGTCAAAAATGCCAGCATGGCCTGTGCATGGAGAGAAAGGGATCCATGGCAGAGAACGTGGCTGTTGTGACCATAAGGGTGGCTCCCAGGCTGGCTGGGGACAATCCTCCATCCTGGAGAAACTGCACTTGCTTCTGTGATCTTTTCCCTTTGCAGTTGAGATCTGGGCAGGATTTTCCTCCCAGGATCACCAAGCTTTGAAATGCTGCTGGCAGCAAAGTGTGCTGAGGGAGGACTGTGCCAAAACATGCAAGTCCTAATCCCTCAGGAGTGAAGATGGTGTTTTCAGATAGTGTAGGCCAGGAGAATAATGGGATGAAGCAGGAGCAAGGGAGAGAAAAGCATGGTCAGTTGGTTATTTCCTGACTGGTAGTTGTAGAAAACATTATCATTGGGATATCCTTGGTCAGCTGAAGCAGACCTTGTGTGCTGATTGTTTTCAGTAATAGAATACTTGTAAAGTCTGAGGGCTGGGGCTTCTTTCCATCAAAGCTTTTCAAGATAAGAGCCTGGCACGAAGCCTCGCTGCCCATTCCTTTCTGCTGTCCACCAGCCATCCTCATTTTCTGCAATGACAACCACAATGTCTCCTTCACTGATGTCCAGTTCATCCACGTTCTGGAAGGAGACAGGGAAAAGAAATGTAGTTAAGTCTGAGCACAGGAGGGCCCAAGCATGTATCTGGTGGGTTTTTTTAAAATCCTGCTCTTCAGCAACAGTCTGCCAATGTCTTTCCAGCTTTGAAATACCAGACAGTGAGGGATTAAGCATTTTGCCTATTTCCTTAAGATCCTCAAATTTCCCCAGCCTTCATGGTGTCTCCTCCTGCACAACCTGATGGTTTTATCACTGGAGAAGTCCAGAAAGGGTTAAACACCACTCTCCTAACCCATCTCACCATGACCTGCATAGTCTGCAGGTGTTGCTAAATAAAACAGAGCACAGCTTAATTCCTAAGGGGGATAACAGTGCCTCTGCTAATCCATCCCTGAAATAGGTCTCTCAGTTCTTTTAGCAGGAAGCAGCAGTGACCAGTGGGAGACAGTGACTCTTGGACAGCTGTGACTTTCATCCCACACAAATACAGTAGTTACAAATAAGCTCTCACTGAGCTCCCAGGCAGCCATCAGTGTTCAGTGATGCTGTCCTGTTTTCCATAGGAAACCACTTTGCTGCCCACGGTGCAGTAAATAGAAAACAGGCTTCCAGAGATATTTGAGGTGTCAGCTAAAACTAAATTTAATGCACCTGAGTAGGTAAGAATGGATTCAGAAAATGAGTGGCCTCAATGTACAGTATACTAAAGGTAGTAACAGGCTCTTTTCTCAGCAGGGAATATCCCTGTGTGGCATAGTTTTAAGGGACTCCTGGAGTAACAAGGTGATCCAGTAGTCTCCTTAGGGGAACTGCCATTAACAGTGAGGTGCTTTCAGCTGTGCTTGCATGATATTTCATGTAAATAATAAAAGAAGGTTTAAAATGAAGCAAAGAAACCCCCCAACATAAAAAAAAAAAAAAAAGATGTTGGAATTCTGCTGTACCTAAGGGAAAGTGTTCCTTTTGAGCTTTTTCTCAGTTTTTGTGTAATTTATCTGGCTATCTATTTTGTCACTGTCACATTTCTTCAACGTTGGCTGTTTGTGACAGGTCCCTTGCTGTGAGGCTCTCTCTGCACTGAGACATAAGACCTGGATGCTGTTTCTTCTGCTGATCTAAAGCTGATAAAAGGAACCTTTAAACTGACATGTAAAGCAAGTGGAGTTGGAGCCTAGGTTCTGGAGTCCATCTGAATTAGCAAATATTTATAACCAGCCCATTCACAACCCTTTACTAATGGTATTCTGCCTAGTTAGGACTGGAGTCAGGGCAAGTTCAATATCCCAGTTAAGGATGCAGGTTGTTCTCTTTAACAGTTGTTTTTGGCAGATGAACCAGCTCCACTGTGATTCTGCAGCTTGCAACATGGAAGTACAGGGAAAGAATGTCCTTCATGGGATTCTGTCCTCTCCAGCATGGAGAAGCAGCTGCTAAACTGGAGCAGGACAGATCATGTCCCTGGCTGTAAAATATGGTAACATCTCCTTCACAGAATTTACACTTCCAAGATGTTTGAATCCATATCATTTATTTTAAATGTGATGCTATGAAGTATTTATTTGGAAGCCTTTTCTTACCTGGGCTGTGTAGTCATAAAGTACTCTGTAGTCCTGTGATGACGTGATCCCATCTTTTTCATTTACAATAATGGATGCATAGACTCCATCTGTTCTTTCTGCAAGGGGGGGAAAATAAGGAAGAAATACCCACACAGAAACAAAAGAGTTCAGTTGCTTATAAATGCATGGGATCATATGCAACAGTTCACAAATACAAGGGTTTCTGTTCTCTCTCTGCCTGGAGATGTACATGTATAGAAAAGCTGCTGTGAACTGTAGGTAAAGTCTTGCACAAAAACTGTCCCCCATTGAAGAGATGACAATACACCCATTGAACTTCATGGGAGGTCAGAAAGTAGCTTCAGGCTCAGTTTGGGAAAAAGGTTTCTCCTGGTAAAATGATAATCCAAGTCATCCAAGGAGACACTGATTAAAATGGTTTAAAAATGTTGCTGCTGGGAGTATAAAATTCTAGCAGTTCCATGGCTCACATAGGACTTTTCCCCTTCAGTAAACTTGAAAATACTGTGCCAGTGGGTCACCAGATATTTCCCAGGGGTTTATATAGTTCTCACATAGCTGTTTGTCATGGACATAACTTTTTTTTTCTTGCAGATGTTTTGTTTTAATACAACTTGTTGTAATTAGGGAAACTTCTCATTTCTTCCCAGCATCTGTCTGGGAGCTTCCCCTGCTGAGCACCAAATGCAGCAAGAGAGAGCCTGGGCTGTGTTTCTGGGTGCCCAAGCAGGCAGGTTGGACAGAGGCAATTGAGTTTAAATCTGTTTGAAAACAACTCTTCTTTTGGTGAGAACTACAGTTAAAATGCTTTTGTTTACTATCAAACCAATAAAAATGTCATAAACTTCTACATAGTCAAAATATTGTGTTTTAGATATCATCTGATAAATTCCTAATTATAAGGATTACAAGACAACAGTGTGAGGTGAGATGAATATTTGTATTCATAAGCCATGTGCCTGGTGTGTTAAAAATTTTAGGTATTCTCTGGGGCTTTTTAGTGGTAGTTATGCTGCACAAGAAGAAAAGTCATGTTGATGTCAGACTGCTGCTCTGAATGTACAGCCCCCCTGCCTAGATGGAGGTTTTGAAGAATCTATGGATTATTTGGCACTTAAAACTGGGAAATTTGTTTAATACACATCCAAGCAAAATTCATTTCCAGACTACTCTTGCCTGCCAACATGTGAATATCTGCTGCACATTTCTGCTCCATGTCAGAGGCTGGTGTAGCAATATGATCTAAAACAAACACATCTGGTAAACTGATTTCCTGCAGAGCATACCCAGAGGAGGGGCTGAAGGAGTGGCAGTTTCCGTGTTGTTTTTGCTGCTCCCATGGAGTAGTCCAGAAAATCTGCAGAATCAAGAGAAGCCAAAACCAAAATGAGTGAACAGGCTGGGGTGTGAGTGTTCCTTCATCTCAGCTCTGATTCAGCCTTCCCTCCATCTGATTCACAGAGAAGATGTCACCTCTTTCCATGGCCTTCTATTTTCTTTTATGCTGTGGATATATTTATCTTCCTTTAAAATTGTATTTTTAAAAATGCAGCAGACTATTGAACCATTAACTTCATTAAATTGTGCATGAAATGCAGCAGATTTTTTTTTTTTTTTTTTGTGGAACCAAAGGCTCATGGTGTGAAATTCCAATTATTTCACAATGTTAAAATGATGAAAATTGTCAGTTGCTTATAAGAGATTAACATCTCTTTATGCTTAAGGAAAACCTTGATGCAATTTAAAATACAGACCTTGTGTAACAAGCCTTTCTAAAAGCTGTGAGTTTAAGTGAATTTTTATTTTAATCTATCCCTAGTTATTTCCTGTATCACAGCTGGGCACTGAAGACTAAGTAAAGTGAGAAAATGGGTTAGGATTCTCAAGCAGAGATAGAAATAGCATTGCATGCTTAAGGCATATTTAATGGGTCTGATTTTTCAGCTAGCAAACATTCAGTTGTTCTGGAAAATGGATATCCTATCTCAAGAGTTCCTGAAGGACTCAGGCTGAGTCTCTCTAGGCTCCTTGCCCATGCTGCTCACAGTGGTGTTCTGAATAGCAGTACAATTGTCTTATGTAACTGCACAGGATGCAGCATGGAATTCATTGTTAGAGAGATCCAGTTTCCAACTGAAAAACAAAGTATTGTGTCTGACCCTGCCCAGCTCATAGGCAAGGCTGGACCACATTTCAAATGGGATGTCACTGCCTGCTTCCTGTCTTTGCCATGTCATAGGGCTTGTTAAATTATAAATCTCTTCTGCTTTAATTGTGATGCCCCACTGTGAGTTTGCCCTTTTAGTATAAAATATTTAAACCAACAGAGCCACCACGCTCTTCTGCTGCTATGACTGCATCCATGTTCTAACATTTACCAGCAGAAATGGATCAGAATAAAGAAAACTGCCTCCCTAATCATCACAGTTTTTCTGCCCTGTGTTTTTCCCCTTTGATGCAGCTAGAGAGAGCAGCTCTTTGTTCTGCTCAGCTGAGTGGTGCTGTAAGCATGGAGGAATTGCCCCAAAGGACAGCTCTCCCAGCCTTTGCCCCCAGCCAGATTCACCTTCACCCTCCCTGGAACAAACTGCTTTTGTTGCTACGTGCCCTGACTCCATAGGGAAGAGGAAATGAGTGAGTGCTACCCATTGCTGGCTGAGTAATTGTGTGATGAACTCATCCCCTGTCCCTCTTCCCACCAGGGCATGGCAAAATGACTCTGACTCCATTTTAGTACCTTTCCTTTTTCCCTCGGGTCACATTTACTGATAGGTAGTTGCCTCTTGCTGCAGTGAAGGCAGTGATAACTTTCCCTGAGGTGTTTTGTGGTCATGCTTGGCTGTTGGTGTGGAGAAATGCCCACTCTGGGAATGGCCTTTGGCACTCACCTCTTCATCATCCCGCAGGACTGCGTGGGGCTGCTGCCGCGCCTGCCGGGCTCTCGGCTGTAGTAATTCTCGTAGCCTATGGCATCTGCAAGAGGGCAGCAAAAAGGAGATGTTCAAACAGCAAACATTGTTTCCTCCCTGCCAGACCCTGACCGGGGGCTGCTGGAGCAAACTGCAGGGCAGCCCCTGAGTGCCCTGAGCAATGTGGCTGGAGCAGCTCGGGGGCACCTGGGGGCTGGACAGACCCATTGCAGTGGCTGTGAACAGCCGTGGTCCTGCTGGCAGGGCACCCTCGGCCTGAGCTGAGCCTGAGCTGTGAGCACCCTAATGAGGAAGGCAGCTTCCTCCGTGGCTGTTTCTTCCATTTCTTCCTCAAATCTCAGGATTTAAGGGGGCAGAGTATGGTCATTGTGAGCCCTGAACTGTGTTCATGATAGAATTTGCTGCAGTGCGTTTTGTCTCTTTTTTTCTTCAATGTATCCAGCCAGGAATTTTTGTCAGATCTGGGGAGATTTCTGAGTGTTATTGCCTGCAGCAATAACGAGCTATTTCCTGGTGTGTACTTGTGTGATTCCCCACCTTTCATATCTCCCCCATGCTCCTCCTGAGAGTTTATTTGCTGTTTACCCAGAGATATTTGGGTTTTGTTCTCTCAAACACATTTAGGTTGCAGCTCCTTCGCTCTCCCCCATGGTGTCATTAAGGGTGAAATTGAGACCATTTCCAAGTGTAACTTTACAGATGAAATAGTTACAGATGGATTTATTTGTCATCTCAGAGCTCCCAGTGCAGTTCCTTGCAGCTGGTGGCCACACACCCTTTCTGCCTGCTCTGTGAGAGCCAAACAAACATGAGTGAAGCCTGTGGGAGTGTTTTATCTCAGCCCTGATACCAGCAAGTATCCTAAGAAAGACATTGGACTTGGGCTAAAGGTTCTGTTGACATTCTCACACTGTGTCAGCCAAGATAATAAGCAGAGCAGGCACACAGAGCTAGAGACTGTGAAGAATCCCTACAAATAAGACTCACAGTAATTAGGGAGTTTCTGACCAATTTAAGGGTCTCCTGTTGCTCCTCTGCATTGTGACTTTGGTGCAGTCTCCAGTCTAGAGGGCATTGTGAGATTGGGTAGAAAAGGGAGTGAGCAAGACCATCAAGATTTGCTCAGGATGAAGGTCTTCTGCCACACAATGCAGAATTACACGTGGGTTTCCTCCTGTATTTCACAGATAATAGCACAGATCAACTGCTCAGCATGTGCTACAGTGCAAACTCATTAGCCAGAGCTGTGGAGATATTAGGAGATTGCTTCCAGAACATGTCATCTTCTAGAAGGTGGCAAAAATAAAAACAACAAAAAAGCAAGTCAGGTTTTTCTTTGCATTTCATAAAGCTCTCAAGGGTGTTTTCTACCTAGCTCTCATTAGAAATGACTCTGACATAGCCAAGAGCTTTTTGCAGAAATTTCCTAGGTGACTGGAGAATGACAAATCTCAAATAGGGGAAAAAAAAACAACCAAAAACCTAGAAACAAACAAACAAACAAAAAAACCTAGCTGAGAATTTCTTACACATTTCTTAGGATACAGACATTTTTTCACACTGTTGCAAGGCACAGTTCTCCTTTCTGCCACTGAAAATGTATTTTTTCCTGGTCAAATTCTCCTGTATCAGTGAATTTAAATCCCTTATGTGAAGAAGAATAAACTATAGCAAAAAAAAATGGCATCCAGTGCACCAGTATCAATATATTAGTGTTTAAAAATTCCCCAAATTCCAAATTTTAACCATCATAAGAGTAATGGTAAAAAGGCTGAGTGAAAAGCAGGCCTCAGGTAGCTCAGTGCTGAGTTAGTGGCAGCACCCAGCTCTGCTGAAGAAGGCCCTGGGGTGTAATTTCTGCCAGCTTTGAGCTCTGCAGTGAAATCAAAGGGGTGGAACTTGTTATTGTACAAAATAATTACCCCAGGGATCAGGCCTTCACAGTCTGATTTTGTTCCTGTACTCCTCCTAGCATGGAAGGGTTTTATGTCACTATCTTGTGTTGCCTGTTGAAGTACTCAGGAGTGGTTTGTGTCTGGCCATGTGACACATTAGACAGCTCCTTCCTGTGGAGTGTTTGAGAACTCTTACCCTGGAGCAGCAGGTTTTCATTTCACAGCTGCTCTTCCCTCGTGCTGGGTTGATCTCCGTTTCAGCCCAGAAGTTTTGAGCACTGAAGTCAAGGAAAAGGCAGTTTTGGCTTGAATGGGCAGAGCCTGTGAGCCTGACAGCAGTTCTGTGTGCTGGGACAAAGCCAATTTCATTCAGAATTTCCCCCAGCCAAAGTCTTGGCTTATGCAAACAACTTCCAGAGAGCAGAAAATTTGTTATTCCCCATTGGGCATGTGGAACAGAATGGCAAACTGGGTCTTGCCTGTGCTGCAGATGAAGAGGCAGCACCTCTGTCAAGGGTGCAGTTCTGTGCCAGGTTGGCTCTGCCTTGTCCCCACTGCAGGAAGCTGAAGTTGCCATTTCTGCAAGGCAATTTGCCACCTCCTTAGTGGTGTCAGTTCAGCTGTACTGTGAAACGAGCCTGGCTGCAAAGCCAAAACAAGTTTTTCTTCTTTGGAGGGTTATTTTTAAGCTGGATCATTCTGCTATCCCACTTAGAGCAGCACACAGGCAGCGACAGCAGCACAGTGTGGGGGAAGTGAGCATGGCAGGTGGGAAGGAAAAGCTGGAGCAGAAACTCCTCCAGCTGGTTTCACCTCCAAAGGACGTGTACTGCACAAGCCATCTGACAAGATGAGTAGGAATAATTACCTGGAGGTTGTGTTCCTGTCATTTTTGTCTTAATGAAGTAGTCTATGTCTGACTCCACAACACAGTTCTCCAGGCTGACCCGAACCTCTTCATACATCTACAAAACAGAATCCAAGGGTTTAATTTAACTTTTAACATTTCATGTTGAACTAACAAATAATGCTCTTGTCTCCTTAAGAAACACTTTATACTTGGTACATGTCTGACCTGGCTGATCTTTAGCCTGCCCCCTGTACCAATACTCTTGTAAACACATCTCTTTGTTTGTGCTCTGCACAGTCTTTAAAGAGGGCAGGACAAAGCAGCCCAGGACTTTTCAATGCAATAAAGAAATTAATAGCAGGAAACAACCATTCAAAGTCAAATCTAGTGTATTCTTTACATCTTCCAGTTTTGAGGCCATGACTGGATGCCTTTTCTGAAATTGTGTCAGAGCCCAAATCTACTCAGCTGAGTGTTTTGGTAGCAAGAAGCAAAGCAAGGAGGACACAGGTGAGTGCCACCAAGCGTGACACAGACTGTCTGCATGCAGACACACATCTGGATTGCACCTAGAGAGAGCAGGAGTGGGACACTTCCCCAGAGCAGGCAGGGCAGGCTGTACCTCATCGTCCTTCACACACTGCAGGGACAGCTGATTGCAGTGCACCCACAGCGAGTTCCGCAGGATCGTGATGCGGTCGCACTCCTGCAGCTGGAACACCTAAAGACAAACAGGAGATGTGAGGTGGCCTCGTGGTATTTATTGAGTTATTTGCTCTGCAGGCTGGGACAGGGCTGGGGATGCTGAGGGCAGCATTGTAAAGGATGTTTCTTCAGTTGGTGGAGAAACTACATCTACTGTTCATGCTCAAAAATTGGTTCTTATTGGTTGCACCAAATGAAAGTTGTATTTTAGAGACAAAAACAAAGCAGGGGAGAGGAATCCAGATGTGCATTTGACTGCTGCCTCTGTTGTTGAAGATTTCAGAGTCAAGCCCATCACACTGAAATCTTGATGTTTAACAGATCAGTAGAGTACTGGGATGAAGGGGTTGTATTTATGTTAGAGGTAGAGCCAAAACTATCCACCTCTGCCACCTAAAATGTGTCTCTAAACTTTTCTCTTTTGAAAGTCCTTGAGGCTCTCTGGAGTTGACTCTGCATATCAAAGGTTATTTTTGTGATAAAGAGAAGGCATTTTTCTGCCTTCAGAATTACTCCCTTCATCTGTCTGGCTTCCTCATGTTGCTGCCCTGCTTAGGAAGGATGGAGGGGGCAGAGGGAGAAGTGTGAACCGGTTTGAGGGAAGAGGCAGATAAGCTCTTTCTTTAAAAACTTTAGAAAACCAAATCACCCTGATCTCTACGTTATGCTGTTAAAAATAGAACAAAAAATAGAACGAAGTTTTGGTTGTCTATGAGGTGTGAAAATCTCAGAAGCTTCCAGCCATCTGTCTCTATCTCTATTTGCTAGTAATTATGTCCAGAACACCATAAATGTATACAACATTCAGCAGAACACTCAGCTGGGTATGCTGCCTGCCATCTAATAACTTACTGACTAAAAAAAACCAGAAAAAGGAATCTGTCAAGGGAGTAAGCTGCTGTGGGGGCTGGTTTCTAAGAGTAAACACTTTAAAGGAGAACCTGCAAGGTGGAGAATGAGCATTTCAATACTTGTTCTGAACAGAAAGCCTGTGGCACTCAAGGCTGCTGAAACAGCACCAGAGCCAACGGGGAATTTTTCAGGTAAATGATGTCCTGTCAGGAAATGCAGTTAATCCAAGAGGGAAATGTAGTGGCTGGGCTTTTAAGCCCTTGTCAGCACCCAGAAAAGCACAGCTGGGTGTTGTGTTTGACCCATCCCTCAGGCTGCTGGAGAACCAGGGCATTCCATGGCAATGTGGCACAGCCCCTGTGACAAAGGCCACCCCAGTGCTGCCACGTGCCAGCTGACACTTTCAGGCTGTGGTTGTGCATTAGAGATCCAAGCAACCCCATCACTTCCAGATTCCCCACTGTGCAGCCACAAGTGTAGGGTTTTAAGCTGCTTTTTGTACTAATTGCTAATTTTTAAAAAAACCCCAAAGAGTATCAGTTCTTCTCTCTACAAGCACTTTTAAAAGAAAGCATTAAAGATGCCCTTCTTTGATCAATGGCTGTTTGGATTAAGCACTGGGCAGGTCACAAGCTCTGTGGGCTGATCAGGATTCAGCCACATGGGACAAAAAAAGAGGGTGGGGTCGTGGAATGCTTCACTGGTTGTCAGCTTTTTAAGAAGGGGGGAAATGTGCATGTTTGGAAGACTAAGGCTTGGCATAATATCTGTGGAAATGTCTGTGCCAGTTGTGGGGCTTTTCAGTCCTCTCACATAGGGAATGTTTAAGAGGAAGCAGAGAACTGGAAAGGTATCCTCCTGGCATTTTATTTTATGTGGAAATAAAGCCTGCAACAAGTAAATGTAGCAAAATCAGATTTCAGCAGATGGGCAAATGTACTTGAAGCATTACTGATCAAATATGTGGCTGGTTTGGATGCCAACAAGCTCCTGTAAATTGTTGTGCAAAACTTCATAGCCAATTGCAAATCTCCTGTCCATCCTCAGTAAAATGGAGATAAAGACTTCTCTACCACCACTTTTCAACAGAAAGATTATTTCATGGCAGAGGACAAATATTCTTGAAGGTGAATTTAAAGTGCTATGAGACATAAAGAGTGGTTTGGGTATGCACCAGTTCATATATTGCTCCACCTCTCCCACCTCTGCACTTATTCCCCTCCTTTATTTTTACACAGCTGTGCTGACCAGGCAAGGAGAGTGTCAATGAGACAGGAGCAGCTATGTCTAAATAAGCTCCAGTTTTTGCAGTAATTTTGCAAAGACATCTGTGAGGCTCCACATAAAGCAAACAGCAAAGCCCCTGGGATGATATTTCAGGCCTCAGACTGAAATCTTCCAATGGGATAAAATAAAGAATGTGCAAACATCTCTATAAAAGTCAATGTTTACCTCGCAGGTTTTGATGTGTTCCTGCTCCCACTCTGTCCTGACCTTATCCAGCTGCTCGATGTTCTGTTTGTACACATTCTCTGTAAACACAGACACAGAAACACAACAGTCAGGAAAAAAGTGATCCAGCCTTTCTCTCTTTCCTCCTGTTAGGCCTTTCCTGTGATCCCTACACTTCAGGCCTGTGGCTTGCTTGAGAATCACAAGAACATGTGAGCTTGGAACTGGTGGGGCACAATAATTACTGGGTTTTTTACTTTGTAGCTATATAGTAGAGTAAGGATCCTCTCTGTCTGGTTTGCAGCTCATTTACAAACCTTACAGTAGGGATAACACAACCCAGAGATGAAGAGCCTGGGCCATGCCTGGCACTGAGCATCCTTAGGCTCTTTCCATTCCAAGGCAGCCAGGTGAGCTGTGTGATTTGGGGTAAGCTGTTCCCTGAGCAGGGAGGGACAAGCCCGAGCTCCTGAGCCAGCCCAGGTGTGTGCTGGCCTGTCCTTCTGGGCATACACACGTTTGTGGCTGGAGATCACTGCTGTGCTCAGGCACATGGGATGGGGCATCTGATCTGGGCTGTCTTGGGGACATTTCATGGTTTACTGTGCTTTCAAACTTGCTTAAAGAAGAGCTTTCTTCCCTGGCTGAGGTCCTTAAAGGAAGTCTTCTGTACATTCTTTAATGCAGGCAGGACACTGGCATTTCCACAAAGGGGAGTGAGTGCCAATGACTGTCAGCTTGCTGCTCTTTAGAGGCTTCTTCATTCATCTTTGGGTGGGTGACTTTGGGAACCCTGACAGCCTGGGTGATTTGGATGTGTTCTATCAAAATCCTGTGCTGGTGGATCTTTGCTGAGAACAACCATAGTTCAGCTGCAAACAGCATCACCTGCTTCATTTGCTGCATCTCTGCATTGCTTGGCTTTGTTCTGGCTCTGAAACAGGAAAAGAAACACCTCAAATTAATTTCTGACATATTCTTGCTTCTGGCCCAGATTTTTGTGCTGCCTGCTCTCTTTTCCCCTCTAGGGAAGCACTTCCTGGCTGTCCCCCCTTTATGCACAGTTCTGCTGAATGTGTGCTATGGAGAAGGGACCAGGATTTCCCAGGTGCAGCCATAGGTGCAATGACTTCAAGGGAAAGCTTTTCATCCAGACATCCCTGCTGGAGGAGCTCAGAGCCAGCATGATCCAGCCACAAGCTGTGCCTGCTGGCTGAGTTGTTTTTTCTCAATTGTTTGATGTGCTTTTCTAATAGATATTTATAAGCAGAAGTAAATGGCAGTTAAAATTCTTCTTTTTTCAAGCTCCTCATGTAATACTTAGATGAAAAACACACAGCTTTTAAAATACTTTGCAAATACCAGATTATTTCCCATAATAACTCAGAAGCATAAAAGTAAAATCGACTCTAAATAGAAGTTCTCTGCTTTAAAAACCTGCAGCTTTTAGCAAATGAGAAAACAGCCATCACTGAGAGGTCTGTACTCACAGGTCTCTCTGCACAGATGGTGATGGCAGCACAGTAATGCACTGCTCCAGACATCAGTGTGATACATTCTCCCATCCTGCCCTTGAAGACAAGGCTCAGGTAGGGGTTCTTATGATCATATTCCTCATCACAGCTGCCTGGGAAACGTGTAGTGAGCTGGGAACAGAAGCTTCATTCTTATTTGCTTCCTGGCCCAAACTGTTTGCAAATGCTGAGCAGAATGAAACAGCCTGTGAGCTGCCTCTGTGCATCCCCAACGTGCTGGCATGTGCAGGGAAGAAATGGCAATGGAGCACCCTGGGATCCTTCTGCATGAAAGGAGCTGGGTCAGGTTCAGCTGCCATTGAAGCTGTGAAATGTTCTGGTGTCATTTTGGCAGGGCTGGGATTCTATCCCCTCTTTGCAGCTAAGCTGCAGGGGTTTGCTCATCAAAGATTAGGGAATGCTGGAAATAAAATGTAAAGTTCTGATGCTGTTTTTAGAGTCTCCACACCACCACCCCCCACACTCCTTGAGATGATTTTTGATCCTTTTTGCTTACACTGCACTGCTTTTTATCGAGCCAAAAGGAGTTCATTTATTTTGTTTTCTCCATCTGTTTCACTGTAAAATGTTCCCATTAAAAGTTAGTGAATTGTCAGCCACAAGTATCAAGAAGATGCACTAAAGGACTGCAGTGCCTTAATTTCCAACAATTTATTTTTGAGTGTGTAAATTTAGTTGAAATTAAACTCACCATAAGGGGGAAAATGTTGAGGGAAAATATGCATTTTAATGTAAGATGCTATGCCTACTAATTGTAAGAAACCAAAAGGCAAAACTAACTGCATGATGTATTTTTGACTTGTTTCTTTTTCTTAATGAATAATTTCAGAGAAAAATCTCATTCAGTTTAATTTCAGGATTCACAGAGCAATTGGATGGCAGCCTGGGATAAATTAATTAGATCACTTAGTCTCTTCCCAGAGGATTCTTTGGGGTTAATTTGAAGACAAAGCAGCCCCTGGCATCCCGTAGAATGGATTGGTTAATTGTATTCTCTTGTACCTTGAGAAGGTAAAACCCCCCAGTGTTCCCTCTCTGGTACCTTTTCTGTTTGCTTTGGGTTTCCTGAAGCGCTGCAGCGTTCAAAGGACTGCTCGGCCTCGTCCGCCTCCCTGCACCTCTGCTCGTAGCTCTTCTTGGACTGGGGGAAAGGAAATCAAAGGTGAGGGTCTGCCTGGGAATAAGGCTGGGTTCCCCCCTGGGGATACTCCAGACATTTCCTTGTTTGCAGTTTGGGGGAGCAAACCCAATTTGGGCAATAGAAAAAAAATCCCAATGATGCCGTAAGGAGGTAGAAAAATAGAACTGAAACATTGGAGTAGGGGCTGACAGCAGAAATTGTATCCTTTTTCCACAGCCCTGAAATTGTTTGCTTTATACAACTGCAGCTCCCTGCAGGGCTCAGGAATGCACAGGCTGCTCTACCACCACTGGGGCATCAGACATCTGCCCAAGCAACCACAGAGAGATGGAATTGGGAGCCCACATTCCCGGGGTGCCCATGGGGTGGGATTGGCTCTCATGTGTTGCCTTGGCCATTGCTCCAAACTGGGAGGAAGAGCCAGCACCCCATAAGCTTGGTGTAGTTCTCAGAAGCAAGAGAAATCTTTATTTGCACCAAAATATCTCTGTGTCTTAGAGATGCACTTGGAACAACCACATTTCAACAAAAAATTGTTAGTACACTTCCAGCTGTAGCACTGACAGGTCTGTAACTACTTTCCTTTAGAGGCAGTTGCCCATTGTAAACCAAAGCCAGTTTCCTGTAGTTTCTGTTGATGCCTTCAGTTTTAGCTTTCACATTTTTTAGATTCTGTACTGCCTTCATGTGTAACTCTGAACTTCATATTAAGTGTTAGTAAGTTCTCTTCACAGGGTAGTGAGACAAAACAATCCTTTTCCAGCTTGAGAACCAAGCACAGCCCTTACAGCCTCAGACCCAAAAAGCATAAACAACAGGGAACTGAAGAGAGCAAACCACAAGGATGGGACTTCATAACCTGAAGCTGTAAGTGGACAATTAACTCTAATACCTAAATGGACCAAAACTTACAAAAGTGTGGAAACTCATGCCTGGTTGTGCATCTTGTCTCCACCTTGGGCAGAGCCACAACTGGGCTCTTGTACTGCCCAAGATGAATCCTTGGAAGGCCTTTTAATAAATACCTACTTATTCCTTTAACTCTGTCTAGCCTCTGTCCCAGGTCAGCCTCTCTAGGCATCACTGTACCTGCAAGCTTTCCAGCTGCAGAGGATTCCTCCTGTCTGCAAGTTTCCTACAAGTAAATAAAATTGTACTTACACACACTGAAAAATTATCTTTACTCCTCTGAGTGCCCTTGCCTAGAAAGGATGAGATGCTGTTTGACGTGGGGCACTGTCCATCCTTCTGGAGACTGTTCAGTGGATGCACAGGGAAGATCAGCTTCCTCCTCGCAGCAGGAATGACACCTTCCCTCCCTCACACACCCTGGCACACTCACACAGCTTTGACCTTTCTTTAAACAGAGGTGCATGTGATACAGATTTTACTGGGGCCAGTTTGCATCAGGAGACCTGCCCAAGCCCTCTCTGCTTACCTCCATTGTTTTCTTGTAATGGGACAGTTTGGTCTTTTGCATCCGCTCCATTGCAGACTCGTACTGGAAGAAACACACAAAGGTCAGCATTTCTTTCTTTGGGCTTCTTCCTCCCCTTTCCAGCAGCAGAATTAGGAGAACCACAGCCAGGGCCTCTCTATAAGGCACCTCCCTGTGAGGAAAATTACTTCACTCTGCTTCTACAAATGACAGGTTTCTAAGTGATACAGAGAGTATCAAAGTGCCAGGTAAAAAAATAAGCCCAGATAATTCTGCTTTGGGGGTTTCCATTAATATCAGAGAGGACATTGATCTTCATTTTGTCCCTCCCTTATTTTTTCTTCAAGGAGCTGAAATCCTGCAACACTCAGACACAGTGGGCTCTGCCAGCAGGGTTCCTTTGCTGGTGTCAGAGCCTGATCCCACCTCTCTGCAGACCAGACCCACATGAGCACAGGTAGTTGTCCATTTTCAATCTAAACAATTCCTGTCTCTTTTATATTCCACTGATTCTGGCAAATTTATGCTCAGTGTTATTTGATTTCCATGCTGGGGTCATCTGGCAGTGTTGGAGGGACAGTGCTGGATCCTCTGTCATGGCTTTAGTTGTGATACATTCAGCTTTATGTGACAATGAGACATGGTCCCACTGGCAGGGGCTGGCTTTCTTCAGGGGGACTTTTGGTCCTTTAATATTTACATTCTGCTCAAGAAAAACTTTCTCCAGGGCTGCCCAGATGTTTCACACTGGGCACAGTCCTGAGACAGCTACATACAACACAAATCGAGAAGGGGTTACCAAAACTGCTGACACCCTCCAGCATGTCTGATGTTGGCTTCCTCACAGCCACAGGCTTGACAGAGAAAAAAAATTATCCAAGACTCCAAAGCAGTTTTTTCTTTTTTCTTCCTTTTTCTTTTTTTTCCCCCATGCCTATTTAACTGTTGCCAGTCGAGTCACAGGCTTACAGTTCTCAGCAGGAGAGAGCCTCTCTGCACATCCTGGTGCCAAAGGGAATGGAGGACAAACACTGATGAACGTGGTGCCCACTGTCTGTCTTTTAATCCCCTGTTTCCTTCATCAGAGCACTGCCAACCTCAAATCTCAGTAACAGCACTGGTTTCATCCACTTTCATACTCAGCCCCTGTGTGTCAGGGGCTTGTAGACACAAGATTTTTGTGGCACCCAATACTAGTTATATGAATTTTCAGCTGTTTAAAATTAGCAAAGAAAGGAATATTTATTTTACTCCTCCATCACTCATTACTGTCAGAGTTAAGGGATGGTCCTGCCTTTGTCTTCAACCCCATGGACCCAGAGAAGGTGTGAGAGTGGTCACTGCTGTCTCCATTGAGAGCCATTTTCCAAGAGACTTAGGACTTGATAAGAAGATCATAGGGGATTAAATGGCCTTAAATATACTGAATTTTTTTATTATACAACATCAACTAGATGCTACTTATTCCATGTATTTGGAATTCAGCATATATTGGTGTTGCATTCAGCATGACTTTAATTTGCTTTCATGTTTTTAAACATTTGTGTTATGCCTTTATTTAGTGTGTGTTGGAGATTGTGCAGGGTCATATCAAAGAAACCCATTAGCAAAGGTATAGAAAAGAGAAAAGGAAGGATTAAGTTCTTACAGAAATAATAATAAAAGCATCTGTAGTTACACCAGAGAGGCTAAAAGGGACTAAAGCCTCTGGCTCCTGGGTTCAGAGCACTACTTTATTTCCAGCTGAGAGCAGAAAGAGATTTTTATTCCACTGTCTCATTTATAGAGGGAACAGGGCATGCTGGTAATACTTTATCATCTTTTGCAGAATTCCCAGCCTATGGCTAGAGACAGATCATCAGCACTGACCACTGACCCAATCTGTTTCAACATTTCTCTAGTTTCTCACCTTTTTTCTCTGCTCCTTCTGCCTTTCTCGGAACTCCTCTATTCCTTTCAGTTCTTCCTTCAGCATTACTGCCAGCTGGATATGAGAGTTCCCAACACTTTCAATTTCTAAAGCAAACCAGAATCCATATTCAGTCACTGGGAAGGTCTTTAAAGATAAAGTCACATTTTTGGGGAGATATTTCTGTGATGTGGCCGCCCTATGAGTTGTCATAAGCAGGGCAGCCTTAAAAAAGGTCTCCCTTGTGTTTCTGCATGCACTGACGCTGCTGAGGGTTGGAGAGCAGAGTGAGTGTGTTTCTTCATGGCCCCTTTTCCCCCAGCTGCCCCCCTTCCTTTGGGACTGAGGGTCAGGACTGTGGTGCAGAGGGAGGGAGGAGCCCTGGCCTCCATCATCCCTGTGTGTGCTCTGCCCTGGCCGTGCTGCTGGGCTGTCACTGCCCTCGGGAGCTGCTGCCACCAGGGACCACTCATTAGATGAGCTTGCACACTGAGAATTCCCAAGGATCAGCCAAGATGGGTTGAATTTCAGAGCACCTGGCTGGTGCTGTTTGAAATGTCTGGGAACTGCTCTGCATCTGTCAGCTTCAGTGCCTCTGAAATGGAACCTTGCATTTTCCAGAAATGCTGAAACTCCTCTGCCCAGGCCCTAAAAATACCTCAGTCCAAGAGGGAGTTTTGGTGTAAACAGCAGGTGCCAGTGACCAGGTGCAGTGTCCTGTTGACTCTCATGGTGCTGCATTTTGTGTGTGAAAGGCTTTCATTGAGTCTGGGCACATTTGGGAAGCTGGTTTGGTGTCAGTGGTTTGCAGAAGAGGGAACAGAGTTCAAATTTGTGACTTGACCCAGATAAAATTGACTTGAAGAACAAACCATTTTTGGTTTGAAGAACAAACCATTTTCTTTGGCACCAGATTAAGTAGGCATCCTTTTTCTCCCCTCTTTACACTACAGGCTGTGAAAGAAAAGCTGGGAATGGTGTGGGGAACAGGATGAACACATTGAGTGCCCGTTTCCCAGGTCAGAAGGGAGCAGGGAAATACTTACGTTGCTTGAGCATCTCAAATGCTGCCCTCAGGGTGCTGTGGGGCAGAAACAAGACACTTTATTAGTATTGGCTTCTAAGGGTGGGTTGTGAATCCAGGGAAAAAACTTTCCCTCAGAATCTCAAAGATCCACGTAGAGATAAAACCCTTAATGGCCTCATACTAAAAGCTGACCATGCTAACAAGCACAACAGCATCAATCTGTTGCCATCAGGAAACACAATAAAATGCTCCATGAAGCAGGGAATTGCACCGCTCCTTTTGTGCACGCTCTGTCTCACTCTCGCTGTGTTTGTGACCGGGAATGTTTACAGCGTTTCTCTCGTCTCGCACCTTGCAGGTGGATGCGAATGAAACGCCGGCGCCCGGGGGGAATTGGGGGTTTTGGAGCAGTAACCTGAAGGGTGGAGCGAAACCTGAAGGGTGAAGTAACCTGAAGGGTGAAGAGCTGCGTGCGGCCCCATTCCCGTCCTTGGTGCCCCGTTCTGCACCGCAGCAGTGTCCACACGGTTCCTACCCGGCATCCATCCCGTGCCCAGCACCCATCCCGTGCCCAGCATCCATCCCCGTGCCCAGCATCCAACCCCGTGCCCAGCATCCATCCCGTGCCCAGCATCCATCCCCGTGCCCAGCATCCAACCCTGTGTGGCCCCGCTCCTGCCTCCCGCACACAATCCCTGTTCCTCCCGCACACAATCCCTGCTCCTCCCGCACACAATCCCTGCTCCTCCCGCACACAATCTCTGCTCCTCCCGCACACAATCCCGGCTCCTGCCACATCCCATAATCGCAGCAAGAGGAGCAAACCACGCCGGGAATCCCGGGTGCGCTGCTCAGCTCGGAGCTGCTGGATGCAGCCACATGGCTCAGTGGGACATGAGAGGGAACCACAGACCGGTGTCCTGGCTTTGGCAAGGGCAGAGGCCCGTTCCAGAAGGGACCAGAGATACCAGCATAGGTGTGATGAGAGAGCTAAAGGGCATTTTCAACCTAATAAATTGCTCTGGCTCTGAATTTGTAGGCTAGCAGGACGTTTGCACACACGGAAGGCAGGGCTGGGGTGTGCCTTGGGGGTTTTCAGATCCAGAGATGATCTCCTGAAGGCCCAGAGTGTTCCTGGAAGGGATCAGTTCTGGGCTCTCCATAGAGCCCTGCTGTGCCCCAGGGAGGAGCTGCTGAATGAAGAGCCCCAAATCGCCCTGGCTGCCTGGAGAGCCTGGAGAGGCTGCTCTCACTGCCAGCCATGTGCACCCACAGATGGGCAGGGAAATCTGCATCTCCTGGGCCATTTCGGGAGCGTCAAGAGGCACAGGAGGGATCCTGATTGCCCCGTGTTCATTTAGCCAGGACATCTGTTTGCTGATCAAAGCTTGCTCTCCCAGCAGTGAGGCTGCCTTGTCAGGAATGAGAAAAATGCACAAGCCAGGGAAAAGGTTGGGCCTGTCCTCAGCAAAACTGCCTGGAAACCCATCCCAGATCTGAGTTTGTAGGAACACAAGGAAAAGACTTTCAGACAGAAAAGAAGAGCTACTTGATTTTTCTTCATATTCAATTAGATTGTGGTGAATCTCCTGAGATAAGTCAGGGAGAACATTCTAGATTGAATATTTTTGAGTGTTTTCCTAACAACAGTTAAACATTTGAAGGTTTATTTTCTAAAAAGTTAGTGAAATTTTGATGGAAACTAAATTTTCACACAACAAAGGGAACAAGCAGCAGTAGTTTCATCTAATTTAAAGCTTGACATTAAAAGACAAGTTGAATATCAGCAGCAGAGATAGCTTTTTCTCACCTAAAAAATCTAATGGATTATTTTGAAACAAATAAATATATACAAGGAATAAAATTTTCTTTTCCAGTTGGTAATTTCCAATAGGAGATGGAGAATGTGCTAACAGCTTCCTGCCTGAAACAGGTAAATACTGGAATTTTAAAAATAGAGGGCTCTTGCAAACTGGGCATACTGTTTGCATTCTGTGTTGATTTATCTTTCTCAGAGATTTTTTTCCCATTGTTGTTGGTGATTCAACTTATGCAAAAACTGGCAAAATTGCTGTAGTGGATCATGAAAAATAGCACTTTCTCAGTGCATATCAAGGCCAAAAGTAGTTTGCAGCTTTTTTGGTTTCCAGACACCTGAGCTCCCAGGGCAGTTCAGGGCTGCTCTCCCATGGAGCTGCTCTCCTTTTGCTGGCTCTCTGTAACCCAAGGGTGTCTCTGGTGTAATGATGCACCTGGCTCTCACCCAAAGAGGAATCCATTTGTCCCCTGCATGGTCTCTAATGGTCTTTCCAGAAATCTCTGGCCTTTTCCTCCTTGTGTGAAGGATTTGTCCAGCCAATTCCACAGCTGCTGCCTGGTGCAAGTGGACTGAAATAGACTTGAGCCATTTCCTTCCTCATTTTTATAATAATTTTCTAAAATCAGTGAATTGGATCCCTACATCCTCACAGGGCTTAAGGGGGCAGCAAATATGTCATCATGCCAAGTTACACATGTGGGAGAGGGTAAATCAATCAAAATTTGACCTGTGGATCCATCAGGACTCCCTTTATGACTCCTTGGCTGCAGCAGCAGTGCCATAGGTTTCCTCCTGAATGTCCTGATTATATCAGTGAAATATTTCAGTGCTTCACAGGGATTGATGGAAGTGACTCCTGTAGCTGTAGTTTTAATTTTGTCTGTGCTGGTGTGGATGTACAGCACCTGTTACCTGTTGCTTCTGGGTGGGTTTGGCTTTCTAGTGGGATTGATATGGGCTTTACTCTGAGGCATCCAGCTCTCCTGGACACTCTGAAAGAGTGTTTTACCCTCAGTAGATGCTGCTGCTCAGCATTCTGGTAGTAATAGATTTTTTTTGTTTGTCCTGTGGCTAAATTAGAAAACCTAGGGTTAAAAACAATTCAAGCAACACTGAAAATTTGACACCATTTGTGCTTTTGGCTGGGGGTGTGTGTGTGTGTTTTTGTTTCATTCTTGTTGTTGTTTTTTAATTGTTCATTTCTGAGATTTCCACATACATTCTGGAAGATTGATAAACCACTCTGGCTAAAGACAGAGCTCCAGCCTTCCCTTTGGGCACCCCCACATGGAGAATCCCGCAGGTGTCTCCTTGAAAATAAAGCCGCACACAAATCTACTCTGTGTGTTTGTTAAACGGGTTCCTGTTGTACACTGGAAGATCCTATTTGTCGGAATTAATTCTGGGTGGAAACAGGAGTGTCTGACACTGGAACGAGAGGAACAGCCCGAACAGAGCCTGTGCAGCGGCCACTGCAGCAACTTCTAGGGGGTTTTGCCATCTAGTGGCTGCAATATTCTTACCGCGCTGCTTTGGCTTTTTATGCTTTTTTATGCTTGTTTATGCTTGTTTATGCTCGTTTATGCTTTCTCTCTCTTTGTTTTCGGACCTTGTTTTTGCTGAAACGCCGAGCTGTGCTGGGCAGTGCTCTGTGCCACGGGGACTCTCAGGAATTGCTCTGTCTGCCTGCTTCACAGCCATCAAAAGCTGAATTTGGTGGCACCAGCGATGTAATTAGCAGAGCCCTGTCAGTGGCAGTGCTTTGGTGACACATATGCTCACCACACACACTGTTGCACCACACTATTTTGTCTGTTTAAATTTTTTTCAACTTTAAGCTTGATAGTTTGGCCACTTTCCCCCGGTACTTTGCCTTTAGACACTGGGTTAACTGAGTAATTTAGAGAGCTCCTTTATATCTTGCACACAGGAAGGGAAAACAGGTTCCTCTAACCGGAAAACCACAGATCGTTTTTAATTTTCTTTCTTTTCTACCTTTGCTTGTGAATAGAAGTCTGAAATAACCCCACCTTCCTTTCTGGTAGGTTTCTGTTTTGACATTGGTACAATCTACACTGTTCAGTTGTTCTTGTAATTCTTTAAAATACCTTTTTTGAAACTGAGAGAAGTGTGTGCCAGATGAACCCTACAGACAGTTCCCAGCAGTCCTGTCCCCCCTCAGCCTCTGGTACCGTGAATCCCACAGCAGAGCTGTGAAAACCCCCCAGTGCCATCCCCTCTGAGGCCACCCCTAACATCTGCCTTCCTCCTGGCACACAGAGGGGTTTTACCAAGAATCCCTTCTGTGAAGCCCAGCTGTGGTAGCAAAGTGTGGGGAGACGTGTCCGAAATCATCTGGTCTCAAATATTTCACACCTGGGGCTGTGTCTGCATTGCAAAGAAGAAATGGAGGGGGAGGGGTTGTGCTCTTCTAAAAGGGAGGTAACTGAGTCACAACCCAGTCCTAGGCCAGGCACACAGTACTGTCCGACATCCTTTATGGACATGTGGCAAAAATACTGAAGAATTAATGTTGCCAGGATGTTTCCTTGCTCTCAGAGGAGCTCTAAACAGAAAGGCAGCAGCCCTCAGTGCAGCTGGAAGGATTTGTGCCCAGGTCCCAGCTGGGCTGTGGTGTGCAGCCACAGGAGCTGTCACATCAGCTGCTGCAGAGGCTGCTCTGAGCACCAGGCTGGGTCCACTGACAGCTTTGGGGTTTTGTGCCTTTCATGGAAGCAGCAAACAGTGTGCAAGGTTCCTCTCGTGCTGTGGGGTGTTCACACCCACGTTCTGCTGCTTGGCTATTTGCAGGTGTGTGTCAGGAGTGGCAGCAGCTGAGGGGAACAGGGCTGTGCCATCCCTCCAGGGCTGGTCACTGGGAGCACAGATGTGTCACCCCAGACTCTACTGGGGCAGGGGAGCAAACAGGAAGACATCTCCATGTTCCTTCTCCCTGTAAATCTGTGCCCATAGACCACAAATTATATCCCCTGTGGCTCCAGAATGAGTTGTGCCATCCAAATCAAAGGTTAAAACAGTCAAAACAAATTTTGTAACTTTAACATAAAATTCAATTTCCTCACATCTCTCAGACAGAGAGCAGCACTGCTCAAAAATGCCTTTCCTCATCACCAGAGAGCTTATCTAGATTGAATTTAACAGGAACTGAGCAGAGGCTTAGGTCCATTTTCAGAGTCCTGAAAGTTCAAAGTACCAGTGTATAAATTCTGTGTGGGTTCAGAACATTTGGGTGGAGAATAAGCAACCATGGAAGGATGTGACCTTCCAAACTGACTTTTAGCTTCAATTCAAAAATGCCTGCTTTGTGCGGAATAATACAGAGCATTCTGTATATTAAGTGACAGATGCACTATTTTTATCCACAGGAAGCAGCAATTGGCATTTCATTCCAGATGCCCTCACCTCACACTCACTGAAATGTTCTATTTCAGGCATCACAGAGAAGAGCAGAGCACACATGGGTTTGAAGGAACTACCCTTTCCCGAGGTCCCAAGGAGATGGTGGTGGAAAAAAGGGATGAAAAATGTAGGAAATCACATACATGAGAAGAGACAAGCAGAACAAATTACAAAAATAGCTGTTGTCAGCCCAGGCAGAATTTAACCAGCTAGTGTGTGTTTACATCAGTTATTTTACAGAAGAACAGAGCTCCCAGAGGCCCTGGTTTGGCTGGAGCTGAGCATGCAGCTGAGAACTGGGCCCTGCAGCATATTCTGCTTTCATGTTGCTGTGCTGAAGAGCTGCCCAAAGCCACTGCATGGAAATTCCCAGGCACCTTGCAGCCAGAAAGGTGTTTCCTCTTAAAGGCACAAGCTCTGCTGAGAATCATCTCTAGGGTGAGAGGCATCATTGCTGTGTACACTCCCAGCAAACAACTGTGATCTCAGTAACTTGGCTGGAAATTCCAGTTTCTGCACATCCTCTCCCATGTGTGCCCCACAGAGAGTACAAATACTGCAGTTTAAACTTCAAAATCTGTAGTTCTTTCTCCCCTGCTGGATATGGGTATAAGCTGTCATTTGCCAAGAAAACATGGCTGTTGGTTTGTCATCACCTTTTTATAATTTTTTTTATGAGTAGAGACCAGGAAATTGTGATGCAGATTTGTTGGTTTTAGTTTAAACAGTGGGATAACAGGCATACATTGCTTTACCTATTGACTCATTGGATGCTATAATGTTTCAAGGTTTTAAATAAGAAAAGAAGAAAACACTGGAGGCTGTTCCACAGAAAACTGCTGCTGGTGTGGCATCCTGTGAACTCACTGCTGTGGTAAGAAGATTATTTGGAAGAAATATCTTTATATGCTTGCCCTGTTGTTCTACCCTTCCCTTGAGATCTAGGGCTGGGGACAGGGTATTAAGCTGAAGGGGTTAGTCTGAGCCTGTGTGATCCTCCTTGCAGCCTTAGACTGAAGTGTGTGCATCCTTCTGTGCATTGGAATGAGCTTGCCCAGGCCTGCAGCCACTGCTGAGTGTGAGCTGTGCATGGGTTGGGAAGAGGAACCTCCCCTCCTACGGGAAGGAGTTTGTAGAAGCTCAGTGCTTTTGGCAAGGACAAGCAGCTGGACTATGGAGTGACAGTGTCCTTTGGCTGGTAGCACTTAGAGGAAACTTTTATTTCTTGAGCTGGAAGCTGGCGTGTTTGTTTGCTACATCAGTGGTATCCAGCAGCAGCTTCTTTTACAAACCTCATCTTGGCTTTTCTTAAAAAAAGAGAAGGTGCTACGTGTCAGCCTTGCTGGTTTTGGTGCTGTCAGACACGTTCTGACCTGTGGGCTCCCCACAGCCAGTTCTGACCCCACTGTGCACAGGAGCAGCGAGGCCCTGGCTGGCAGTGACAGCTCCAGCAGCAGCACCCAGCCCTTGTCCCCTGCTGGCTTTGAGGTCAGAGTGGTTCTCACCGTTCTGGGCTGGGGAGCCCACAGTGGACACAGCAAGTGTGCCTTTCACCAGGTCACTGCTGTCACTGCTGTCACTGCTGGGGCTCACACTGAAGTGCCTGGCCTGGAGCTGTCCCTGCCAGGCTTTGGACAAAGCTCTCCAGCACAGGAGCTGGAGCCATGCTGAGGGAACAGCCCAGGGACACACGGTGCCATCCTGATGGCTGCTGTCACCTGGAGTTTTCTCAAATCAAGACACAGTGGTCCCAGAGTTGCTGTTACATTCCAGTAAGCCTTCTCTACAATCTTTCTTTTGAGTCAGCAGCAGATTCCTTCATCTGTGTCTCTGGTGAACAAAGAAGGGCAGTAGAATCTATTTATACATTTAGCTGAGTTCAGCGAGTTGCTCTAGCTGAAGAAGAATTTGGGGGGAGAAGGAGCAAGCCTGAAAAAAGTTGAAATTGTTCTTTTCTTTTACTCAAAAATAAAAGCTTTTAAAATATAGGGGAGGCCAGGGAGAGAACTGTTTTCTGCAGCAATGGCACTGCCTGGTGCAGTGTGCCACCACCTCCTCCAGGCTGCTCTGCTGCTTGGCCATTTACTCATCGTGCTCATTGCCTGAACCTTGTTTAGTACAGTCTCCCTATCCTGACTGTGCTGAAATATCAACCTCAGCCTTGTAGTTGTTTCTCTTAAGGTCTTCTGGGAATTTTCTCATACTGGAAGGTTTGAGTTGTTTGTTGTGCATGCATTTTTTATGTTACTTTTATTGATTTTTTGAAAGGGTATCAGGTATCCTCCTGATATTGGGAACTACTGGGGTGTGAAATTTCCCAGAAGTGACAGAAAGCCTTAGTATCTGAGCTATTTAAAAAGTGGCTAAATTTAAGTCTAGAGGATAATAATTTTGCATTAGCAAAAAAATGACTGAGTGATTTAAAATTAGTAATTCTTGCTCCTCTGCCATACATAGCATGGCACAGGAAGGTCTAAAAAATGTTATGCAAAAAAACCCTGGAAGCTACTCTTTTTTTTTCTGGTGATTGTCAGATGGAAGTTTTAGGTACAAATACACTAGACTTTAAGAAGCACTGCTACCCAAAGCTGCATTTGAAGATGTGAGCAGCCCTGTTCAGCCTGTCAAGGACCTATTATATTAGAACCTAATATGCTAGATGATAATAGAGAGTGCTATAAAGAGGAAACACTTGGAAAAATGCACTGGGACAGTTGCAGCATAGTCCTTTCAAGCTTTTCTTACTATAGGGAGTACAGAGATTCCCTCCCTCAAGTCTCCCTGAAGGACTGACCTTGGAGGCACAACTGCTGCCAGCAATCAATGTCATATAAACAAACAGAAACTTCACACTGTGCAGAACACACAGACACAGAAAATTCAACAATTTAAGGCATCAAAACCAAACACTGCATTTTCTTGTGTTGTTCCAGCCCTGGACACACTTTAGTTTTCTCTGATTTTGTTTGCCCTGGACAAATTCCCTTCACTGTCTGTGTAATTCCTTAAACAATCAGAAGATGCAGGATGAGAGAGAGCTAAGTGTCCTCTCTGCCACAGAACAGGCACAGTGAGACACTTCTCTGATAAAAACATCACTGCAGAGGTGGTCTCTCCCTGACCAGGTGTGGGTAATGGGAACTCAGTAAATCAGCTCTGCAGCACAGCTCTGTTCGTGTATTCTGCCTTCCCTCCACGCCAAGCTATAAAATTGCTGGATCAAAGTGGAGCTGGGCCCAAGTCCAAACTTCCTTCAATTTGAGGGGAACTTGGATCCATATCCCAGCATTGGGACTTGGCTCTGCTTCTAAATCCAGCTCTCATAATCTCTTGGGAAAAGGCAGACCCATGAACTGTCCATACATTATTGAGGGCAGCCAAAGCTGCTCGTTGCTGAACACATTTGCTCTGCCTGCTCTGTATTGCCAGTAAAGGAGTTGAGGTGAAGCCTTTCTTTAATCCTGGAATGCTGATCTTAGCCTTTGGGTTGGGAAGAATACATCCATCCTTAATCTGATGTTATAATTTCAGAATATTCCTTTTTCTCCTTCCTTTTCACCAATTAGGTCAGTGAGCTGAGCCCCCAGGAAGGCAGAAGCCATCTCCCACGGCTGTGTGTCTTGGGTTGCAATGCAAGATGTAACCGAAAGCGTGTATTCTATTCCCAATCTGTTGAAACCACTTGAAGAGGTGTTTTCTTTACTTATAACTCTGGCAGGGGGAGGGGGTGGGTGCCTTCTGTTAATGGGCAGCTGTCAAAAGCAGGTGGGGCAGTGTTCTTTATCCCTTCCACAACCCATCCTCCTTCCTGGGGATATCTGCTGTTCATGGGCCACCGAGGCTCACTGCATCACTGATAAAATCACATCATCCCATGGGGAGATGCTGCACCCAGGGGAGGAGCCCAGCATTCCTACCTGGATAAAACCTGGGATTGAGAACACCAGCACAGCCTGTGTGCACTGGATTATTGACCTGGATAAAACCTGGGATTCAGAACACCAGGACAGCCTGTTTGCACTGAATTCTCAGAGGAAGATCAGCCCCATCTCACCACCACTAGACCCTTCTACAGGATCATCTCTGCTCCAACAGAACCACATCTGTCACTCCAGGAGGGCTTAATTGGACTGTTCCCAACACCCTGACCAACAGGGTGTCAGGTCATGTTCTGACTGTCAGGGTTTCTAGGATTTTTGTTTGTTTGTTTGTTTGCTTGGGGTTTTTGTACTACAACATTTGTATTTTTAATATTCCTAGTAAAGAACTGTTATTCCTATTCCCATATCTTTGCCTGAAAGCCCCTAAATTTCAAAATCATAACTTGGAGGGAGGGGGTTTACATTTTCCATTCCAAGGGAAGCTCCTGCTTTTCCCTGGCAGACACATGTCTTTCTAATCCAAGACACTGTGGGATCCCTGGGTGCTGCTCAGGGGCCAGGCAGAGCTGGAGCACTGGCAGGGAAAGCCTTGCACGTTCTCCTGGCATTACCCAGCACTGGTTTAGCTCAGCAGTGTCTGTGCCAGCCTGGCTGTGCCACCACCAAGTCACAGCCGTGCTCTGGGATCTCTGGCAGCTGCTTTGGGGCTTTGGGGTCAGGCTTTGCCATAAAATATGGGCAGGAAACCACTTGCACTGGGAGTGATAAATCAACGTGAGAAGGAGACTGCAATTAAGAAATGAGCTATGGGATGGAGGAAGGGAGAAGGCCCCAGGGATCAATAGAGCTGGTTTGTGTTTAGATTGAGGTCTTCTCTTTCAGGATTGTCTTCTGTGACCCCACATCTTCATCCTCTGCCACCTTATTACTGTATTATTACTTGTTACAATAATGGCAAAATGTCTCATTATTGCTGCTGCCATCAATAATAGCAGCAGTTTATCAGCAGTGTTTATTAAGTTAAATTTCATACCATTCCATTCCATTCCATACAATTTCATTCTAACATCTATCTTCCCCTCCCAACACAATCTATCCATAATTTAAGAGAGTAATGGAGGAGACAGAGAAAAATATATGTCATCTTAGTGTATTTCAGTAGTTCCATTGAATTATTTCAAATTAGGTCCCTTCAAAGAGATTTACGTTTTGTATTCCTAAGCTAAGCCTTTTTTTCTGCTGCAGAAGATGATTTTTGGGGTCTTTGTATTTGTTCTGTTGTGTTCACCAGCTTTACAGAATTGTCAAGCCACAATCCTAAACATTTCACAACCTTTTCCTTTCTCTTTTTTCCCCATCACTTAGCCTGCTTTTGGAAGCAAATATTAAACATTAAAAATCTTAAATTAAAAAAAAAAATCTCAGGAAAGGACATACTGGCAGTTTCCAAATAGAGATTTTGCGAATCCCACTGTGAAGGACTGTGGTGTTTCCCCACTTTCCCTGTACATTGTGAAGAGCTGTGTAATGCACTGAAGTGAGTGATTGTGACCCCATTATTAGGCAAAACACAGGAGTCTGATATTTCTTCCAAAACAATTAAGTTTGCAGTAATAATAAAACAATTCCTTACTTGATTTCTGTTTGTCCTCCTGCTTTTCGGGCGATTTGAACTAACTCTTTCCCATATCTCTCTTCTGCTTGTGCTCTGTTAAAAGAAAAACATACTCAATTTTTCTTAGTGGTACCAGGATCACATTTACACAAATCTTGTAATTGTATCTGAGGTGCAAAACATCAGAAATGCAACTTGGTTAATTTCTCTATCTCCTCAATCCTAATGCTGTTAGTTAACCCCTGAAATATTTTGGATAAGTTATTTCTGGAAGAAATGAGATAAAAACAAAGCCCATCTTCATGGCTCTGATTACTATGGGGTGCTACGTACAGCTCTGCCCCCAGAACATGGATTGATGGGCAGAAGGAGGTGAACAGAGGTGAGATGAAGGTGTTCAGGACAGAGCAAAAGGAACCTAAAAATCACAGCTGACTCGATCCATGGAAACACTGGCTGTGATGAGAGTGAAGAGCAGGTTCCAAAGGATCCATTCACGAGCAGTTGAGAATAAGTGGGAGCCAGGGCAGCAGGAATATTTCTATCCATTGGAGAGATGAGGCACTGCTGGAAGAGCTGCCCTGGAGGCCGAGGGGGCAGGAGCCCTGGTGGTTGTGTGGTGAGGCTGGGGCAGCTTTGTGGAAGGGACAATTTACGGTGTGTCACCTAATGGGGAACTGTAACTGGTGACTCAGGAAAGTGGTTCTGTTTCTATGGTTCATAAAGAAATACAAATATTCCTTTGCTCTTTTCCCTTCCCCCAGCACTGGAAGAAACTCCAATTATCTTTTTTAAAAGTATTTGTACCAAAATGTAGAAATTTCTCCTGGGTGCAAGATCAAGGTGGAACCAATTTGTCAATCTTTGAGTAGCTGCTAAAAACGATTGAATGGTCAATAATAAATAATGAACAGATAACCTGGTGCTAACCTGGGGGGAGAGATTATTCTGTTTAGGGTAAGTCCAGTTCTCAAAAGCAGTTTCAAAGCATTTCAAACTGTTTTGGCCTGAAACTTGGCACGTTAGACAAACATACTCTTTGTGCAAAAAATGAATTTGATGTGGGTGCAAGGCTTTAGTTTTAGTCCCATCAGTCTTCACACTTGGCCAGGAGCTTTGTTTGTCTTTGCTGAGTTCCAGCAGTTTTGCCCCACAGCAGCTGGTGGGTCCCTGGGAATGTTCCAGCTCCCTTCCCACTGCCCCTGGGTTCTGGGAGCACCTTCCCTTGTAGCCAAGGTGCTCTGGTGCAAATCCACCTCTCCTGGGACCTCATCCCAGGACTGTTCCCAGCTCAAGGAGATCAGTCAGGCTGCAGGAGCAGGGAGTGCTCCTGGCCTCTGTCCATGGCTCCCATGTGTGGAATGCTGCATGTCTGCACTCCTGCATTCAGAACTGCTGTGTTTTATCGGGGGATGTTCCTGCAGCACTGCTTGCCATTCCTGCTACAGGAACAGAGGGCAAGACATGGTGACAGGGCACACAGAGACACTACTTCCTTTTTGTGTTAGATGAATGACATTTCATCAAAATGGAAATACACTCCAGACACATAATGCTGCAGAAGAAGAATATATTAATTTTCTTCTGATTTTACTACCAAGAAACAGTTCTGTGTCAGAGACTTTGCTTAGTGCCAGTGCCTGTGCAGCAATGAGAATTACTCCACTGCTGCTGTCCCACATTGCTTGCTCAGTATACAAGTATACCATGGGAAAAAAGCATGGCCAGCTTCTAAGCCAGTCCCAGCTCCTGAAACCTCAGCATGGATGGGACTGGACTAGCCCAGGGTGAGAGGAATTTGACAGGAGACTGATACCATCTCCTCACATCTGCATGCTGCTTTTTCCACTTTCCAGCACTCCCGCACACAGCTTCCAGGTTTCCCTGCAGCCATCCAGGGATGGAACATACTTTGTGTTTTAACCCTGGGCTTTGTTCTGGAATACAATTGCTTTCTCACTCCCAAACCCTTCAGGCCCTTCTCTGGGCCAGTGAGGGGTATTTGTGATTGGAAAACCGATGGAGTGTTAGTGTGGCCAGGGCCAGGGCAGCTGGGTTCAGGAGTCGCTGTTGAAATTCCAGCGTGAACAACGCAATGGTGTGGCAGAAAGAGAAATTCATTCCATGCTTTGATCTTCTGTTGGCTGGTTCCTGTGAATGACGTGAGGACGAGCTGCAACAAACATCTGCCAGCAATAAACTGGAAATCAAATCTTTGACTCAGTGCCCACTTCTCGTCTCCTTTTCCTGCCCTCCACAGGCATGAACACACAGAGCACAGACACACGAACACACACAGCATGCACACAAACACACACAGCACACACACACAGCACACACACACAGCACACACACACGAACACACACAGCACACACATGAACACACAGAGCACACACACACACAGAGCACACACACATGAACACACACAGCACAGACACACGAACACACAAAGCACACACATGAACACACAGAGCACACACACACACAGAGCACACACACATGAACACACACAGCACAGACACACGAACACACAAAGCACACACATGAACACACAGAGCACACATGTGAACACACACAAATACACACAGCACACACATGAACACACAGAGCACACATGTGAACACACACAAATACACACAGCACACACATGAACACACAGAGCACACATGTGAACACACACAAATACACACAGCACACACATGAACACACAGAGCACACATGTGAACACACACAAATACACACAGCACACACATGAACACACAGAGCACACATGTGAACACACACAAATACACACAGCACACACATGAACACACAGAGCACACATGTGAACACACACAAATACACACAGCACACACATGAACACACAGAGCACACACACATGAACACACACAGCACACACACACGAACACACACAGCATGCACACAAACACACACAGCACACACAGGAACACACAGAGCACACACATGAACACACACACATGAACACACAGAGGCACACACAAACACACACAGCACACACACATGAACACACACAGCACACACACATGAACACACACATCACACACATGAACACACACAGCACACACATGAACACACAGAGCACACATGTGAACACACACAAATACACACAGCACACACATGAACACACACAGCACACACATGAATACACACAAATACACACAGCACACACATGAACACATGCTCTCTGCAATGTCTTGGGGGTATCAAAAACCTCTTGGAAACATTCACAAAATGACTGTACATGTATTTTTTTCCTCTTTATGGAAAGAACTTTGTGACTCCACCTCAAACCAGGAAAAACCCCATGCTGCACCTTTCATAAGTCTCTGCAATGTTTTGGAAGGAGTACAGGCATGTGCAGCATGCAATGTAGAATTGCACAGCCTGGGGCCTGCAGTGCAGTTCTGATCTCTGTGAGTTATGAGGCACAAAGGAGCTATTTTAAACACCTGCAGCTAAGCTGACTTCAGGCAGATGTGACTTCAGGACTGTGTGATATGTGCCAATATAACAGGTATTCACGTGGCTTCCACTGCTGGTCAAGAAAAGCAACTTAAATAGCTTCAGGTTTTGATGGGAGACTTCACACGCTGTGAAACAGCCACCTTTGAGTCTGGCAGCTTATATCCCCTTGAAAGTCCCAGGGCTTTAAAATTAGCTTTTAGAAAACCACCCCAAAGCCAAAGAACTAGATGAGGACAGCAGGGGAAGAAAAAGCAGAAAGGCAAAGCTTAGAAAAGATCCTCTATATTCATAAGGTGGCAGTGCTGAGAGAAGCTGCTCTGGGATTGCCTGCTGGATATATAATCCAAATTTGTGTGGTCTTTCCTGCATGTCAGGCCTGAGCATGTGTGTGCTTCATGCTACATGCTGAAAATGCTGAAGCCACTTAAATACAGAACCAAATTTCAGAGCTGTTTTTCTAATTTACAACTACAAAAATGAAAGGCAAAGGAGCCAGGGCAGCAGTGTGATACATATTTTCTCACCCCCATAATTGTCAGCTGTCCATGGTTGCTGTTGAGAAGCACCATGAAGCACATAATCAGCAACATAAACTACAATATCGTTACTCAAAGCCTGCTAAGGTGGATGAACAATGGGGGCTGGTTTGGGTGTCTGGGTAAGGCTTTAGGTGGCATTTTATGTAGCTTTGTATTTGAAAAACGTCTCATTTTTGGAACTGGCAGGAAACTGAAACAGTGCCTGTGGCAACAGCATGTTCAAAGAGAAACAAAAATGTGCAAGTCATTTTTAACCTGCAAAAGGGGAAACTTAGAAATGCCACTCGTGGATGTAGGTGCTACTGTGTATTTCTGGACCCATAATGAGGGGGTTTAGTGGAGCTCTGGGTTTCTGACCCTTTTAACCTTCTCTTCCTTTCTCAAGTCTTTGAGATTTCTGTTTATCTACCTTCACATCACAAGGCTGGGATTCAAATTACTCAGGCTTTTCTATGTAAGCTCATAACACTGCCAAACTGAGAAACAGCCTGCGAATCCGGATGCCAAATGAGACAAAAAAGGAGGCTGTTCACACCTTTTTTTCACACTGATTTTCATACCTCTGCTTGAGCAAATCCTCCACATCTTTGCACATCTTCTTCCCCTCCAACAGCCGCTGTACAAGCACATCGTAGCCAGTGTGGAAGGTGAACTCCTTGCACTGAAGACAAAAAGAAAAATAAATAGCTGTTAAGCACATCAGTTCCTCTTACCTTAATTCTAATTCTTATTTCTTAATTCCTCTTACCATATTTCTAACAAGAAAGGTCAGAGTCAGCTCAGTACAAGTGTCAGCCTGTGTGGCAGTGACTGTGCCACTTGGTCAGTGGTGCTGTTTAATGGGAGGATTTGCAGCACGGGCAGACAGGATTTCTGTGCTCCACTCCTAGCCCTCCCACTGCCTCACAACAGGATCAGAACAGGCCATTCTTCCATGGGGAGCCCGAGCTATTCAGTACATAGTGATAGCATTACTGAAAATGTAGTGGTGAATGTTTTCTGAGCTTTATGTTACAGCATTATGGTAAAATCACGGGCTGTGGAACCATAAAGAGAATGAGTGTGTTCCTTCCCTCAAGCAGTTTATCCACAATACAAGCCCTTACATATGAACTGAATGCAGTTTGTACATCCATCCACTGTCCCCACAGCAGTTACCATTTAATAAATCGGTTACTTTATTGCTCTCCACCACCACTGTGAGGAAGACAGCTGTTTAAGTTCTGGTACTTGGAAAAGATCCTCTGGCAAGGATCTGGGCACTTGAGCTTGTGCCTTTGCTTCCTTGTTGCTGGGGCTGGAGAGGAGCAGGGGAGCTCTCGGGATGAATGGTGGTGGCTGATGGCAGCCTCGGTGCTGCTCACACAGGCCTTGGGGCTTCTGTGGACATTTGCAGACCTAGGAGCAGGTTTTTTTTGGTTCTTCGAAAGCTGGGATAAGTTTCTGCAGACAATCCTGTAAACCTACAGGTCGTAGCAACATTTCCAGTGCTACAGTTCACTGTAAAAGCCATCACCCCTGAAAAAACAGGATCTCAAGCCTCAAACATTGGTTTTCCTAATGTTTCCAAGGGCAATTTACACACACAATTTACACATCACAGGGAGGGATCCTGCTGTGAAATAAATGAGAAGCAGCAAGTTTTGCCATTCAGAGAGAAAAGTAGGAAAGGTTCCTGATAACACCCTGGCAATGGACTTAGCACTTCCCCCCTTTCTTTTTTTTCGAGGACATTCCAATGACAGAAGGCATCACTGCTGTAAAAAAATTACTATAAATGGATCCCTCTGCCTGGCAGAAACTCTGGTCAGATGCTCCACAACCAACTCACACCCCCAGTATTTTAATTGTGTGTTTTTAGATGCAATCAGCTATATCCCATAGCTGTGTACACAGCTTTCCTGTCCCAGAAATGCTGCCCATGAGGTAAGTGAAAGCATCCTGTGGGTTGGTATCAGCCCAGCAGTCAGCCACTGTCACAGGCAACAAAAGCAGAGTGATAAGCTCACTGCGGAGTTAATCTGCCTTTCTGCTCAATATCTCTCTTTGTTCAGGAAATGCTAAAACTCACTTGGTGTCTTCCCCCTCCTCTTTTAAACCGGCACAGTTGTTACACTGAAAGGATGACAAAATCTTCGTGTCTGAGAGAACACTTATTAAATTCCCTAAACAGAGAATGCAAAAGTGATGACTTTTGAGTTGCTATCACCCCAGAAGCACAGACACAAGCACAGCAGTGTGCTGGGGGCAGCCTGATGGGCTGAGTCCATCGGGCAGGTTCCTCAGGCCCCGGGAAGCATCACTGCCTGCCAGGTTCCTCTGGGCTTTGTTCCTCTGCCTGGCCCCTGTAGGGAGCTTTGGCTCCTCAGAACGACCCCTACCACAGACACTCATTTAATCTACCTTCATTTGGGAGGGACATTCATCTCAAAATTTGCTTTCTTGTCCTCCTCTGTGTTCCTGAAGAATGTGGAGGCCCTGTTTCAGAAACGCCAGGGTCAGAAATCCAAAGCAGGGCTCGCAGGCAGCAGCTCTGGCTGTGCCCTGAACGCCTGGTGCCACCCACCCAAGCTGCAGAGGGAGGGAGAGGAAATGCCACAGCCAGGGTGAGACAAGTGTGAGCTGCTCTGGGCACTCATCCTGCAGCACTGCTGCATTTCCAACCACAATGGAGCACTGAATCACTCAAGCCTCAGCTCACTTGCACAAATGTTTCCCTTTCATTTCCACAGCGCTATTTCTTCCTTCACGTGTCGTACAACTGCATCCCCCTCAACCTCTCCTTGCATCCAAACAAACTCCATTTGCTCTTTCCTGACATTCTGTGTTTTCGTTCCATTGATTCCCATGTGTTGTTATAGCACCTGTTCAAGGTTGAATAAATCCCTGTTGGACAAGGATGATGCTTTACCACTCCCAGTAAAGACTAAGTGATGCTTTGTACCATGGCATTAATGTCAGCTCTCTAAGAAACACTTGTGGTCCATCAGAGGATTTGATTTGCCTTCTTCCACTTTCAAATCATAGCAGTGGCACTTAAATGAGCTATGATCTACAGATATACCTGCAATTTTCTCCTCTCCTGCTATTTTATTCGGCAAGGTCTCAGAGTATATTGGATTTTTTTTCACTACTGATCTCTTATTCCCATTTTGTACTTTGAAACTTTGATTTTTTTCTGTTAACCCAGGCTCGAATGTTATCAGATACCTCCTATACAATATTTCATTCTACCTGTTTATTTCGAGCACAGCTATTTCCAGCCCATTCCTCTTGTGGCAGGATCCAGCACCTCCCCCAGATCAGTGTCTTTGCCCCCTTTAGAGTTCTTGCCCTGCTCTGTCTATTCAGTCCCCTTTTGTTCTTATCTAGTGTCTTAAGGATTTCCTGTGTAGCACCAGAACTGACCCTACATTTTCTTTGTCAGGACAATCAGACAGCAAGATTGGATCTCATTAAACAACCGTCTAGCCTTGCTAAGCTGTCTCGTCTCTATTCTATTTTCCATTTACCATTTTGTGTTATAATTAGCACCCGAATTGAGTGGTTTTGCAAAAGCTGTTAAGCTGCACTACTCAGACAGGGCTTGGTACTTCTCAGAAAGGATTTTGTGATGATTCTAAGAACTAATGAATAGTCAAATAACTTTTTTTTTTTATTAGACAAAATGTTTTAATTAGATAATAAATATAGTCATTAAATGTGTAAAACATCATTTGCTTATACTAAAATCTGGTTGCTTGGAAGAGGGCAATTTGACTCACCACCAGTAATTTCTCTCATTGCCAAGAAAGGGATTCTGCTTAGTCAAAGTGTGTGTGGCTGTGAAAGAGGGTTTAATCCTTGTTACTAAAAAAGATTAGTTATTCCTTGTTGTCCAACAGGCCTATAATCACCAACAAGAAAGTGCTTGACAGGGATTTCAGTGTTGTGAGCAGAGTTCTGTTGTCCTGAAATTCACCCCTAACTGTGCACGTGTGCTCTGCTCTCTGCCTGGAGGTTTTCTTCTTCTTTTATTCTTGAAAATTGCAGGTAAAGGAGGGAGCAGCCTTTTCCCTCCTCTGCCCAGCGACAAAAGTTTTTTCCCTCCAGTGCAATGAGGCCTTCTCTGTTCTCTCAGAGACAAAACACATGTGGAGGGGAGTATGTGACTGAAACCCACAACTTCTGTGCTCTGGTTTAAGCAGAATAGCTTTTCCTAGAACACTTAAAGGAGGCATGGAAGCCTGCAAGCAGAGGTGACAACTGTGAGCACGCTGGGATGCCCATTCTTCTTTCCATTTCTTTTTCCCTCTGAGGATTTACAAGGCTGCTCCCTCCCATCAGCACCTTCCTGTGAGATCTGCGCCTCGGGACTGCGCTGTCCCTCCCCATGGGAAGCACCCAGGCAAATGTCAGGAGTTAATCGTGGGAGGGATCATTCAGGGCTCACTCTGAGCTGGTCCTTGCACCCATCAGAGAGAGGCTCCGAGGATTTTGCTTTGGTAATGAAGGCTGCAAGGGAACACTGGGAGTGTCAGTTCCCTGCCCAGAAGGCAGGATACCAGGATTGCTGTGGGGTGACATAATTTCTTACCTTCTGGTGGCACTAAGCTGAGTAACCTTGTGTCTTTAACTCACTGAGAATCAGCCTTATTCCAGAACATATTCCTCTGAGCTTTGTGCTGCTGGGTGCCCCGAGGGAACTGTGAGGCTTTTTCAAGTGCAAGAGTTCACATTTTGAAATGACAAGGCTACTATTGCAATAACATCAAGGAGGAAAGACGAAAATGCTGTGCTCATTACTGAAGCAGCTTTCAGTAAACAGCTTTTCCAATGGACTGGACTGAAGCAAAACCATGCAAACTCATGTACAGAGCACTCATGGTACAGCCTGCATGTCCAGCTGGTGATGGTCACAGTGACATGAGCTCATCAGGTCATTATGGCTGTGCCGTGGCAGCTGGGCTTGTCTGCTGTGGCTGCTTCCCTTGGAGCATTTCTAACCACGCTGGCACCTGGCTTACCCATCCAGGACTTTGTTAGAGGCAGTTTACACACCACAACACAGACCTGTCCCTGCTCCTGCAGGATCAGCTGGCTTGGCAGCACCTCAGCATCTCTCCCAGGGCAGCCTCTGCTGCTGAAGCCGTGTGTCCTGTTTGGGGAGTGCCAGAGCTCCACCTGGGCTGGCTGCGGGATTCTGGGAGCTGCAGGGCTCTGGGAGCTGCAGGTCTCTGGGGGTTGCAGTGCTGTGGAACTGCAGGGCTCTGGGAGCTGCAGGATTCTGGGAGCTGCAGGGCTCTGGGGGTTGCAGTGCTGTGGAACTGCAGGGCTCTGGGAGCTGCAGGGCTCTGGGGGTCACACTGCTGTGGAACTGCAGGGCTCTGGGAGCTGCAGCTCTGCCTCTCAGCAGGAAAGGCCCCATCCCAGCATCTCCAGCTGCAGCCCCTGCTCCCCTGCTCTCTGTAAGGAACAAGCTCCAGGTGGTAACAGGGACAGAAACCCCAGGGTACAGCAGAGCAGTGGCACCACCCTGGTGGGGAGGAAGGGCTGGAAAAAGGAAAAACCCCAGAGCAGACCCTGGGTGTGTTGCTCAGTACCCAGCAGGACAGTGCTAAGCTGGTGTGGTGATTAACACAGCATCAAGGTCCTCACATGGTACCTGGTCTGCACATCCCAGGGGGCCTGGCATGAGCACTGACAGCCATAGCACAGCTCTCAGGGGGTCCTTCAGCCTCATCTGCCCTCTTTTAGGAATTACTTGAAATGTATTATCTGCTAATATTAAAAAAAAATCTTTTAAACCCCCCACAGTTTCTCTTAAGTTTGAAAGTATTTAGTTATAGAAGTTCATTCCTTCTCTCGGTTCCTAAGGATATTTTTCCAAAGCTTGTATTAGAAGTGTTCTCACATGGGTTTGGACTGAAAATGCTAAGTGCTGCTACCTGATCCAAATAAACTATTAATACAGATTTTCAAAGAGAAAAACAATTGAAACTGAATCTGTTATAGGTATCTTTGTAATTTTTCTCTAAATCAAACTTTTTTTGCATTCATGTCTTGTTTAGTGTAGGTATGCTTATAACAATTTTAGCAAAATAAAAACTTAAGATCCAATTTTCCAGAGTTAAAAAGAAAATGACTATTGGTGTGAGGAGGAAGTTTAGAGAGAAGAGGGCACAGCAAAGTTTTGAAAAAGAATAATTTTGACGGTCAAGCATCTTTTTCAACTGTCAGAAAGAAATCCTTTCTATCCACAGTGGTATCACACATGATAGTCCTGGACTGAAAGTAAGTTGTTCTGACTGAGTTAAATCAATTAATTGTATTCTAGCATGATACCACTGGGTACTGGCCCTGAGTGTTTCAAATCTTGTTCCCTTGATCTGCCAATCTCCTTGTCAAGTGCTCTGCCAAGGGCTTTGTGTGTGTAGATGAGCAGCAAACAGCCCCAACAGCCAAACATGACTTAGAATCTCCAGGTACCTTGGGCTGGATATTTCCTGTCATGCCATGGCCTTTCACTGCAATTCAATCACTTGCTTTATGTTTCGTGGTTTTTCCCCTGGTACACTCTAAAATTTCCTAGTGTTTCTAGAAATATATTCCTGATTACAAAGTGTTTGGGGAAATTTTACTGTTGTCTTTCTGCACCACTCAGACTCTCTTGGAAGAAGCAGGACAGCAGTGAGCAGCAGTGTTTTGTGTGTGCTGAAATGAAAGTTTATTGCTGTCTTTTGCACATGCTCTCCTGGAACAGCCAGGACAGCAGTGAGCAGCAGTGCTGTGTGTGCTGCAGTCCCCAGTGCAGCTCTGGGGGCTCAGGGGTGCCTGGCATGGCCCTGCTGTCATAAAATCTGCTTTGCTGCTGCTTCCTGTTCCACAGCTGCTGCCCCAGCTCTACACCACCACAGGGGCAAATGAAAGAGCCTTTTTCTAAACCAACCCCAGCTTTTCAGCCTGGCCTTCTGCTGCCTGGCCCTGGGAATATGCCAGCAGCTGAAAAGGCAGCTCAGCACCCCTATTCTGAGCTGAGCACACACGAGGGGGAAGGTCACCATGCCCAGAACAGAGCCATGTTGCATTGGAAACCTGTGACTAAAATGTTCTCCCCTGACCAGTGCTGGGTGTGGTAGGAATCTTTTTCCACACATGCTCATGTCACAATCAACTGCTTGGTGGGTTTAAAAGCATTTCCTCATGCTGTACTGTGTAACAGCTCCTTTCTCCTACTGACTAAAATCAGTTGGAATGGATGGGAATGTGATAGCTGCTTGTGCTTTCCAAGATTGACTACAGAATTTATCCAAGCTTAAAAAATCAATTTTTTATTAAGTCTTGATTTTTTTCCCCCACATAAGCAGAAAAAGCAAGGAAAAGTATGTGGGTTGAAGCTGGCTGTATAAGATTTTTGTCACTTCTTGTAAATTCACTCTTTGTATATCAGAAACAGAAATGTTTGCTCAGGATGTAGGTAGGGACATTTTGGTGACAATTCCAGGAGCTGACTTGGGCATTTTCCACAGGAGGCTTAGTTTGCAGTTTTGCTGCAGCTTGTTACCTAAACCTGACACCCAGTGCCTTTCATAAGGAGCAAACAGTGTTTGTTGCCAGGCAACAGCATAGAGGTGAACCTTGAATGGGACCTCCAAAAACCAGAAAGGAAAAACTACTGCCTCTGCAGCATTCCAATTGCTGCGCTCCTTGACTGCCTCTCCCACTGCCCCTGTAGGGAGATTCTCATCAGACTCCAAACCTGCAGCTGCTAGGACAGTGAGATAAAATTGGAATTGAGATTCACAAACTGTACAATAGCACTGCAAATGACACTGAGCAGAGCAGCAGCTCCCCAGTGGTCTTGTGCTCTTGACCCTGTGGGTTTTCTCTGAGAAGGAAATGGTTGATTTAGAGTTCTGCTGACAGAGCAATTTGCTCCTCAGCTTCCCAAGCACTCACCCTCCTCATTGGCATCCTGGACTGCTCATGTGTTATGTACTAGGCATTCTCACAGCATACTGTTTGGCTCTCTTCATGTTTTAAGCACCCCCTGATTTGCACAGCTCCGAAGTGATGGCTGCACAAAAGCCTGGCTCACTTTTGCAGGTGGTTTGCTGGCTGGCAGACTCACAGCACACAGGGAACATCCCTTGGAAAGTCTCAATTCCGGTCTACTAAAAGGACCCTGCTTGTGCTTATTAACTCTGGTTTAGGTTGTCTTCTTAATAATTTGATTAAACACTATTCTGAGTGCAGTTCAGAGCCCAAATGCTCCTGTGCTAGCAGAAGGAGAAAGGAGCCAGCAGACAAATACGCATCACAACAAAAAGTGTGACAAAAAAACTAGGAATCCATTCATGAAATCCATACAGAACAAACTTCTGGAACACCTCTGTGATGAGGATAGTAAGAAATGCGACAGGAGGCAGCAGAATCCCTTGCCAGTTTTAAATGGGAGCTTGATGTGGCTACATGACACAGGTTTGAGGTGGCAGCATCCCTTTGTATTTTCTCCATATGACTTCAGACAACAGCTGAATCCATAAATTAAAGTGGCTTCTCCTTGGGAGCCAACAGAGGGGCCAGAAGAGAGGATTTGCACCTGTCTTTCAGAAGGCACAGCACTGATGCCACGGTCCTTCTGAAACATGACAAACGTGCCAATGGTGAAATCACACCTTCCTTCAGTCTCCTACTGAGCAACATCAGCTACACAAGAGAAACTGGAAGAAAAATAAGGAGAAATAGAATCTTACAAGTAGAGATACTTCTGTTTTACACAAAATAATGGTCAGAGATTACTTTTGTTTCTATTCCTCTTTAGTTCACACACTTCCAGTTTCCTTCTCTGTTATAAGAGGACTCCTCTCCTTCTACAAGCACTGTGGGCTCAGTCCCAGACCATGGTGAGGGAAACAACCTGAAACAGCCCTTTGCTATTTCAGCCCTTGCTCAAGCACCAGAGACAACTGTCCACCAGGTCTTACAGAGCCACTTGGAACCAGACCTGCTTCGTTAGTACATTAATTTATTTTAAAACTGTGTCTTTGTCCTCCTTGTATTAAAATGCCTAGAATTGTTTCCTGTCAGCCCTAAAAAAGACACTTCACAAAAACCACTGCTGAACCCGTGCTTTCATTGATACTGGTATCTCCTGGCACATGGGGAAGGGTAAAACTTCAGGAAATATTCCCAGCCTTGCTGTACAAGGGAATGAATTAAAGATTTACTTCACTTCTTAGTAAAGATTATTTCAATAGCCACACGTTACCAATTCCATTTCACAAGAGATCTTTGTCACCTAAATAAGAATTTTCAACATATCCCATTACTCAATATGATGCAACATCCTTACACTCCATTAGTGTCTGATTGAGACACCCCCCTGCCACAGCTGCCACAGCATCCTCCATCTGCTGCCTGTACAGGGAGGGGGAATTCAATTTGAACCTCTTTCTTCAGTTGTTTTATGTGGGGTGAAGCTTGTGAGGGAAGGCATGCCTGGGCTCCAGGCTGCAGGCAGTGGCTGTGGGCAGGGAAAGCTCCAGTTCCTGTTCCAGAGTGTGCCTTCCCCCTGCAGAGCTCCCAGAACACTGAGGGGTTTTATGAGCCTGGTCTCCTCCTCTTTGGCTAGCAAATGCACCTTAACTCTCCATCTCCAGAGAAAGCCTTTACCAGGTGTGAACTTTTTCATCGAAGCCCAGCTTTATCTTCCAAAACAGCACCCCTACTTCCAGAAAAACTGTGTTTTTCCACATAAAGGATTCTGTCAGAAACCCAAGTCCTAACCAAATGTGCATCCGGGGTCTCTCAATGGCAGAGCCCTCCTTTCCTTCTCCTGGTGCTCCTGGGGATTTCCACCCTCTGAGCAGCAGCCCCAGGGCTGTTTGTCAGTGCCGACTTGTTAATAACCCTGCAGTAATTACAGGCAAGGAGTATGAAGTGATGAGACTCAGACCTCAGGGCTGCTGACCACCAACTTTCCTTTTTATCTTTGTCCCTGCCCTTTATTTTTTATTTTTCTTTCATATTAAGAATACATTAGGCCTGGACAAATTGAGAGCAGCACAAAATAGCTTCTTAATTTGAAAAGCTCTTACATTAGAAGAAAAAAACCCTTGTGTTTATTTGTTTATTTGCTCTGAATGGAACCACAGGAGTTGCTATCTCTAAACTAGCCCGAGCTGGTACATTTTCACTTAATTCCCAAGACTGTTGCCTTCCAATTCAAGCAAACATAAAGTTGCACGAGGAGCTATGGAACTTTTCAACTCTTTAGTCTTGTTCCTCAATTCCAGTGACATTTTCCCACCACTTTAAAGAAGTACTAAACTCTATGTACAGTAAGGCAATAATTCTCTGGGGACCTGAAAAGCTGTTGGGTTCCAGATGCATATTTTCAATGTGGGTTTTTTCCTTCACCTTGACACCCTGAGCAAGGCTGAGTGATCTCCCTGCAAAGCTGTTCCCCCAGCCTCAAATCCCCAAACTCTCACTGAACAACACAGTGAACTTTGTACATTATTGAACTGTGGCTGCTGAGAAAAGTTTTATTACAAAACCTAGATTAAACTGGAGATTAAACTAGTGTTTTCTGTACCATATGCCAGCTGGAATCGACCTTGCTGTGACAAGGCAGGAAAATGAAATCAGAAAAAGGTCTTCTTCAGCTAAAGGAGCTGAAATATAACCAAGCAGCCAAACTTGCCTTCTACACAAGCATGCAATGAGTGTTACTGGATTGAAATCCCAGGGGTTCCCCTGTGTCTACAAAGCAGCACAAGTTCAGAGTCCCCAGCCAGTGACTGAGGAAAGAAAAGAGGCTCTGCTGCATTGCAGGAGTGTCAGCCTTGAGGGAGGGAAGGGACAGGCCATGAATCACTCAGTCCTGCCAGGAAAACTTCAATTGCAATGAGATTCATAGGGACACTCTGAGATCCACCCTGGAGAAGCTGTGGTGGGAGGAGAGGCTGAGGGCTGGCACTGCCCAGCCTGCACAAAAGGTGCTCAGTGTGTTTAAATTTCCTGGGAGGGGCAGAGGAGATGGAGCCAAGGCTTGGCAGGGGCACCCAGTGACAGGGCAAGAGGCACCCATGGAAATTCAAGGAGTCCTGTTTAAGCACAGGAAGGTTTTTGCTGTGAGGGTGGTGAGACACTTGATCCATTTGTCCAGAGAGGCTGTGCAGTCTCCATCTGTGCAGACACTCCGAGCTCAGCGCTGTGAGTGGCCGTGTGCTGGGCGAGGGTTGGCTGGACATGTCCAGAGGCCCCTTCCAACCTCGGCTGTTCTGTGACTCTGCCTCAGAAAATGCACCTCAGGGGGCTGCTCTAGCGAGCCAGAGGACACCCTCTGATCTCTGTGAGGCTCCATTTCAAGCTCTGTGTGACAAACTCTTTGGGTGGTGTTTGTCAGATGTGGCCATGTACATGCAGCGAGAAGTCCATGACTCACCTATTCCATATTTAAAATACAGACTCATGGCACACTTCAAATTGGCAGAAATAAGAACCCTCCCATTCTCTGAGCCCAAGCAAAACCAACTAACCTTTGCAGAGCAGGATGGATCAAGACAAATTAGTTGTGTAAAAGTTTTTCTACACACAAGTTGTGTAAAAATATTAACAAAGTTGTCACAGTGACTTATTTCATCAATCAATCAATTTTATTGGTCAAACCTCCCAGCTGCAACATGGTCATCAGAAAATTGTAATAAAGTGTATTAGACAGTGTAAACTGGCTAATTATTTCAGTCACTGACCCAAAATGAACTCCCTATAAATCCATTCATCTAGTGTTAGTTCATTTGAGCTTCATTTTAGCTGCTGTGCTCTGCTCAGAAGTGACTTGTGAAGCACCAGTGTTTCCATAGCCACAAGAACTGATCAGGAGATGAAGCCGACCTCACAACAAACACAGACATCAGCTGGGCAACCAGTTCAACTTTTCCAAGCTGCTTCTCCCTTTATTCCCCATTTCCACACAAGTCCTGCAGCGATGACTTGGCCTGGATGTGATCAGTGCTGTGGCCATGCCTCTGCCTCTGGAGCTCAGGGAGATGCAGGCCATGGCCACTCCTCAGGAGCTCAGGGAGATGCAGACCATGGCCATTCCTCTGCCTCTGGAGCTCAGGGAGATGCAGACCACGGCCACTCCTCTGGAGCTCAGGGAGATGCAGACCATGGCCACTCCTCAGGAGCTCAGGGAGATGCAGACCATGGCCATTCCTCTGGAGCTCAGGGAGATGCAAACCATGGCCACTCCTCTGGAGCTCAGGGAGATGCAGACCATGGCCACTCCTCAGGAGCTCAGGGGAATGCAGACCATGGCCACTCCTCTGGAGCTCAGGGCAATGCAGACCATGGCCACTCCTCTGGAGCTCAGGGAGATGCAGACCATGGCCACTCCTCTGGAGCTCAGGGAGATGCAGACCATGGCCACTCCTCTGGAGCTCAGGGAGATGCAGGCCATGGCCACTCCTCAGGAGCTCAGGGAGATGCAGACCATGGCCATCCCTCTGCCTCTGGAGCTCAGGGAGATGCAGACCATGGCCACTCCTCTGGAGCTCAGGGAGATGCAGACCATGGCCACTCCTCAGGAGCTCAGGGAGATGCAGGCCATGGCCACTCCTCTGGAGCTCAGGGAGATGCAGGCCATGGCCACTCCTCAGGAGCTCAGGGAGATGCAGGCCATGGCCACTCCTCTGGAGCTCAGGGAGATGCAGACCATGGCCACTCCTCTGGAGCTCAGGGTTAGGCAGGACATGCTGACAGCAGAGCCCACCTGTGTGCTCTTGTGCAGGGAGATGATTTATCTTAATCTACCTTGTGTCAGTAGGGTCAGATGCAACTGATGCCAAGCCATTCAAAGCAAACTCAGTGGGACTCACTTGCAAAGCTGGGATGCCAGGCTGGGAGGTTTTCCAGCCTCATCCCTGCCTGCCCAAGCTCAGCCTTGGGGTGCTGGGCTGGCAGGAGCCTCCCCAGCTCCAGTTCCTCCCAACAAACCTGCCCAGTCTCATTTCCTCCTCACAGACCTGCTGCAAAACAACAGGCCCTGCAAAACTCAACCCCTAGAGGAAAGCAGGGTAGCTCCTGGTAGAAAAAAAAACCTTCCTATTTTGAGTAAAACAATTGATGTTGTATTTCCTCAGCACGTTGCCTAATAAGTTTCTGAAATAGCCTTACTGTGACTTTTATCACTACAGAGCTCTTGTTCCACAGTTAAGAGTCTCATTAGAATCTCAATTATTTGTGAAGCTAATTACACCTTTTTTGGTATATATAACAGACCATTGTGTGAAAAAGCTACAGTAGGAGTTGAGGTGCTCACCTACAAAATCAGCTTTGCACTGAACCTGAGGTTGAACATAACCTGAAGTCAAAGCAAGAGACATTAAGCATCTTTGTAAGAGTCTCTGCTCCTGGAGCCTTTCCGTGGCTCCACTGCTGCAGTGTCTGCCCACAGCCAGGGCTCCACAGGCAGGGATGTGGGAGGGAGCAGCCCTCAGCAGGGCAGGGGAGCAAATCCTGCAGCTCCTGTTCAAGGCCTGCTTCATATTTGCTGGCCTGCATCTCCCCCACACTTTTAAATGTGAGCTGTGAGAATCCACAAGCCCAGAGCTCATCCCACAGCTGAGAAGGAACAAGCATTTCACACTTCAAGCTTTTCTTTTTAAATCCTAAGTACCTTAGGAACCCATGACACACTTTCAGAATTCACTTGGCTGCTTGATTTTGATTCAAATCTGTCCAAGGGAATAGATTTGCTCCCACTCAACTCTGGGCACTTTGGAGCCTTCCCCAAAACCAACCAGTTCCTTTGAAACTTCTCCTCATTCCCTGTTCCCAGGTGGGTATGGCAAAGCCAGGAAGTGGTGCCAGTACCTTCCTACCTCTTGGGCAGAAATAGCTGCATTTTAGGGGCTGCAGCTGCAGTTTTGAGCAGCAGGTTGGAGGGAAACTACATGGAAAAGGCAAAGACAGGAATTGCACAGGAAAGGCAACAATGAGTGCAAGAACACAGAATGAGACTAAGAAAGACACTCTGTGACTGAGGGGGAAAGATTTTCTTGGATAGTGATTTTTGTTCCAAAAAAAATTCCTGTTGCTCTGCCTGTTAATATAACCCCATTATCGTGGACCTCAGCTGGTGCCACACACACACTCCCCATTAACATGGGAATTTCCCTGCCTGTCTCATATGATGCTAGAGAAGACAGGTAACATCTGTCAGGCTTGTACAGCAGCTCAGCAGAATATTAATCCATCAACAACTGCCCTGCACTGGCTATCAAACCCAATCTGAATTTTCATCCCACCAACATTTTCCAAAGAATACTATCAAAGGATAGAAAACTTCTGTTAAGAAGCACATTTAGTGCAGACTTTGAGCAAATGTCCCTTAAACCATTACAGAGTGTGTGGAACATATAGAAATAAAAAAATTAATTAAAAAATACACAGGTTTTTGCCCAGGCCATGCTACAAAGAAAATAAAATTGAACTAAGTTTGCAAGTTCTCGTATAGTACTATCACTGCCACATTTATTTGGAAAAGAGAGGATAAAACTTAAACCTGTTATGAGGAACGATTTGCATGTTCCTGGAATACAGTACACCCTGTTCTTATGAAGTCTGGAGAACTCTGGGGAGGGATGAATGATGCTCTTTCTCTGCTAGGTGGAAGAGATTTCCTACTTTTAGGATTTCTTTACATATTTTACATTGAGGTAGGTCCTGAGGAAACCCCTGCTTATCCAAAAGTTTCCTGATGATGGAGCAGGGAGCTGTTGCTCAGGGGCACCTGGTCAGGGTGCAGCACAGAGAGGGGGTGCAGCAATCAGAGGTCAGGGCTCTGTGCTGAGGCACCCACCATATGGCAAACACCTTTTGGGGTGTCAATCAGAAAGGCCATTTCTGCTCAATGTACAGACCAAATATAGGAGACAATTGCTCGCTGAAGCAAACCACATGAACACACTTTCCTCTCACAACAGAACCTTATGAATGCAAAAATAATTGCTGATCTTGTGATCTGGGGGGCAAGCTGCACACTAGTGCTGTGTTGTGCAATATCCTGTAAGTTTTCACTTTAAAAGACTTATTGCATAGCTAAAGCTTCCATCCTGCAACCAGATATATTCCTGACCTCTTAATTGAGCTGGGCAATATATTCTCAGCCAAAAAAATTAAATCCAAAGATGCTTTATTTTAAAGAAGGTGTTAGCTTCAAAGCTAAGCAAGGATTTTAGTCATGGTAATGTGACTAAGCACAAGAGAGAAGCTTGGGGAAGAGGAGGCATGAAGAACCGGCCTGGCCAGATCATCAGCTGGCATTAATCACCCTCACACTACTCCCATTGCTTGATTTATTCTCCCTAAAGACCAAGGCATTGAGAAGTAGCTACACCAAAAGTACCAGCTCTAAAAGCTGGGTGGTTTGTTCTCCAAGGAAGTCCAGCAATGCCAGGGTAGCCCTGGCCCACAGCTGTGTCCCACCCTGTGCACTGCACTGTGCACAAACGGGGAGAGCCTCATGTAGGTGTGGTCATGCACAGTTAGTCCTAACATCAACATCACTTTTGTATTTCCTCATTGTATTTGTACTTTTTTTAACTGTTCAGATCTGGTACTGCAGTGGGGGTGGGGAGGGCTTCCTGGAAGTGCCTGGAGGATGGTGGTTCACTGAAATGTGTTTTTGCCTCTGCCCTTCTGTTTTCTATCAAGAGAGGGTTTACCCTGAAGCATGGGTGAAGAGAAAGAGAGCACAAGCAGAAAGAACAATGGCAATGGCAGGAGGAATTCATATGGCTTCATGTCTTTCTTTAAGTCAGTCCTAGATGCTGAATAAATGATTACCCAGAAAATAGGCAAACACATAACAACCTGTTTATTCAACTTTGCAATGTGAGAATTTTGATTTTGAACTTTCATTCCCCATTTGCAAGAGAATCTCAGATTACCATAGTGACAGAAATTACTAAGGTCTTTTTACCTTGTAACTGCAGAGAAAGAGCTTGAAAACAGGAGACCAAAAGAATCTTCAAACAAAAGCCAAGTAACAAGTATGAAGCAGATCTCCTCATTTCAGTATTTGCTGGTTTTAGGTCAGCTGTGAGTGTCTGGGCTTAGCTGTGGAGCATCAATGCTGGTCCTTTCTAACCCGTGCTGCCTCACAGCTCCTGGGAATGCTCCTGGCAGCAGGGTGGGAGCCTGCAGGGGGCTGAGCAGGAGCATTCTGCTCGCAGCTGCTGGCTGTGCTCTTCACCAAACAGGAGGGAATTCAGCCTGTCATTAGCAACCTGCTCTGGGAGCCACTCGTAGAGCTGAGGACACTGACTGCAAGCAGGTTCTTAGCACCGTGAGACAGGCAAATCCATGTCCCTTTCAAAAGCAGCTTCTGGCCCTAGCACAGGAACTGGGAATGTCAGTGATTTTATGGGGACTGGATATATTCTTTACACTGCATCCTTCTGCCCAGGATCAAATACTTATACTACCCAACACTGTGTTTTTACTTGGAGACAAATTTGGATTTTCACTAAACTAAATTTAGAACACAGAACAGCATAAAATTAGTTTTAAACTATATATAGAACCAAGCTGTATTTTAAAAGATTTTAAAATACAGATACATTGAATATAGGAAACACATAGTAAATGCTCACTTACCCAAAAAGCATCTTTAAACTGCAGCTGGGTCATTATAATTGCTCTGTGGAAGGGTAGGAATCCTTCAGCAGGTCCGTTGTGGGGTGAGAGTAGCAGCAGGCAGAGCTCTGAGCCTTGTCACTGCACCCCAGCCCAAGCAGAAAGTGCAGCACATCCACAGACCTGTCCCTCCTGGGGTCAGGCTGGTGCCAGCAGCATGGGGCTGTTCCAGGCAGCTCGGAGAAATGACCTGTGCCTGTGAGGGACAGAGGGCAGAAGAGCTGTTGCTCACACACAGAGACATGCAAGCGCTCAGCACCCGCACCCCAAACCTGTTTCTCTTCTGGTAAACAGTTAATATTGAAATGAGGAAGCAAGGAGATGTCAAATGGTGTCAGGCTGCTCCTTGCTATGGGTGCGTGTGAGCGGACAGGAAAAAAATAGAGGGGGAAAAAAAAGGCTCTAAGTTCAGTGATATGATTTGATCAGCTGCAGGAGTAGAGAGAACAATTACAGGGCAAAGGAAATACAGCACAATACAAAGAGATAAGCTATTCTCTAATGCCACAGTCTTGCAAAGAAAAAGAAGCAAAAGAGACATAGGTGCCCCATTTCTGCAGCACCTTCTGGGGCTGGTAGAGGCCCATGCCTTTGCACAGGGAAGCTTAGCTCAAAGCTGCATTTTGCAGCTGAAAAGGCTTTTCAGGACTTGGGTTAAATTAAGAACCCTGAGAAGTGTGCAGGTGTCTGCACACATTTAGATATCTGGATGTTGATGTAGAGAACACTCCTGATTTGCATGTCCTCACACAAATATTCATATGAATATGCAAGATATGTGAAATTTAGAAGTAAAATCCAAAGTCTTGAAAAAGAAGAGAGCTAAGTTTGTTAGCACCATGACCTGAGTGAAGCCTCACAGACTAGTGAAGCAGCAGCACCCCGACCACACCCAGCACCCTGCTGACACCAGCTATTTCAGGCAGCTCCCTAAATCAGCTCCTCCACTTGTTATAAAACAGCTGCAAACACCTGAGCACAGGGTAATACATCTAAAGCTTCCCTGAAACCCTCTCCAAAGCACCTGTCCTCCAGGTGAGGTTGCCTCTGTTCACCTCCTTGGGATGTTTTAAGCATTCTTAAACACCTGTTCTTAAATACTCGCTGGCATTTTTGGGGTGTAGGGAAAAAAAGATAATAGTCCTGTGGTGGTTGCCGATGCAAAAGCTGTCTGTCCACACCAAGAACACCTCAGGACTCACTGATCTCCAACCAACCAATGCTGCTCTGGGTGTTGCTGTTTTCCTGCTGTCCCACAGCAGCACCCCGGGCAGATCAGGAGTGGGGAAGTCTTGCAGCTTCCCTGGGCTCCAGCAGGACTCAGGGCTCTGCTCAGAGAGCTCTGCAGCACCTGGGGGCTGCAGTTACCCCAACGCACTCCAATTTGTAGCTGGTGTTTTAAAGAATTTGCAAGGTTCCCTCCTGATGGTCTGAAGAAGACAGAATGTGCAGGAGAGACTGTGAGGAAAAATGAAGTGCAGGCAGAGGAGGGCAAATGAGTCTGGAGGGTCAGAGGTGTAGCAGGAAGAAAGCATCATTGCATGAGAGTGGGAGAAGGAGAAATGTGAGGATTCACTTGCTGACAGTGTTGAGGAGAAAGGAGTGAAGTTTTCTTCCAGAAGAGAAAATTCCTTGAAAAAATGTATTTTGAGGGCATGAGCACTAGTCATACTTGATTTGTATGAAAAAAAAAAAAAAAAGGATCTTTTTTAGCGTGTTTTTTCTCAGTCCTTCCAAACCTAAATGTTTCCTGTTACTATTTCCAAGTTACAGCTGTGCTTTGAAACCATCTCTGCTGCTGTTGGGGTTCATAAAAATGCACTGAGTGCATTTCAGCCCTCTAAAATGATACGCTACTTTCCTGTTATTTTTAGTTTGGCCTCTAGCCACAAAGCCAATCATTTGCCTAAACCTCAGGCTGGGCTCTGTGCCTGCATCCCTCCCACCCAAGAGCTCTGGTGTAGCACAGCCAGCTCCCCAGCAGCTCCCAGGGATGCTCTCTCAATGCCATCAGCATGGGCAGTTCACTCTGTGCTGGGGGAGAGTTTCTTAGAGTAGCCCAGACCAGGTCTCCAGTTTGAGTACTTTGAGCTGTCAGGGAGTAGCTGTGTGAGTCCCAGCCCTGGCTCTGATGAAGTAGATTTGGGTCGATTTGGGTCCCTGCTCCCAGGTCCTGGTGGTGCTGAGTTATGTCCAAAGCGTGCTGTGCTGTGCAGGGGTAACCAGACTTTGCAGGGCTTTAGAAGAAGGACACAATTCTCTATTCCTCTCTGCTCTAAATAGGAACGGGATATCAAGGCCTCCAGTTCTGAAATGCTGTATCTCAGGACTGGGTTCATATCCTGATGTGTGTGGCCACAGTTCTCTGGAAAGGCTGAGCCTGGGAGGGAGCCCTGTGGGGCTGAGGCAGGGAGCCTCACTCACTGAACCTCACTGGGCTGTGAATGCCGTGATGCCATCTACTGAAATCCCCTGAGCATTCTGCAATCCCCCCTGCAAAAGTGATATCAGAACCTTTGAGCCAAGAAGCAGCATTTTAGTGGGCAAGGAAGGGGTTGAGACTTGTCAGGATGCTTTGGACATCTGCAGGGCCTTTCAGCTGCCCTTTCTCACTCCTTTAAAGGGGATTTTAGCCTAACCTGACAGGCTTACTCAGAAATTCAGCAATGTCAACAAGGAGCCTTAAGTGGAACTCTTCCCTGACAGCCACTGTATCTTCTTCCACCACTGCTCTTAGAGGTTAAAAATCATGTTTTCTGTTTGATAAGGCCAAGAACACACTTCCCGAGGGTTTTTTCTCAGTAATTAAATCGTTTGGCAGCAGAATGTACCATTTGAATCCATTCTGTAGTGAAAAGTGAGGATATGTCTGATTTTTTTAAAAAAAATGTTTTAAAAGCCCTCAATTCCTCATTCTTTAGAATGGAAGTTTCATTTAATTTTTAACTATATACTACTTTGAGAAAAGCTTTTTAGCAGGGATTTGGGTGGCAGTTTTGGATTTGACAGTAGGCAAACTATGAAAATGGTATCTACAAACATTTTTGTGCTCATCCAGTATGCCAAGCAAGACATTCTTCAGAGAAAATGTTTCTGATTTTGGGGAGTCTGATCAAGTAGACAGTAAACCTTTTACTCTACATAGCAAGAGGATGAGGGAGTCCATGAAAGGTATTCAGGCAGAAGACAAAGAAATGCTGAATACTCAGATAATCCTGGTTTTGAGCTGGCTGTAATTTTCAGAAGGCCTCGGGTATATTGTGGTCCCTTGGAATGGTGTTTTGGGAAGTGCCAATGTGTAGCCCTGGTTCCACGCCTCAGGTGTTTTGGTTTTCTGAAATTATTTTCCCAGGGAATTTTCTGTAAACAGGAGAAATGTTTTTGTAACTGTACCTATGTGGTTCATTCATTTCCTGGGAGGGACTTCTTCTTGATGCCCCTCTGGTTTGACCAATCTGATTGAAGAGGTTTGCCTTTGTTTCACCAATCAATTTGGTCTGTGTAAAATAGTATAAAAGGGAGACACATCCTGAAAATAAGGGAGTAATTTTCAGCCTTCTGAATCTCGGAGTCTGTGTCGTTGTGGTGTAAAACAGCGACACCAATGGAGACTGGAAGGCACTGGTGCAGCCCTTCCCAGCCTCCAGAACCATCACACCTGAGATACAGCTTCCAAACAACTGCTGCAGTGCAGCCATGTCCAAAGTCCAGCAGCCCAGCCTCTGGGGTCTGTCTGAGCCCCACAGCCTGGGGATAGAAACCACTGGCAGAGGAAAAGCAGGACTAAAACAGAGACGGCCCAGCTGCTGAGCTGTGCCCACCATTCCAATTCCATATGAATGGATCTCTGAATTTCCATGCAGGAAATGCCAGGGGCTTGCAAATGATCCCCAGTCATATCCATTAAAAATGTTGAAATCACCTTGCCTTCTGTGAGGATCCAGCCTCTGTTCCCATGGAAACAGAAGCTGCAGCCTCTGAACACCTGGCTGGGTCTGTTCCAGCTGCTCTGGGCCAGCGTGGCTGCGGCTGGAGGCTGCTCCAGCACGGCCCAGACCCCACACCAGGGTCTGCTTGGCTCTCAGACTCAACTCCCTCTGGTCCTGTTAGAGGGAAATGCTGGAACAGCCTTCCAAAAGCAGTCTCACAGTGCAAGACAGCCTTGCTGGTGTTCTGCTTCAGTAAAATCCATAATTAATATAAAGATTAATTCCACAGGCTCTGTTCTTACCTCTTACCTAACATTTCATAGCAGTTTCTAACAGAGGCCATCACTGAAAGGTGGTCCCTGTTCTGCTGTTTTACCCAAGACAAAGATCATCAGCCTCTGCCACACTCTTAAAGATCATGAATGGATTTCCTCTAGAATTAACATTGTGATACTTTGTATATAATAAAATTGTTTGTATCACAGAAATGTGGGGTCTTTTTGTGCTTGGTAAGTGTTTAAACTATTTTTACCCCTGAAAATGTTTAAAAGGAAAAAAAAAAAAAAAAAAGGGAACTACGGAAAAGTGCAATGTCACTGAGGCCTTGAACAACACAAACAGGATCAGGTTGCTCTTTGGAGAAAAGTAGAAGTACTTTGTGAAAGAGAAAATGAAATTATTTGGGTTTTTATCCCCCTATTCTTGTCATACATTCAGGTACCTGCTGAAAGATGTTTTTAATTTCTCTGACACCTTTTGAATGCTTTATCAATACACTGGCTTTCTCCATGCCTTAATTCAAAGCAAATCACTACTCATTTGGAATCACTGCACATTCATCAGCCAAGCAGGCAGTGCTGGTGCTGTTGAGGAGGTTTCTATGTCTCAAAAGAACCCTTGGATCTGTGTCCCAACCATATCATCTGCAGCAGGTTCGGCCTCTGGACCAGATGTCCCTTCTTCAGCAACAGTTGTCTAGCATCATGGGAGGCAACACTTTAGCTTCCTTCAGCATATTTTAGCCAATACTCTGCATATGAGTTCATTCAGAAACATCAACAGTCAGGTTATAATATTTTTGTTTGTTTCAATATTCCTGGGCACACTGGATTTATTAGACTTTATTTTTTTAAAAAATCAGATCTCACCACCACTATGGCAAGAGCTGTACTCATATTCCCAAGGAATTGACATGAAAAAATATGGTAGAAAAAAATCCAACCACTAAAATTGAAGAAGTGTTTTGAATTTCTATTACTATGACATCTAAAAATATAGTGTATGTGGTTTTCTCTGAATCAAAATTTCTAACTGTCTACTGGTGACACATCAGCACTTGCCCCAAAAGGAATTCCATTTGTTCTGAGCATAATTAAGAGGTGGTATCCTGGGAAAAAAACAAGGCAGAACTAGCTGCTTTTACTTAACAGAGCTGGGAGGTAGGAAAACATTAGTCAAGGAGAACACTGTGAGAGCATTACAAGAGTTATTTATGTAGGAATTAAAAAACCCTAACACACTCCACACAAACTGTTCTATGAGCCTTTGTCTTTGTCTGGAACACTCAGCTCATTTCTTTCCAGGAGACAGAGTATTTGGACTTTCCTACACTGAACCTGTAGTGCCTTTAACCCTTCAGACTACTTCAAATAATCACAAAACGGGACAGCACCCACTCGTGGAGCTTTCAGCTGAGGTTAACTTTTAGAGGTTACTACTACAAATATTATTTATGTAATGCCTTGATGCTCTAGCCTTCCATATATAATAACAACTCAAAAAATAAACACAATTGCTTTTGTAAACTTGTCCAGAAAATGCTAAATGCAGACGTTGCTTTTTGTGAATCTTCTTTAGCAGCCAGATAAGATGACACATTTCTGGTTGATAAAGCCAAGAATGCTGCCACTGGACATTATGCACATTTTTCACATCTCCAGGAGCTGCTATGGGTGACCCAAGATAAGAAATGAATGTACAAAACACAGAAAGATAGAATGTTTTAAGTTTTAATCCAACAAATGAAGAGGGTCTTGACACAGTAAAATACCACTGTATTGCTAATGCTCTACAACTGTACATTAAAAATAATTATTGTCTATAGATGTAAAAATAGCAAGTTTTATGATTGAGTAAAACACAGTATAGAAACCATTCAAAATCAAGTAGAAACCTCTTAAACAACTGAGGCATTTATGTAAGTATTTCTCCAAAGGTATTAAACAAAACACAGTTCATACTGACTCTAAACATCCCCCCACCTTCCCCACACTCTGCCCTAATTTAATTGATTAGAAAAATAGTAGTCTCAGTTACTATATTTTGCATTCTCTCAGAACCATCTAGATTCTCCATTTTCTTCAAGTACAGTAGAACAGCTCTTCACAATACAGTACTACCCTGAAGTAATTCATTTCCCAACACTACAGAATTTTGATAGCAAGTATTTCAGATTAATTTTGAAGGCTAGAATAGGCCCAGGAAGTTTGCAGGGGGGCAATTAAATTTCAAATGCAAATTATTTACACAAACATTAGTGTACTGTAATTACAGCATAAAACTTGCAATGCAGTTGATGAGTGCTTTTAACAAAAGCTCCAAATGAAAGAAAGGGAAGAAAAAAAGATTACAAAATAAATAATCTAAAGTTCTTCATGGTAGAAACGCTCATCATGAAGCTGCCTACCATAATCTGTTGCTTCGCTGTTAAGAAACAAATCCTGGTTCTTAAGAATTTCTGCTTCAGAAAGTTTTTTATCATCATTCAAATCCATCTCTTCAATGAGGTGCAGAGCCTGTAAAAGAAACAGACCACACATGCACCAAGTTAAAACAATTCTGATTTTTGCTTATTTATGTATTATAAACAGAGGGAAGTCTAGCAGTAAAATGAAGAACCAATTGCAGAGTATTTTAGTTGTAGCTCGTTCACCAGTATTTCACAGTTCAAAGCTAACAGGCTGTGCAGCAGCTCTACTGCACCTTATTTCTGGGAAATAGGAGTCCTGGCATTACATGGGCTTTGTTTTCATTTGCTGAACATCTACAGATACAGTGATTTAGGGAATCCTTCTGCTCCTACTTTTCCTGATTGGTTTGGTTCAATGTAACTGAGCCAAAAATAACGGGGACTAACGTCAACCAAGGGGATTTTAAAAGCACTCTGCATGGCAAAAGCTGAAAGATTAATGACAAACATCTTGGTCAACACATGTCAATCCCTTAAAATGGAATAGATAGTAATTTTTCTATTTTTATGTTATTTAGTTACCGGGTTTCTCAAGTCATTTTGAAATGCCGAAATGGAAGTGTAATACTCTGACTTCAAACAGCAGTGTGTGACTGAAATCAATGCTACCTTCTCTTTAGGACAGGTGACTTTGCTAAGCCTTTATACTACCCCAAGGAAAAAACTAGCACATTAGAGAAACAAATAAATTATTAGTTGCAGAATTGAGCTATTACTACAGCATAGCCTTGCTGTAAGCCCAAATTTGAAAGACAGCTGAGAAGAGCTAAACCCCCCCCCCAAACTAAGGAAGCCAACACAGGTCTGAACACACTCAGCAGCACACAGAGTTCATGTCAGAACAGGCCATGCAAAGGCTCCCAGATCCCCATTAACAGAAATACTCCCAGAACAGCTCAGCATCCAACAAGGTCCCACAGGGCAGCACCCAGGGCTGCTCCTGTCCCCAGAGCCCAGCAGGGCACAGGGGGCAGCTCAGGGAGGAGCACATGGGCTGTGTCTGACACCGAGAGGTGCCTCTTCCCCAGGAACATGAAGCCATGGGAAGACCTGGTGTTCCTGCCATTCTAAAACCAAAATCCTCCATGGTAACACAAAGACATGGAAAATCTAGCTGAGAAGTTACTAGAAGAAAGGCAGAAATCTTCTCTACTACACTCAGGGACTGGAAACTACCACAAAAAATAAGCTAAAATGAGAATCCACTTAAAAGCTATTATGCTGTTCTACCTCTGATTAAACCATTTTAATTAGCATCATCAAAGTTTGCTTTACACCACCTTGAATCACAGAGTACTTCCATTTTCTTTTACTTTAAACAAGTTTTTAGTTCCATAAATTATGATGATTTATCCAGTTAGAAGAATTACAATCAATTTCTTATTTCAAAATTATGCAGCTTCTTTTGGTAGTGCATCTCATTACATTTACCTACAACAACTAAAAAATTACTTATTAAAATTCTGTACCCTTGAGTCAAAGCAGATAAGCTATTTAAACATGTACAGAAGCACTTTGTTAATTTACAAACATTTACACAATTAATAGGAACTTCACATTTGCCTAATGCAGTTAAAGTACCTGCATTCCTTGTCAAAGTAAAAAGAAGTTAAAAATACATACAAAGATCTACTGATACTCTTTTTCAATAACTAAGACACAATAAATCTGAATGCTTTCCTCATTTTGCTGTGATTCTTCAAAATTTTCCTGCAGTAATTAAACCTAAGCAGCAGTGAAACCACGAACCTCCTCTTGTGCAATACCCTGATTGTTGGGTACTATCCAAGACAGCAGCTCTTGAGGGCTGAGTTTTCCATCATGATCCTTGTCATAGTCATTCACAAACCGGTCCTTCTCAACCAGTATCCATTCTGGATCTTCCCTTGCAGCTAGTAAGACACAATTGTAAAGTTTAAGGCCACTGTTCACTTTAAAGCAGAGGTTTTCATCTTTTCTCCTAAGCAAATTTGCTTATTCTCATAAAACATAACCTAAAGGTGATGTCACTAAACAAAACCAAACCTTGATGGGCAGAGGAAAGTAGGGAAAGCAATTTCATTTACTGTCAGTATTTATTTGCACAGTTGTTTTATACTTACCTGATGTACAAGTATTGCATCCTGCAGCCTACAGCAATCTTACACTTGTCCTTAACTCTTTAAGAAATTGAGAAGTAATTAATCAAAATTATAAACACTGCAGACAAGCATGATCTGGCTTTCTAAGCCTTATGAAAATCAAAAGTAGCAGGTATCACAAGCATGTAAGTTTAAAAATAATTACAATAATTACAATTCTATTATTAAGGAAGAAAAAGTGAAGTCTCTCCTTCCTAACATCTGGTTTTGCAAGGAGATTTTTTCCTTTATGTCACAATTCACCATACACTGTTGCCCCAAACCAGGAGCTAATTATGAAATCTGAGCCCTCATGCAGCTATTAGTCATTTTAAAGAGTGCTGCAGGAACACTGTCTGCAGAAGAGAAAAGCTGAAGTAGTTTGTACAATCACAGCTGCTTTTTGAGTCTTGCTAACAAGCTGTGATGACAAAGCTGTTATCTTCTCTATTACTGCAACAATTTCACTCCTTTCCAACAACTCTTTATAGACTGGCTTGGAAAAGCTTTCTTTCATGTTAGAGCATGAAAAAGAAAGAACCCTATAGTTGCATCAGAGATCTGCTGTTTTTACTGGTTCTGACAAACAAAGATGGTTATAAAATATGAAATTCCAGGTGGCTGATTAGAGTGAAGAAAAATGGATTATTCCCCTGGTTCTCCATATCCTCATTTGGCTTACACAGTTCTCCCCAGCTAGGATGCCATTCAGAATCAGCACTTCTTTGGGCGAAGCAGACTTTCCACAAAGCTGAAGTTACTGGGCTTTTTGGAATGGGAAGAATTATTTGCCCTAGCTTTTAGCAAATCAAATATAGTGTGTAAAATATCCATTGAGAAATACTGATAAGCATCAGGTAAGTGTCCTTCTTGTTAAAGAAGGAACAGATCAAGTTTAAGGAAGGGCAAGACTGGAAAAAAACAAACCCAAACAAATCAGAGTGAAGGCAGCAATCAGGCTTCTGATACCTGGAACAGTGAAGTGACTCCTCACACTTCCCCTCCATCCCTCTCACAAACATTCAGCTCAGTCCTTCCAAAGCAAGGCTGGCAGCTGCCTGCTCAGGCTGATCAAGGCCAGGGCAGTTTTACCCTCACACTCCTGCTAGCTGGATCTGCAGATGTGGTCAGCTGGCAAATGCAGCTGCACCTTGTTTCAGCTGCATCTTTTGTGGTCAGGAATTCACTTCAGTCTTTCAGAAAATAAGAAGCAACTTGCAAGGAAACTGTGGAATGGGCTACACACAAACCACCACCAAACACGCAAGGGGCAGACTGAAATAAGGAATCCACTACGCCCAGTTTCAGAAAACAGAATTATTCCAAGACAGTAGATCTTACTCAGAATCTGTAGGTGTAAGTGTGAAAAGCTGAAAATAAATGTGCATCCAATTCTCTCCATTCCAAAAGCTTTTGTTAGTTCCCTCTTTCACACCCCTTCCCTTTTTTCCTTACTTGGGTCTCTTCTGTAATCACCAAGGAATTCTTCCAGGCTAACAAATCCATCACCATCTTTATCATGTTCTTCTAAAGCCTCCTGAATGACAAAGTCCTTTTGTATACATACAAAGAGCAAAATTAGCAACTCATGATCAAGAGAAACTGAATCATTTTAGAGCAACGACATACTCCTTAAATAAAAGAGTCCCTCATTTCAAATCTCTTTTTGTGTTCTGTGCAGACTAGTGCAGTAATTGCTTCCTGTGCAATAAAACAGATCCTGAAGAGTTTAGAATGTCAGATTTCATGAAAGCGAAATCTGAAAGTGTCCATAGAGCTGGAATCCTTTAACACAATTCAAAACTGTAAAAGCAGCTGAGAAACATGAATATGTACAAAGCTCTATCACCTCATTTCACTTTTCCTTTCAGTAATTTGCATTTTCGCAACTTAATTGAATTGTTAGGAGAACTGGTTGGTCTTTCGCCCACCAGAGAGCCCAAACTGAAAGCTAAAATCTCACTGATGGATTTACAGCCTAACAGAGCTGAGAGGTGGCTAAGCCAGTCCAGTCCCCAAAGTTGGGGATGCTTGTGCAATCCTAGTTCTTGAAACAGATTTCAAAGAAAAGCACTGAACTCCTGCTCCAGCTCCTGACCTCCAGTACTGGATCCACAAGACATCACCTGATTTTTAATTTGGGCTGTCCAAGCCATATCTATGGATATGCTGCATATATGGATATCTATGGATTCTGCTGCACTTCCTGTAGTACTGTGGCTAAGAACACACATTAAGAAAGACCTACACACACAGGCTGGTAAAGATGTTCCCCTAAATCTTACCGTCATGTATTCCACTTCCTCAGGATGTTCAAATGCAATATATTCATCCACATTTAGAGCAGGAACATCATCTCTATTAGCTTTCTCAAAACGTTTTTTCTCCTTTAAATGAAGCTTAGAAAATAGATTTAGTTAGAGCCCTTACTGGAAAGAAAAAACAACATAATAGTAGCTGGCTGTAAGGTCATTAGGATATTAATTGTTTCACATTTCCTACTCATATTATACTGATGTTAAATTTTCACTAAAACCAGCTCATTGAGAGCAATAAGAGCAACTCTCTTAATTAAGATGACTTTATTCTAAGAATCACAAAAAACTCTGGGTTTTTTTTCAATTTAAAGAGCTATTTAAAACACACTAAAGAGAGATAATGAAAAGACCAAGAATTCTCAATTTGGTATGTGCATCCTGTCCTAAAAGTCACCAATTCCCAAAATAACAAAGTGGAGTACAATGATTATAATTAATGGGAGCCATTGCAAATTCCAGAATTTACATTTTAAGGACACTTAACCTTCTGGATCTACATCTCATTTATGTCGAGGGCTGCCTGTAGTTCAGAGAAGGTCTTGAAAGATCATGTACATAAAATGTCTTTTCTGAAGCCATTTTAAGCCCAGATTCTTTTACTACAGGACTGCTGTCCACTACACATGATCATTTTAAACAGAAGTCACTTCTCTGACCTGTTTTAAGCATATGTATTAGCATGCCATTAAAAAAAGAAATAATACCTGATGTAAGCAGGCAAGTTCTTATTTCTGAATGTCTTGCATTTCCTATTTCTGTCTTCCAGATGCGCAAAGACTTCCTATTTTTTTCTTGTTTCATTTTGTACAATCTCTTTGGACAAAGTACAGACCCACATCACTGACAACTGATCTCTGCTCAAACTGCACATGATGTGAGCTATAAAAATCTTGGAACCCCATCCTTAGGTGTGCTGTGCTATCAGTGTGAGTGATCTGGGTATGGGAGTAGCCAGCAAATCAGAGATCATAAACACTTTACAAATAACCATTTGAGATTGTACTTCTGGTTTATATCCTACCTATTGACACTTCTCTCAGCATCAGGCTAACCTGATGAACACAGAGCATAACATGTAACAAATGAAGTGTAAGATCTTAACTATTCTGCAAAATAGTTAAATATCTTCTTAGAGAAAAGCTGACCTTAACTGGGAATTTAACTAGGAAGGCAATCCAGAAGGATTACAGAAAGTACTATACTGCAATATAATGTAACCTTGAACCACTGAAGGAGAAAATAAGTTTTCCAGTTTTTGGGGAAGTGATGAACAAGGCCGCCACCTTCTGGTAAATCCCTGTGGTTATCTGATGTCAATTCTAAACTGTCTCACTCTTCCATCTTGATCAGAGCAGGACCATTAATTTACAAACATAAGGAAAATGCTGAAAGTGGCTGACCTGTGATGCTGCTCATTTATAATCTAAGTTGGAGAAGTCAGCAGACAGGAAAACCCAGCAAGCAGTCAAGTCATAACACAAGCAAGCAGTTCTATCCTAGCTTATATAGCTATAGCTCTTCATGTATCTGTGATGGCAATGTCTCAAACATGGTATCAGTATTTTGACTAGAAGTTCCTCTGGAAGTCTTGTGGTATTTAAAAGCTACATAATATTATCTACTACTACTTTATTAAAAGCAGACAAAGCAATCCTCACAAAAATAAACCTCTGGCCAGAATAGTCTAAAAAACCACTTATTCTCTTTCTGAGAAACATTTACATATACTTATAAATGTGGAACTTGAAACAGGTTTTGCTATGTGGTGGTTCTTGGTGAACCTTTTCTCCCTGCCTCTCTTTCCTCTTTCCCCACATAAGGATCTGCTTTCATAGATGCGACTCACACACAACTTCTGCGTTTAAACATCCATTTTCAGCTGTGGGAGTTGCACTTTCATTGCTTAAAACTGTTTGAATTGCTATTGCTTTCTCTGTGAGTCTCTAATGGACAGGCAATGTTACAGCAGGCAATACTGACAGCCCACACTGAGTGCTTGAGCAGTAACTGAAAGACTGGCTGGAACAGTGCAACCAAGGGGTTAAAGAGCCTCCTTCTGCTCCAGCCCCAGTGGTGCTGGCCCCTGCTGAGGGCAGGACCCTGTCAGGCTGCAGACCTCACCCAATGGATTTCTGCAGCCCAGGTTTAAGATGGTGGCTGGAGACCATGTTCTGCTGTAAGACTGTCAATACACTCATGATCCACTCAGCCAGCAAAATACACTCAAGAGGTACCATTTCATTGTGTCTTTATTTTGTCAGTAGCAGCTTTAATACTCCACTACTTTCCTTTAATTACTCCCCTATCTCAGCTAGCACAAAGTGTTAAACATATGCCAGCTGCTCTTTTTTTCTCTACCCATCTTGTTCTGTCACAATAAACAAATATTGCTGCCTTTGGCCAACAGCTCACAGGAGCTGCTGCTGAAACATTTTACCTGGCGAAATGATTCTTCTTCTTGATCCTCCAGGACAGTGTCCTCATCAAAATCAATTACACGATCATACATTTGCAAGTTATATTCCTTCCAAGACACCAATCCATCACCATCTTTGTCATAGTCACTGAAGTGCTGCTTAGCTTCTTGTGTAACATAATGCTTAAAAGACTGCTGTATCCAGGAGCTCAGCTCATCTGTGAAAAACATTGAAAATATAACAAAACAAAGAAAATCAGAATCATCTGCACCATAAAAATTGTGAAGATCCCTCAGATCTATTCTGTCTAGAATATACTTGGCAATTCGGATGAAAGCATATAGGCAAGAAGTTACTTAAAGCAAACCAGTCTGTTTGCTCCATGCTGTGGTTTTTTCCAAGGCAACTGAATGAGGGAATAGATCACAGCTACAGACTTCAGGGGGTTTGTTAATGGTGATGTGGCCTTGTCTTTTCAATTCTGAAGGGAATCAACACTACAGCACCATTTCATTTTTCTCCAGAGCTTTATGAAAATGATGCTGAGTATGGTTTAGACAGACAATTCTAAATGTAATTTGGTGCCCCAAAAAACATTGTTCCCATCACTCTGGGGTTTCTTTTGAAAAATCCACAAACTGAAATAAAACTTAATTTAGTACCATTGCCTTAATTACTCAAAATAAAATATTAACTGTTTATGTAGAGCTATTTTCCCTTTACTTGGGGCTGAAATCAAGCCTCATAGTTTGGAAAGGTTTTTTAGCTGCTTGTTTTTATAGAAATGTAGCTAGAAGAAATAAAACTTAATATACCAATGAACTGACATTAAAGTTACTTCATTTAGAGAAGATTGGGAGAACATATTCTCCCAGTATCTCTCAGCTATTTTCAGGTGCCTGGAAGGGAAAAACATCTTCCTCTGCATTGCAAAAATTACACATCTTAATCAACTCAACTGAAATCCTGCTCTGAAGAGTCACAATGACTAATGGAAAGTCCTATAGAAATCACTACTTTGACATAGAAAAATCTTACAGCATTTTTAAAATACTAAAGTATTTTATCTTGTCCTTCTTGGCAGAGGCATCAATACAACTTTATTAGGTTTATTTAAATATCCTTGAAAAGCAGCAATGGGTTTTTAAACATACATTTTGAGTACTGAATTTATATTAGCAAAGTGACCAGCTTGCTAACAGATTCTGGAATTGATTGAACATGCAGAGGTGTGTGTGCCAGCAAGGCCTGTGCACAAACCAGCACTGCCTTATAAGAAACTGCAACATGATTTCTTAAAGATGGGCACCATTAATTAATGGCTTATTTCCCAGCATTTAAGGTGTGAGGCACAGCCATGTGACCACATAATGTCCAGTGCCATAAATCAGAAATACTTAATACTCCAAAATTAGAGAAGCAGCATTAACGTATTTCAGCTTGTCTCACTGTCAGCCTCCAAATGGAGGCACCACTAATACGGAAAATGTTCTCAAGGGTTTTGCAATACACTGAGGAATAACTGAGCTCAAAAAGCTTCAGTACTGTAAGTTTCTTAGTGTAAAAACGTATTCCACTGTGAGTTTTCCCTTTGGGAGGTGAAAGGAAGGCAAGTTTCCATTAGACTGAGAATCAGATGCAATATATACACACAATGAAGGCAGAGTATGGGTGGAATTCCTATACTTTATATAGACTTTTTCCCTTAAAGCCTTCATGCTGTGAGCTGCCTGTGGTGTACGACAGGGATTAGTCATCCCACTAAAGCTACAGACTATCTCACCTCTACACAGTCCATGCAGGAACACAGAAATCAGGAGGCAGTTGATTAAATTCAGAGTGAAAGGCATAAAGTGAGGGGCATTCAAAAGAGTCGATCTTGTCTTTAAAACCATATTTTGTTTTCTCACCTACAAAGCTTCCTGCATGTTTAGTATAATTTTAATGAAATATTAGTTTTCTGGCATTTGACCAAGGATTCTGCTTGCTTTGTGTGCACACATGAGATACTATTTTTGTCAAAATCACAGCAGAACAACAACAAAAAAAGTGTTCATAACGAGGTTTAAAATTAAATTAACATTATCATAAGGATATATTGCATGAAAGTGCCTGAGTTTACCAGGCAGTTCCTGAGTCTGACTGACAAAAACCTGTCTGGGAAGAGCCATTTGGCACTGTATTATGATGAAATATGATCCCTCAATGTCACTTGGTGTCACCAAGCACACCTATGTAGTATTATAGCTGCAGTACTTCCTTTCTGTCTTATACCTGCTCTCTGATTTGCACATAACAGTATTACAAAAAAGAAACCCACTTCATTCCAAGTAGCTTCAGACATGCAAGGAGCAGGTACAAGTGCAAAGGAGGTACCTTAACTTGATACTGCTCTGACCCACTCTAACTCTTGCTGGCCACACTCCTTCCATCACAGAATGGATCAGGTTGGAAGTAACCAGAGTGGGTCATCTGGTCCAATCTCCCTGCTGAAGCGGGGTCATCCCAGAGCACATGGCACAGGATTGTGTCCAGAAGGTTCTTGAGCACCTCCAGTGAGGGAGACTCCACAAACTCTCTAGGCAATCTGCACCAATGCACAATCTCTGCACAGGAAAGTTCTTCCTCATAGTCAGGTGGAATTTCCTGGGCATGAGTTTCTGTTCATTGCCTCCTGTCCAAGTAGTTGGCACCACCGAGCAGAGCCTGGCTCCATCCTCTTAACACCCCTCCTTTAGGTATTTATATACATCAGTGAGGTCCCCTCTCAGTGGTCTCTTCTCGAGTCAAACAGAAACCTTAGGCACTGAGGTAGCCTCTCTATGAGCCTGTCAGTGTTTCTAACTCACTGTGCAAGGGATCGTGATGTTTTCCACGGGGATTCTCCCCATCACAAGAGCCACGGGCTGTATCACGGGTAGAGCGCGTTCTCCTCCCGGAGCACCCCGCCCCCCCCGCCCCCCGCCGTTACCCTCGGTAAGCAGCCCGTCCGCGTCCGCGTCGATCTTCTTCACGATGTTCCTCAGCCGCCGCTGCTGCTCGTCCGGGCTGAGCCGCGCGTACTCCTCCGCCTCCTCCTGCGGAACAGCAGCGCGCCCGTCAGCG